>JBBPEB010000023.1:372500-750325 GCA_039096225.1 Blastocystis sp. Blastoise
ATAAATATAATAAATATAATAAACACATTATAATAAGCATAATAAGCATATATATAATAATCATATAACAATAAATATAATAAATATAATAAATAAATAATAAATATAATATATATACGGGTGTATTATGGATAACATTATTATATATTTTAATTAATTCCATGTTTCCAGTATTAATATTACAAATAACATTACAATCAAATAATCCATATTCATTTTCACCATGTCCAACTAAATATATAATATTTGGAGTATCTTTATATTCTTCACTGTTAATCCAATATTTTTTAAATTGGACATTATCACCTTGAAAAGACAATCGATATGCTTCATTCACAGGATAACGACTATTTTCATATTTGAAATATCCTTCAAATACACCTGATAACTCAGATATAAGAAGATTCTTTCGATTTTGTAAATAATTAGGATCTGCTTGCTCTTCTGGTGATCGATTCTGAGAATATAATTTATTTAAGACATTTTTATCCTCTTTAGACAAAAATGGATGAACAACAGAACTTCGTCTGTAAGAAAAATATCGACGACGCTTCAACACATCTGAAATTTTTGAGATTCTATAATTCCATAATCCTGTCCATGATGGTACCTCATCTTCAAAGATTAAATGGCCTTTCATAATTACAGGATTTGCTATAATAGAAATATATTTAGTAATTATTTTCTTTAAAAGATACGTTCTTCATCTGTAAGCACAATCTCTGTAGTTTCTTTCATGTTAGTTTACAATAATTATGATAACTAAACCACATAAAACCCTTAAAAGCCTTTTTTATTTTTTTTCGATTCGAAAACCGCGATATTTTTCGATTTCCCCTCTTTAAAAGGATATTTTTCGATATTGAATGAATATACTCTATTTGCTAACTCGTAGTCTATTTAAATAAAGTATGATTGTCAATTTATGTGTTTCTGGGTCATTTATTGCTAAATCATAAGTTTCTAGCAGAAAAAAACTTATGAATTATAATTGTCAGTGTTAACTGTTTGAATTATACTATTTAAATGAGTGATTTAAGATATCTCAGACTTATATGATTAAACATATGAATTCACGATGAATTTCTCAATGAAAATTGTCGATTAGTTGTTGATTTTCGCAATTCAAAACTAAAATCAGTGTATATTTATGAGTATTCACATATTAATTCATACATTTATGAAACTAAAAAATAAATTAATGAGTATTTTGTAATTCAAAAAGTGAATTATTTTTTATATTGCTACTATTTGAATATCTTGTTGTATTATATATATATTCATTTTGAATAGAAATCATAATATTATTAAAGAAATAGAAACGACATTTATACTCTATAAAATTAATATATTTCTTTATATGTTCTATTGAACACATTCAAAGATTCAAAAAAGAAATTAAATATACAATGATTACAAAAAAATCATTGAAAAAAAAAATATATATATTTATTATAAATTAAAATAAAAATTAAAAAATATTTATATAAAAATAAGTAATAAAAATTAAAAAAAATAAGAATATTAAAATAACAAAAAACTTCAAAAAATAAAAAAAAATGAAAAAAAAAATTTATTTAAAATCTTGTCCATACTTCATAATCTTCAACAATAAAATAATTTTCTAAATCACTTGAATCTGTATTTACAAATAAAGAACTTTGTGGTTTTGAATCTATTTCAGAATAACAAGAAGCGTCACAATAGGAAAGATCATTATTATGACAATCGTCAGATATATAGATATCATCTAATCCAAATTGAGGACCATAAGAAGAATAACAACCTATTCCACAACTAGTATCTTTACTAGTATAATCATATTTAGTAGGAGGAATACCATGTTCATTACTTAAGGTAAATATAAACTCATTAGAATATGGCTTATAACCTATATATATATGTTATTATTATTATTATCATTTTTATTATGTTTATTAATATTAATAATATAATCTTTATTATTTATAAAACACATTTAAAATAAATATATAAACAATATTAATATAAATATAATTCTATAATTCTGTATATACTTTCCGAAACATCCCAACTTCTTGTAGTATATCCTCCAAATATATTTAATAAATGATCATGACCTATATGTTTTATTATAGTTACTGTTTCTCCTTTATTATCACAATATTTATGGAATTCACTTGCTTTATATTCATGTTCACTTGCTCTATATATATATATATAAATTTCATTTAAGAAACGAAAAAAAATATTATTTATATTAAAAAGAAAAAATAAACATAATTATATTAAATAAAATATATAATAACAGTAAAAAAAATACCTAAATAATAATTTCCATCTATTTCCTTTACCTATTAAATCAATAAGCCATTTTTCCATGATTTTATTCTTTAATACAGTTGTACCTCTAAAAAATTTAAATGGAATCATTCCTTCTTTTACTTGTTTCTTTCCTTTATAACCAAATAAATCATACATTTCATTCTCTAATAACTCCTTATGAATATCATTAATCTTTTCGGTTTCTACATCTATGGTTCCATTCTTGATATATTCATATATATATTCAATATATTCATATTTCTTATTCATATATAAACTATCGTCAACAGGATTATAATTAACAAATCCATTATCATAATTCTTAATATAATTATCCCAAAAACCATTCTTTACCAAATAATCCCTTATAATTGTATCTTTCTTATTATTCACAAATAATGTTATTTTATTACCTTCTTCATATTTCTTCTTTTTCAAATCTCTTCTTTCTCTACAATTAACTAATGTTACTGGTAGAGGTAAATTACAAAACTCAAATAAATCTAATATTTCTAATTGTTCTTCATATTTACATTTATCAAAATCAACTTTCTTGTTATTCAGAAAATCTAATAAATAATAAACAGAAGCATCATTACCTTCATAACCTAAAAAAATAGTTCCATCACTTGTTCGATAATCTTCTGAACGTTGTTCACTTATATAAGAACCTTCATAGCTATCTAATATATTCTTTGATATCTCAAAAATTGGACCAGTATTTGTAAAACGAATCGAATCCATTTCATCACCATCATCTTTGCTATTTCTTTTAGTATCACATTCATTAGCATCTAAACTATCACAATCGGAATTATAGGAACTACTCACATTTCTATTCATCTTCTTTTTATGAATAAACTCATTGAGACTAGAGAAATTATTTCTTTTACTTTCAACGGAATCACAACCAATACGCTTAAGAAGACGATCTATCGATTCACCAGAATGAACGCCAAAACTCATCACAGAAGACAATACATTCATTACATCGTTCAATAATTCTTCATAAACAGTAATATCCTGCTTCAGCTGATCGAGGTTATAATGATTTACAAATAAATTTGAATTTACCATTCTCACTTAGTCTTCAAAATAATAAAACAAATTTATCATGTTCATGAAAATGCAAAAATAACTGAATGACGTTAGTTTATAGTTATTTTCGTTTCTCTCATCATTATTCTATTTAAAAAACTTTATTCATCATGTATAGATATATTTTTTTCTATGTATATAATAGTTTTACATAAATCATTTTTTTCATTTATTGTTAATTTCCTTGTATTATTCTTTTAATTGCATTCTTGTTACATATTTATCAATAATTTAAACTTTATATAACATTTCATTTTAGTCTATCCGATCATTATTCTTAATCTTTTTATTATTAGCAGAGTAAACAAAATAAAAAATAAAAGTAATACATATAAAACTATTTTAGAATCTTTTAATAAAGCTAAATTTTATTAATAATTAATAAAAAAATAAATTAGCAAATAATTTAATAAAATTTTAAAATATATACTTGTGGATAATAAAAAGAAATATATATATGATAATCAATATATAAAAATAATTAGTAAATATAAATATTAAACTTTTCCCCAAACTTCATACTCTTCAATAGTAAAATTTCTATGATGTATATCCTTTTCATCAAATGTATATCTATTTCCACGGTTATTGGGATTTGATGGACCTTTTTCAGGAGTATTTGTAAATATACCGCCGTTTTGAGGGATATTAGCTTCTGCATAACTATCAGCCTCACAGTATGAATTAGCAGTATAATGGCAATTATCTGAAATATAAATATCTTTATTATAACCAAATTGAGGACCAGAGGAAGAAGAACATAATATACCATAGCCACTTCCAGTATGATCATATTTAGTAGGAGGAACACCATGTTCATTACTTAATGTAAATAGAAACTCATTAGAATATGATTTACTATTGCCTGAACTTTCCCAATCTTGATCTGTGTATCCACCAAATATATTAATATGATCATTTTTACCTATATGTTTAATTAATACTACTGTTTCTCCTTTTTTATCACAATATTTATGGAATTGATGAGCTAAATAATTATGTTCACTTGCTCTATATACATAATAACAATAATAACAATAATAATAATAATAATAATAATAATAATAATAATAATAATAATAATAATAATAATAATAATAATAATAAATATAATCATACCTAAATAATAATTTCCATTTCTTTTCTTTCCCTAACCAATTGACCAATGGAATTTCAAGTTCTTTATTAACAATAGACGAATTTTTGAAATAGCCATCACTCATTACTTCTTTTACTTGTTTCTTTCCTTTATAACCAAATAAATCATACATTTCATTCTCTAATAATTCTTTATGAATATCATTAATCTTATCTGCTTCTATATTTATGGTTCCATTCTTGATATATTCATATATATATTCAATATATTCATATTTCTTATCTATATATACTTGATTTGTAATATGATTATAATTAACAAATCCATTATCATAATTCATTACATAATTAGTCCATTTATTACATTCTTTCAAATAATCACTTAGTATAGAATCTTGCTTATTATTTACATATAATAATACTTTATCATCATCTTTATATTTTATTTTATTTGGTCGATCTCTTCTTTCTCTACAATCTACCAATTCTAAAGGAATAGACAGATTACAAAACTCAAATAAATTCAAGAATTCTAATTGGTCTTCATAGGAATAATCATGAAAAGAAATATATTTCCCATTTAAATAATCAAGAAAAGAATATACAAAACCATCATTTCCATCATAGCCTAAATATATATTTCCATCGTTTGTTCTCAATTCTTTAGCACTTTGCTCATATATATAGGAACCATATAGAGAATCGATCACTTGTTTTGATATTTGAAAGAGAGGACCATTGTTCGTAAATCGAATCAAATCTGTATCTTTCTTACTATTCATATTTTCATTATTCCTACTACCATAAACATATTTCTTTTCAAGTGAACGATTTTCATATGTTTTTTGAGTACAATCTTCATTCATATGTTTAATGAGTCTATTAATTGACATTTCAGAATGAATACCCAAATTCATTACAGATGAGAATACATTTGTGACGTCTTTGATCAATTCTTCGTATGCATCGATATCCTCCTTCAGTTTATTAAATCGAGAAGCATCAAAAGAAACTCTCTCTTTCACCATTCTTTCTTATATCATAAAAAGAAAAACTTAAAAACGAAATCCTATGTTTTCATGATAATTTATGAATTATTCCCTTTATTTCTATATATAATCCAAAAAAAGTATTAGGAAGTTTTAGAAACTTGTTTGTTCGTCAATAGATAGTGGAATCCATTATGTATTTTTATTTAGGTTAGCTCATACCTATTACAAGCAAGATTCCTATTCTAAACTAGACAATGAGTGATCCAATTGACAGTCAAACGAAAGATCAGCAAGGTATGAGTATGAAGTTATTCATATCATAATAATAAATATCTTTAGTCACTTTTTTATTTCAAGATGAAACTCGTGTAAATATTCCATTGAGTATTTTAAAGAAATATCCAAAATCTCTCTTGTCTGTTACATATGAAAAACCAAGCAATTATAAAAGAGATGAATGTGCTTATTGCATGGATTTTCCATCTCTTGCAACTGATCAATTATCTCAGTTCATCGCAGGCAAAGTTTCCATGGAGTCAATGACAATTCATGATATTATTATTATATACAAAACAATTGAATTTTATTTTGCAGATGAGGATACTGATTTTGGAATAAATACATATAATTATCTTTGGAATCAATTCTTGTTGTTTTTGAAACAAACAAATTGTGAACTGTATGTGATATATATATATATATTATTAATTTTTTAGAGATACATATCAACCAAGTACTAACCATCAATTATTTATAACTGGTATATATATATAAATTATTTTTTATTAATATTATTTATAGATTTTTTCACTGAAACTAGATATCAATTATTTCAGAAATATTCAGAATTATTTGATTTCTTTAATATAACATGTATAGATGCAAAATGTAAATATTTTTTATAAATAAACTTGAAATTTTGAAATTTTTAGATATATTTAATGATATATATATATATATATAGATTTATTTGATGTAGATATTCCTTATGAATATATATATCCATCAAATTTACATGAATTATTTCCTAAATTAGAAAACTATAAAATCTTATGTATATATTATAATATATAATATGTAATTTAATATATACTCTAATATATATATTATAATATATAATATGTGATTTAATTATATTATAATATTATTTATAGTTGAATATTATACTGAAAAGAAAGAGATACGTGTGCCTCCTTCTGATTCTCATTATACTATATTATATAAAGAGTATAAACGTTTATATTATGAGACGAATTATCCTGAAGCTTATGAACAATATATGGATAATCAACCTGACATAGATAAAATAAATTGTTTATATGATGATGAAATAAGAATATCTACTGTAAATAATCAAAAGGAAACTAATAATAAGAATAGAAAACATAAAAGTTCTTATAAATCAAAACGTATAAATATTGATAAAGAGATAGCACAAGAGAAACAAGAAGATAAACCAGATTTATATGTACTCTCTCTTTCTGATTATTCCCGTGAATATAATGAGAAGAAAAGAAACGAAAAAATAAAAGACAATAATGATGAAGATAAAAGAAAGATTTCACTTGAATTTTTATATAAAGATGAAGAAGGAAGTATATATATATATATATATTTGTATTGAATATATATATGTATCTGTATATAGAACAAGATTTTATTCATCCTATTTTAGAGTATATTAATAGTAATATATAATATCAATATAATTATTTTATTCTTATTCTTTATATATATATATATATATTTTCTTAGTTTATCTGATAATATTAGTAACGATGTTCTTACTTATATATTACATTTACCTATTTGTAAATATATTAAAGATTTAAAAACTAAAAGTATTTATATATATATATTTAGTACTCTATTTTTTCTATTTTCTTATGTATATTTATTTTTATTGATTAATTATTATCTTATATATAGTAACTCAATCAGTAAAATTACAATTAAATATACCGCCATTACTAATGGCGCTAAAAGATGGAATTCTTGATAATTTACAAATATTATATATTGATACTTGTATATACATAGATTTATTATTATTATTATTATTATTATTATTATTATTATTATTATTATTATTATTATTATTATTATATAGTTGTTTTATCAAGTTCATATCCTGAGTATATACAATTATTTAAAGATATCATTTCAACTCATATATTCACAAATATTACAACAATAAAAATTGATTGTATATATAATATTCTATATAAATTTACATTTATTTATTTATATTTATTTATGATATATATATATATATATATATATATAATATTCTATATAAATTTACATTTATTTATTTATATTTATTTATATATATATATCTTTTTATTTATTTAGATATTCATGATAATCATCCTTCTGATTCAGAGAAACAAGATATTTTATTATATAAACAAATATTATCATTAATAACAAAAGTGAATTTTCCAAATTTACATATATATGATTTTCAAAATTATATACAACGAATATATCTCGATGAAACTGAGAATAAACTTCAATTTTTATTTCCTCTTTCTTTGTTAAATATTATAGATACAATAGTATTTATAGATAAGAAAAATGAAAATAAACCATTTTTTATATTTAAAGAAAAAGTATTAAATAATATTTTAAATACAATTAAAACTCATCAAATTACTATTAAGAGTATATATTATATATATTATCGTATACTTATTATTATATAGCTAATATAAATATTCACCTATATAATAAATTATGGAAATCTCTTTATGATTCTGGAATATTAGATATATATACACTCTATTTTAATTGTATATATTTATACTATTCTCTATTTTATTCTATTTTAGTTATACTCTATAATCATTTATATAGTTAGTGATATTGTAGAATATCGAGATTTTGATTCTTCTCTTTATAATTCTTGTGAATTCACATGTGAATATCTGCATTTACGTATGTTATTAAATCAATATAATTATAAGTATAGTAATAATTATTATTATTATATAAATATTATTGTTTTAATAATAATAATAAGTATTTATAATAATATGTATAATAATGATAATAATAATAAGTATTTTAATATATTATAGGCATGAATACAACGTATTATAATATATTAAATGAAATTAAAGAAATATTTCAAAATTTGAATTGCTCAAAATTACAAACAGTATTAATAGAATGTATATATATATATATAACTATTATATATATATACATATATATATAGTAAGTAATTTAAAAAATATGAATATATATTTAAAAGAATATTTCACTCTTTTCTCAACATTAAATTATAATACTGTTAAAACATTAACTATTAGTAAGTATTCAATATATATTATTGTTATTATACTTATTATTATACTTATTATTACTTATTATTATACTTATTATTATACTTATTATTAATTTTATTATTATACTTATTATTATACTTATTATTAATGTTATAATTATACTTATTATTAATGTTATTATTATACATATTATTAATATTATTATTATACTTATTCTTATTACTATTATAGATAGTACAAACTGGAATGACATTGCAATAAAAGGTACAATTGATGATGACACGAAGTCTCTATTATATAAATTCTTCTCTTTATTTACAAATAATATCACTACTCTTAGCATATCATGTATGTTTATATAATTCTAAATTTTATTTTTATATTTATTAATAACAAATATATATATATTAATAATCTATTCTATCTATAGTAGACTTTTTAGTAGAATATATATTAGATTCGTGTTCTGATTTACCTTTTTGAAAAAATACTGAAAACTTAACACTTAATATTTGTATATATATATATATATATATATATAGCTAATGCTATTGAAATGAGCCATATATTGAATTATATATATAAATGTATCGTTGATAATAAAATACCCAAATTAAAGTCATTAACTATTCTCTATTACAGTAAGTATTATTAGTATATATATAAAATAATAATATATAATATATATAAAATAATCATTATTATACTTATTCTAATATTTATTATTATTATACTTATCTATATAGACAATTTTTCACAAAATGACTATTTGACGCCTCTATATACATTTATCGAATCATTTAAAACTTCTTCATCAATTTCTCTTCCTTTTCTCAATAAATTTTATATACATATAATTAGTATATACATAATATGAATTCATTTTCTATATATATATATATATATATATATAGATGACCATAATTGGATTAATATTTATAATGTTTTTGAATTGTTTCCCTCTTTTTCTTATTATTTATATAAACATATTGATTCTGTCGTAATGAGTAATAAACCAATTATTTATTATAATATTAAGAATACTTATAATAATTATATATATAATATGCTTCAACTAGAATATACAAACAATATTATATACTTAGAATTATATATATATATATATATATATATATATATATATATATATATATATATATATATATATATATATATTATTCTATTTAGATACTTTTAATGATTTAAATATATATATATCTAGTTATTACTGATGATTCATTTATGAATAATATAATGAATTTACTGTCATCAAAAACGTTCCCATATTTAAAATATATAACAATGAAATTTAAATGTAATTATCATTATATATATTGTTTATTCATATATTATATATTATTTATTCATTATTTATATATTATATTCAATTTATTTTTATGTATTATTTATTTATTATATAGTTGAAGTTGAATCTTCAAGTTATCAATCGGATATTGATAAACTTATTGCTCAAAAGCAATATACTATTAGAATTGAATAAATTTTGATATATATATTATATTTAATTATTTTGTAATTTATATTCTTATCCATAATAAGTATCTTGTTCCTATATATATAATTGTATTTATATTTTTATATCCTATTTTCTTATTTATGTTTTTTTTGTATTTATAACTATATAATAATATTTTTCACTAAAATTATTTTGTATTATAACTCAATTTGTTTAATATATATAATTAATAAAGTCATGAATTCTATGATATTTCACAACAAATGATAATCACTATTATGAGATAATATTGTTAATCTTATTATTTGAGTATATACAGTAGTTACTTTTATATATTTTATGGATATTTTTTGAAATCTAAATATTTAGATAATAATAATTTATTATTATGAAAAATAATGCATCAAAATATATAAGTGGATAATGTTTATATTCGTTTTAAATCTATTTTATAGATTTATATAAATTCTTTTATTCTTGAATAATGTTATTTATTAGTATAGCATCATATATGTGATTATATAATATATATATTATACTCTATAAAACGAAACATAATGATTATGATCAAAATAGAATAGCGAAATCATTTTTGTATATATGAATGTATATTGATAAAATCAATAAATGAGAAAAATTCAATTTTATTGTGTTTAAAAAAATATGAAATAAAAGTGTAGAAAATTTGATATATATATATATATATAATATATTTAATGACGCATCTTTAATGATGGTAATACCTATATAAGTATATGTAAATAATAAGTGTAAATATAATAAGTATAATAATAATAATAATAAGTATATATATATATATATATATATATATACTTTATCATCAAAATGTTTCTTAAACCATGATATTAAATGAGTTGCTGAAGGGAATAATAAATTCTTATAAAACAACCCATTCGGAGTTATTCTTGCATAACTATATATATATATATATAACAATAATCTTATATATATTAAATAATAAATAATATAATAATAATAATAATAATAAGTATAAGTATAATAATAATAATAAGTATAATAATAATAATAAGTATAATAATAATAATAAGTATAATCATAATAATAAGTATATATATATATATATATATATACTCATGATGAACCCCTGCCTTATAGAATGTAATAGATATATATAGTGGCTTCTTTTCAGATAAACATATACAATAACTTGTTCTTTGAGGATTGGAGAGATGTTGAGAAGTAACATAAGCATCAGCTTCTGACTATATACATATAAAGTATAATATATATTATTGAATATAATAAAATAATAATAATAATGTAGAAATATATAAAAATAATAAAAATAATAATAATAAGTATAATAATATATATATATACCTGTCCACAGTCAAGATATTTTTCATATAAATATAAGTTTTCTAATACATTTTGAATATTATCAACATATCGAACTAATATTTCATCTAAATCTTTATATTCTTGTCCTTCTATTATATATAATACTCCTTCTTTTCCTCCTACTAAACGTGTTGAAGAATCAGGACGTTCTTCTATAGTCACATGAGCATAATTATTCTCTTTTATCTATATATATATAATATTATTACTATTATATTATTTATATATTTATTATTTATATAAATTATAGAATATAAATATATATTTAAAAAAATAATAAAAAAAGAAATAATAATAATAATAATATATATATATATATATATATATATATATATATATATATATATATATATATATATATATATATATATATATATATATACCTTCATAGTAAGTGTAAGATAATGAATTCCTTGTCGAGAAGGTCTGAAAATGGCTTCTCCCACGGTTTTATCTTGTAAATAGGCTTCAACATCTGTTCTATTCGCATTCATGAAATTCGGATGAAGAATTGTTCGTTTCTGAGTCTGTAATTCACGCTCTTGCTATATATATACATATATATACATATAGATACATATAAATATTTCTAAACTTATAATATATATTAATAGTTTAGAAAAAAATTAATATAATAATAATATATATATATATATATACAATTTTTTGTTTTCTTTCATTTTCAATACGTTCAATATATGCATATTCCCACGGGTCTCGTTGTCTTTGATAAAATGGATCTAATTGGTTCAATTGTAAACCGTTACTTTCTAAAACTAACTCCGGATTGGTTAATTGAGATGTACGGCACGTGAGCGTACAACTAAACTGACTATAACGTATTGCAAAGATACGAACATCTATTTTATCACCCTATATATATATATATATATATATATATATATAATATAATATTTATAAAATAATAAAAATAAAACATATATATATATATATAATATAAATGTATAAAATAATAAAAATAAAACATATATATATATATACAACAGATAATTGTTGAGGAGAAGCCCTCCAAATTGGCCAATCAAATGGCACCATTCCAAAATTCATTCCATCTCTCTTCTTTTGTTCATATATATTATTATTTACATTATCTTGATCACTATAACAATATTTATTAATATAACCAAATAATCCATTATCTAATTGACATTTAATAGACATTAAGCTATCGTAGTTACTATTAGTATTCGATTTAAATTCCTTTATAGTGGCTATTAACTGAGTACCTACCTATATATATATATATATTATTATTATGTTTATTACTAATAATAATATTATTATATAGTAGTATAAATAATATTATAATTAAAATAATAATAATATTAATATTATTAATATTATATATATACTCTAAAAGTATTTTCTCGTTCACCAATTAATAAATAAAATAATTCTTTCATTCCTTCTTCATATTTCTCATTATCTACCATCGATTTCCCGCGGATATCCTCCCAAATCTCTTCATAAGGACCTTCATAGAAATTAGCACGTAAAGCATTCACTAAATAATCTATAGTAAATTCCTATATATATATATATTCATAATAGCAATAATAATATTATAATAGTAATAATATTAATAATAATAATATTATTATCATTACTATTATTAATATATAATACATATAATAATAAACTATAATAATATTAATAATAATAATATATAGATATATACATGTTCAGCATATTTTTCTTCTTTTTTCATTTGTTCGACGTTCATTTGAGAAATAAGATCTGTTATAGCTTCATCAGGCTATATATATATATATATATATATATATATATATATATATATATATATATATATATACTTTGTGTCTATGATCAATAGCATCTTGGATTACTTGTAAGGCAGAATTCTATATATATATATATATAATATATATATATATATATATATATATAATATTATATATACAAATCTTGCTTCATCATCATCATCTTCAGAAGATACAGCTCTTTCACATATCTATATATATATATATATATAATAATAATATATAAATAATGATATTAGTATTAATAGTCTATATATATATATATATATACTTGGAAAGCAACTTCATAATCATCCGGATGTATAAGTAAATAATCGAATGGATTCGAAGAGGAATTATAAGTAGTTATATGGTCCAATAATATAAAACCAATGCAATCTCTATATACTTTCTCTGTTAACACAGAATCTTTCAAATCTTCTCTAGAAGATAAATATTCAACTGTTTGTAAATATTGAATCAGTTGGCGGGCTTTTCGTGGACCCAAACCCGGTAAGAATTGTAATATATCTTGTTTATATTTTTGTGAAATGACTTGATTAATAAAAATCCCTCTTTCTGCAACACGCGTCACCATTTCACGTGATAAAAGTGTATATAAATAAGCAGGATTAATTTCATCTTGATATTGATATAATTCTAATTGAAGTATATCGTTATTTTCAACATCAACAGGATCATTAAATAAGGATGCTATTTCATACATACTATCCTATATATATATATATATTATTATTATTATTATTATTATTATATAGGTTATTATTATTATTATTATTATTATTATTATATATATTATTATTATTATTATTATTATTATTATTATTATTATTATTATTATATTTATTATTATTATTATTATTATTATTATTATTATTATTATTATTATTATTATTATTATTATTATTATTATTATTATTATTATTATTATTATTATTATTATTATTATTATTATTATGTTTATTATTATTATTATTATTATTATTATTATTATTATTATTATATACTTGTATATATCTAGCCATATAAATAGCTATACGCATAACATCTGTATAATCAGGGAATTCTCGTATTCCTTGGTCACTTTGTCCTTTTAATCGCGGGATATTATCATTTATAAGTACACAACGAACACTTGGAATACTTTCGTTCTATATATATATATATATATATATATCACTATATTATATAATAATAATAATACTAAGTATAATAATAATAAACATATATACATCTTCGCAATCACGTATAATTCGTTCAATAAATGTTTGATAACGTTTAGAAGTCATTCCTACATGTGTATTTAATATAACTATATCAGGTTTTTGATCTATATATATCTTTTTTATTCTTCTTATTAACTCTTGTTCTTCTGAAATAAGTGACAAACGATTAAAAAATAAATCGACATAATCCACTAATTCACCTTCTCTATTAATATATACACAAGAAGAAGGAATACTATTATCGGTAGAGAAACTTATAGATAACACTGTTCCTGTTATATAATCCTATATAGTATAATAATAATAATAATTATTATTATTATTATTATTATTATAAATATAATAAATATAATAAATATAATAATAATAATAATAGCTTATATATACATCAACATTATTAATTGAACTGTGTTTATTTGTGTTCTTTAGTTGAGGGACTACAAACGGCTTGCGACACAATAATTTCTTTAATTCAGCGCAACATCTCATAGCTATATATTGATTTCCTTTCTTTAATAAACTCTATATATATATATATATATATTATTAATTATATTATATTTATAAGATAAATATAATAAATATAATAAATATAATAAATATAATAATCATAATAATATATATATATATATATATATATATATTATTAATTATATTATATTTATAAGATAAATATAATAAATATAATAATCATAATAATATATATATATATATATATACATCTTTAACTTCTCTTAATAATTGTTTGTGTATCAAATCACATGCTATAAAAACAGCTCGAACTCTATAGAATAATTCTTTTCTTTCTTCTTCCGTTTTACTATTATCATTATTAATAATATATTTAAAATCATCAAAAGATTGAGCTGGATGAATATGAATAAAATAATCTTCATGTCCACATAAACAAGTTAATAATAATAATTTAAGACGAAATAATCCTTCAGGACAATCTATATGATAATCTATTAAACCATCTTCTTTCCCTTTATTTAATTTTATTAATAAATCATCATGAATTGATGCTATAGGCTTATTATGAATACGCTATATATATATATATATATATATATATATATATATATATATATATATATATATATTATGAATAAAATAATTATAGAAAAAATAATAAAATAAAATAATTAGAGAAATGAATATTAATATAATAATAATATTAATATATATATATATACATGTATTCCATAAAGATGATGAAGAATATCAATATCTTCAACACCTTTATTTGTAGGTTTTGAACTTAATAGAGAATAATTAGTATATAGCATCCTATATATATAGTAATATTATAATCAAATAGATTTACAAAGAAAAATATTTTAATAAATTATAAATACATATATATATAATTTATGGTTAAAATATTTATATATATAAAATTAAAATAATAATAATAATAATAATAATACACATAAAGATAAACATAATAATATACTTTGCTTCATCTAGAATAGTATTATTATTCGAATATATATAGGCCAAAGTTTTACATGAATTCATAAGTGTTACGTTGGCGGGCTCTTCAGGAACCGCGGCATATGAGGGACATAAAGAAGAGAGAGGCTATGTAATACAATATATAATATATATATTACATAATATTATATAATATTATATTATATTATATTATACTATATAAGATTTTATTATATAACAGAATAGAACTCAGATTATAAAATATAAAAAAAATTAAACATATATATATAATTATAAATAATAATAATAATATGATCTTTAAAATAATCGTGGGAATATATACTTGTTGAGGAATGGTAGGAGCATATATACAACCTCGTTGTTTAATATTCTCATGAATATGGGATAAATCGACTGAATAATTACAAGCCAATTCCAGCATTTTTCGTTCATATATATTTTTATTAGAACCTCTCTTTTTATGTTTTATAGTTATATTACCATTATTATTATTATTATCTTCTATAATATCTTGTAAAGCTAATATATATTGTTGTATATGTTTTATAGAATCTTCAGAATTCGAAAGATCTAAATCTAGTTCTATATCTATTAATAAGTGACTTATAATATCTAATATATTCTCTGTTTTCATCTCACCTTGTTCATTAGTATATTCATGTATATATATAGGTATATATGTAGATTGAATAGAAGATAAACTCGATTCTAATTGTTTTAAAGAACTACGTACTGTTTCTTTATATTTCTATATATAGATATATTTATGTAATATAATATAAAAGATTATATATATATATATATATAATATTTTTGAAATATATATATATAGATATATTTATATAATATAATATAAAAGATTATATATATATATATACAAGTGCCTTTCTATATTCAATATCTTGTTGATATATTTTATATAAATTTGATATATCTCCGATATTAACATAATCCTTCTTATAACGTTGTATATACGCAGGCTCCATAAAACTCTATATATATATATATATATTAAGCCATAAAAAAAATTGAGTAAATATAAATATCAATCTATATATATATATATATAAAGCAATATTAAAATAATATAATAAACTATTAATAATTAATAAAAATTTTTAAAAAAATTATATATATATATACATGATGAAAAAGGAAGAGAGCATTATAAATACTACCTGACACACTATTTTGTTCTTCTTCAGTATAATTCAGTTCTTTTAAGATGAAGCTGACTTCTTTATTCAGCTCGTCTTCATTAGCTTCAGACATATCCACTATAATATAATCATATATAAACATATATAATAATCATATAATCATATATAATCATAATATAATCATATATAATCATATATAATCATATATAATCATATAATAATCATAATATAATCATAATATAATCATATATAATCATATATAATAATAATAATAATATTTATATACCACATTTTTCATAGTCTATAGCCATTCGTTCGGAGATATCCTCAGTTCTCAACTTAATATCACGTGGCGTTTGGAGGGCATAACGGAGGGCATCAAGATCCTCAATAGGGGTCTGTATCTATATATATATATATATATATATATATATATATATATATATATATATATATATAATGAATAAAGATTATAGATATAAACATATATATATAATGAATAAAGATTATAGATATAAACATATATATATATAATGAATAAAGATTACAGATATAAACATATATATATAATGAATAAAGATTACAGATATAAACTAATATATATATACCTTTTCTTCTTCTTCTTTTTCTTCTTCCTCTTCTTCTTCTTCTTCAGGAACTTCATCTATATATATATAATAATAATGAATATCATAATATACATATAATCATAATATAATAAGAATCATATAATTATAACAATACGAACTATTCCTATAATATATATATATATATACATTCTTCAACAGCAGCAGAATTGATAATTTGTAAAATACCACGACCAAAGATCTCTACAGCTTCATTTACCTATATATATATATAATAATATATAACATATATAATATAAAATAATATAAAATAATATAAAATAATATAAAATAATAATAATAATAATATATATATATATATACAAAATTGCTTTGATCTGCATCATAAGTTGAATCTTGTAAATAATTTGTTTCTTCATCTTCATTTTCATCATCAATAAAATTATCATCTCCCTATAGAATAATGATAGCCCAAAAAAAAATTAAAAAACAAAAAATAAAATCTTTAACTCGATGATTTTATAAGACATACAATAGCTCCATGTGTGAGTGGCTCCGTTCTAAAATCCCTTGTATTATCATAAGCTTGCTATAGAAAAATAATAATAATCATTATGTAAATGGAATTGATCTTTTTATTATTTGATTCTATATATTCACAGATATATACATCAATTCCTTCTTCAGCACGATCACTATATTGATCTTCATTTTCTATATATATGTTAAAGAAATATATGCGATTAGTATTCTAAAATTAAAAATTTGAAAAATACCATCATCGTCTTGAATCTATAAATATATTATACAATAGAATAAAGCTTAATAAATAAATACAGAATCACGTTCATCAAAGTTTTCTTTTAGAAGCTCAAGATCATCTTCATTATTTTCCCTTCTCCTCAGACGTCTTTTTCTTTGAGTATTCGTTACAGATTCATGATCAGATTCACCAAAAGAATCACTATCAGAAAGTTGTTCTGTAGCTCTACGTTTCTGAGCTGGTCTAAATGTTACTTCTTCATCATCAGACATTTCTCCTTAATTTTGATTTTAAAACAGTTAATTAAAAGAGATATTACCAGATAAAAAGGTTTAAAAAAAAAACCAACCCAATGATGACGATTATCTCTATGAATAACCGCCAATAATGATAGATTCCCATAAATATACTCTTCTACTCATTTTTTCAAAAAAAAAATAAAATTAAAAATTTCCTACACCGGGAATCGAACCCGGTTCTGCTGGGTGAGAGCCAACTATCCTAACCAAGTAGACTATGTAGGAATCTGAAATTAACTTTTTATCTATTCTTATGATATGCACACATATACATAATTTACTCGTTTCTATATCATAAAGAGTTAATATTTTATAATTTGATTCAACAAGTATACAACAAAGTTTACATAGCAATTTAGGCTTATTTTATTATTGATAGAATAATCATGATGATACAAGTATATATCGAGAAATTTTTATCAATATTTAGTTGCTGAACAACCTATACAAATAGTATGTTTTCCAGTGTAATTTTATGTCACTTATAGTCATGATATGATATTATAAATAGTATATATAACATAAACAAGAATATTATTGATTTTTTATGAATTAGACTTTTTATTCAATAAAAAAAAGATCTTTGATAAAATAAACACAACACAAAAAGATCGTTAGTAGTACCATTATCTATAAATATTTTTTAAAGAAAGAATAGAAAAGCACTTTGATAAACAAGCATAAAAGCAGTTTTTCTTAGTGAAGAATCTGAGTTTTTCTATTATTTTTAAATAAGTATAGCACTTAAGAATCCAAAGAGTAATCCATCAAAGAAGAAGAAAAGGAAAATAATTAAAAACACTCCACCACAAGAGCTTGGATTCATATCACAACATTTTGCTACTATTGTATATGAAAGATAATAGCATCCAACCATTAGAAGAATACCTATGATCACTCCAATGATATACGCAAACGTATCTAAATGTTGATTAAAAACAAATAATATAGTTATATATACCTCCTGATCCACTAAAGACTTGACTTGGTTTATCTAAAGTCATGAATAGTATATAGATAAGTGTTAAAAGTTACCAAAAGGAACAATTTCAGAATTGTTTACAGGTTGAGAATTAGCTATCAATTGAGAAGATTCTAAGTGGATAGCAACAAGAAAAGCATCTACATACCTTTTCCTAGTTTTTCAGTATCTATACGTATCATTTATAAGTTGAATATGTATAATAAAAAATACCTGAGAAATCAACCACATCTGATGAGGCTCTTACTAGGTTCATTATCATAATAGCATTTATATATATACAACTAGCACTCACAATAGCAATAAAAAAGAAAATAGCAATAAAAGACTTCATAATAAATAATTTATGTACATGAATTGATACACACTTTAAAAAACTAAAAAACACACATTCTTATTTTTTTCAAAAACTGTAGCATTTTGAAAAAACTATGATATGTCTTTAATCTCATTCGCTTAAATAAAACCATCGAGTATATTCAGAAAACTTAAAAAGAAAACTTAAAAAGAAAACTTAAAAAGTGACATGAAGTTGCTTTGAAATTATTAAAGTTTTTTAACTCCATTCTTTAGTAATTTGAGGACTAAATAGGAAATTAGATTTGACAATAATTTTGAAAACAGACATTGAACGTGTTAAACAGTATTAAAATAGCAATCATCCTTTTTGTTTTGTGAATATGAAATCACTATAATGCATTCTTGACCTTTTAGCATACGTGATTTGATATCTATACTTTTTTAGTTAATATATTAGTTTAAAACGACAAATCATCATATAAAGTATGTAATTTATCGAAATGATTAATAATTAATGTCTTGTATCTATTGAAAACAAGCACTCAAGTCTTTGTTAATTTCATAGGTAACTTATAAATACGATTATTATGAAAGAATTGACATAATTTTGTAAAAAACTAAAATCATAGTTATTTCTTTCTAGAATGTAATCATACATCATTCAGAGCATTCGTAAAATCTTAAAAGGAAATTAACTAATCCACACAAAGAGATGATAAGTATTCTTCCTTATAATGTGAATTGTATTATTTTACAGAATAGAATCGTTTTCGAATGACTTACTATCAAATCTGGCATCGGTTTATTCCAATAAAATCATCAAATAACAGGATCTTATACTCATAATTAATGAAAAGCAAAATTGTGATCATTCTTTAAATAATTTTGTATCCATTATCAACTAGATATCACTGTATCTTATAAAACTTTGATATGATAAAGCTGTTTCAAATTAAAACAGCAAAATGAGAGCATTATTAATATTTTTGAAAGAGTTGATGACTTCTCTTTAAGACATTTTCAGTCTATGTACTGATTGCTAAAGAAATAAGTAAATTTTAAATTTTTAAACATAGTGGAATCAATGCAACCAGCTTACTTTTTATTATTAACGATATTCTTTGTGTTATGTTCATCATATGAACCATATTTTTCTGGTGAAGATAACACAGGACCATGGGATAGTTATGTTTCACTAAGAGATCTTCAAAGACTATACTTTTCTAAAGAAAAGTATACGAAAAGTATCAGTGGCAAGAGACAACATCGTATTATTTGTGATGATACGCCTACTAATTGTGCTATTCCTTTGACTTATATCAAATGTACAAAGAAAAGAAATACATTGGACTGGAAGTGTTTTTCTGATATTGAAGATACTTATGATGTTGTCATGAATGAAATCAAATGTGAAAACTTAGAAAAAGGTATGTATTTATAGAATCTAAAATAATAATTATCATAATTGTAATTTGTAATCTATATATATATAGATGATGATATTATATTACGTGATTCTTGTTCTGTTCATTATCATATTGAACTTCATTATAAACGATATAATAATCGTCTTTTCCGCTTATTCAGTTATTTTGATCATCATCTTCTTAAAGGAAAATTCGATGTTCTGTCTCTTTATGTATGTATATAGTGTTTTTTTATTATTCTATTTATTCTATTTATTCTATTTATTTTATTTATTTTATTTATTCTATTTATTCTATTTATTTTATTTATTCTATTTATTTTATTTATTCTATTTATTCTATTTATTCTATTTATTCTATTTATTCTATTTATTCTATTTATTCTATTTATTCTATTTATTCTATTTATTGTTTTATCCCTATTTATTAAATTTATTGTAATTATTAAATTTATTCTATTTATTCTATTTATTCTATTTATTCTGTTTATTGTTTTATTTTATTTATTCTATTTATTCTATTTATTCTATTTATTCTATTTATTCTATTTATTCTATTTATTCTATTTATTCTATTTATTCTATTATAATAATATCTTTTTAAATCCTATTTATTATATATATAGTTTTTAGCCTGTTGTTTATTTGTAGCTCTTGTTGGAGTTGAAAAAACATTTTATCTTATGTATATATATTCCCAATTATTTATATAACTATATGAATTTTCTATAAATTAAATACTATAATGAATATAGTATCAGTTTTGTCAAAGTCATTTCAATGCCATTTATCGTTGCTTATCAATTTTTACAACAGTTTGTTAAAAACGATATCCATCGAGATTAAGAAGGTAATTACTTCTTTTTCATTAACAACGTATATTTCTATGATGTGATCTGTTTAAGTCCTTTATTATTCTCTCTTATTGACGTCCATAAATGTTATTCTACTATATTGTGACTGTTGTATGTTAATTGTTCTTATTATCCAACTATCGTTGAGTTTATATTATTTTCAAGTCTCTTTATAACCTGACGCTGAAATATTTGCTTTCAAGCAATAGATATTCATTAGGAAAACTTCAAGATAAGAAAAAACACATTAATGAAATAATTCTTTCTTGATATAGTGTCCCATGTCATATATTTGCTTGATCTATTTTGGAGTATTCGTTTTTTCTAGTACATTCGAAAATTATGGATAAGAAATAAAAACTCACACAAAATACTACAAAATAAATAAATAACGATTCTCTGTATTTAAAAGAGATTTTCTGGAAAAAAATCATGAATAAAAACCATTAAAAGCATTTATGACGAAATTATTTTTTTATTCTTCTTATTAGTCATGAATACGTTATTTTTCATTGCTATCATCTTTTTTGGATTATTCACTAGTGCAGGATCTGTAGAAACTCAACAAATATCTGAAAATGATTCTCAGAATGATTCTCAAGAAATGACCAGTGTTAACATGGCTGATCTAACGAAATTGCAATTTTTTAATGGAATGAAGACAAGATCCAGAAAAAATAAGTATAATTTGAGTTTTTGAGTATAGATTCTAGTATTTTATAGATCTGTTGATCAAATGACTTGTGCTGGTGGAAGTGCTGCTTGTTCATTTACTCCTGATGTTATTGTATGCTATAATCATGGTTTTGATGGTGTAGATTATCATGTATGTTTTATTTAATTTGAGTTTTATTCTAAATACTATTTATTTTAGTGGGAATGTAAATCTCGATTACCTTCTGATATGGTGCTTGGAGAAATCTCTATTGAATGTGAAGGTTTTTCAAAAACTAGTATATTTACAATATTTTTTTTTAAATACTATAATACTTTTCTATTCTAGATGATAATGTTGTTCTTGATGGTTCATGTAGTCTCAATTATTTCTTAAATAAAAGGCGAGTTGTATTACAAAAGAATGAAAGTCAATTCATAAACAAATTACTTAGTTCTACAGGAAGATTAGTATATTATTCTATTTATATAAGTTTATTATTCTATTTATATAAGTTTATTATTATATTATATTTATATAGGTTTTAATTGTATTATTCCTTCTCTTTCTTATGGGAATCAAACGATTCTTTTTATTCATGTATTCATATTATTATTATTATTATTATTATTATTATTATTATTATTATTATTATTATTATTATTATTATTATTATTATTATTATTATTATTATTATTATTATTATTATTATTATTATATAGATGGTTCTTACTTCTATCTCCTTATCATCTCTGTATTTCTCTCTATTTCCTTATCTTCTATCCCAATATGGAGCATAAGGTATTCGCTGATAAACCAAAGTATATATATATATATTATTATTATTAATATATTAATATATTATTATTCTATAGTTCCAATCCATTTATTTTGGATTATTATAAAGAAAAACAAGTATATTAAGATATATATTCTATATATATATATATTCTATATAGGAGAGTGCCTTCTATATTATTCTCAGTTGGGGATTTCTTGGTTATTTATATGCCCTTCAAACTGAAAAGAAACGAAAACCTGTCGAAAAGACAGAAACTCGTCGTGTTTAAGTAATACAAGATACACAAACTATGTATCTTTATTATTAATAATATTATCACCTATATATATATACATATATATAGTCCATTATTTTGTCGATATTATATATATAACTAAACATTTTTTTTTTCAATATATATTTTAATTAATTTTTATTCACTATTTCATTTATCATTTTATTCCATTTTCCTCATATTATTTATTACTTCTCTATTCTTCTAAACAATATTATATATATATATTATTATCGTTCAATTGATTCATTTATTTTTTTAACTCTTTTTTAAATATATATATTGTGTAATTATGATCATTATTTTTTATTTTGTTTTATATACATTATAATCATTCTTTTTTTACAATGACTCTTTTATTTTTAGAATTTCTCATATATATATACATCTATTAACACATTCTTTATTGTTATCAATGTTTTCAAAACTATTTTGTTGGAGCATTATTACTATTATTTAGTAGTCTCATATATTCTATTGTTATTGTTATTTTTATTGTTATTTATCTTATTATTTTATAAAACATTACATTTTTTTTCTATTTATTTTTTTACTATTTCTATTGTTATTGTTCTCTTCTCTTTTTTTTTGTGATTTTTTTCCCATTCTTTCACACATATATCCTTTGTTTTGTTAATATATATATGTATATATATATATTGCGTGGTTATTATAATAGATAAATAGTTATATATTTTATTCAACGATCTTAAAGTTGTCATTGTTTTGTATACATATATATATATTTATTTTCTGATTTCATTTATCAACTATTTTTCCTCATTATGACTAATGAGTGTATATATTTCTTTTTTCTTCTTTTTATTCTTATTATTATCACATATTTTATAATACTCTTCTATACTATTCCTGTATATTCTATACTTATTCTGATTTTACTTTTTCTGGATATATCGACATTATTCTTTTTTATTATTGAATTATTTAAAATATACATACATATATTTTTTCTTCTACTTTCATTGTAGTGCTTGTTTTTTTTAAAGTAGGCGATTTATAACTATATATAATTATATATATTCCTATTTATAACATGTTTGTATATAATCTCTTTTAAATCAAATTGTTTTTTTTTAGTTTTAAAGAATAACTGACACTAGTGAATAACTTAAAACTTATTTTAATTAATATATTTATAATTAAATAATAAAAACTAAAGATGAAAAAGAAAGAATGATTATTATATATAAAAGATAATACTATAATTTTTAAATAAAATTTATAGTTTAAATAGTGAAGAATAAGTTGAAAAGACCCTAAAAAAAATTAAATATTATTATTATTATTATTATTATTATTATTATTATTATTATTATTATTATTATTATTATTATTATTATTATTATTATTATTATTATTATTATTATTATTATTATTATTATTATTATATATATATACCTTAACATATTGAACAATTTCAGTGGTACCTAATTTGGATTCACCAAAAATACGGTCAACAAATACAATAGGTACTTCTCCAACGGAATAGTGTTTTTGACGAGCACGAACAATAACCTCCATTTGGAACACATATCCTATATTATTATAAATAGAATAAATATAGAATAATTAAATATAATAATTATTATTATATATTATTTTTATAAATAAAAAAGCATTATAAAGAATAGAATATCAACATAATAAAACTAATAATATTACTATATATATACCCATTCCCTTCATAGAATGCATAATATCTTCTAAAACTGGCTTCTTATATAAACGGAAAGAGCCAGTTAAATCGGATACATGAGGATCCAATAAGGTATCAGCTAAAAAGTTAGCAACACGTGACGTCAATTTACGCATAAAATTCCAACCATATACCTATATATATATTTAATAATATAAATAACTTTTTAATAATTATTATTATCATACAACTGATATAAATAACTTTTAATAACAAATCATATTATTATATAAATAACTTTTTAATAATAACAAATCATATTATTATATCAACATATATAACTATATATATATACGCCACCATTTTTGATATATCTAGAGCCAGTAACAATATCATAATCAAGTTCTTCTTGTTTTCTTATGAAATCAGGTATATATTTAGGCTATATACATTTATATATAAACATATACAACATATATATAATAATATATATATATTAAGAATAAAAAAATTATTATATTATTAAAAAGTGAATAATATTGTAATAAATATATAAATATACATGATGAGATAGATCAGCATCCATTAAAAAGACAAAATCACCATGAGCAAGTTTTAAGCCATCAATGTAAGCAGAACCAAGACCAAGTTTACCCTTTCTCTTAAGAATAATAATCTTATCTTCACCAAATATTTTCTATGTATAACAACAAAGGATTAAAAATAATGTGTATAAATGAATTTAAACAAGTAAAAAAACAATTATAAAAAAATACTTGTAATTGAAGAGCTACTTCATAAGTCCCATCAGGACTATTATCATCAACAATAACTACTTCATATTTGTAATTACTTTGAGTGAATGTCTTATTCACAAGATAAATGCAAAGGGGAAGATTATCTTTTTCATTATATCTAAAAATAAAGTTAAAAATAGTAGCATAAATGGAAATCTTTAAAATAATACAAAAAACTTACGTAGGTAAAAGAATAGTATATAAGTGATTGTTAGCCATATTCTCAAACGATTGAAAAATGAATATCGAACAAACGAGAACTAAACAAAATGAATAAACACAAAAAACATGGAAGAAATAGAAGTTCTCAAAAAAATAGAAAGTGATGAATATCGTCATAAGATAATTACGGTAAAAACATGGCTCTTTATCCGTTAAGTGATGATGGTGAACCTATGATAATCATAGAAATCCAGAATGAGATATAAATAATTATATAAACAGAGAACTTTTATAATAATTACACTTAGTTTGTAATCATATATTATTTGTTCCTTCCTTTCTCATTGTTATTGTTTTAGAGTAAAGATGCTTTCTAGGTATGCTTCTCTATCGAATTAATATATAATTATAGATTTGTACGTGTTCCCAAGACTACTATTCGTTCTTTTGCTACTTATTTCTCCAAGGATCATGAATGGATTAGTTATGAACCTGGTAAACTTGCTGCTGTAGGTATCACTGATTTTGCTCAAAATAGTCTCGGTGATATCGTTTATGTTGAACTTCCCTCTGTCGGTAGTGCCTTTAAGCAAAACGACCGTTTTGCTATTGCTGAATCCGTCAAGGCTGCTTCTGATGTTTATATTCCTGCTTCTGGTACTGTTAAGGATATTAATGAAGCTTTAGTTGATACTCCTTCTCTTGTTAATGAATCTCCTGTTGCTAAGGGTTGGTTTGCTCATCTTGAAGTATGTTTTTTTTATTATTTTATTTTTTTTTTTTTTTTTTTTTCAAGTAAACCTATTGATATAATCATCAATTTTCATTATATATATATATCATGTTCAAAAATTTATTATTTATATATATAGCTTTCTAATCCTGAAGAACTCAAGGGTCTCATGAATGAAACTGATTACAAAGAATTCTGTAAGAAGGCTGAACATTAAAACATTTATTATATACTGTTTCATTACATCGCATTTCACACACACTATTTCATTTATTTGCTTTGTTTATATCATTTTTAAAAGCAACTTTTTTTTTTTCTTTACAAAACGAGACTTTTTATTATTATTATATATATTTTTATTTGATATTTCAAATGATTATAGATTTATGGTAATTCAGCCCAACCATTATCTTTATATAATGTCCATAAAAGATCCTTTAATACTCTTAAATTATCTTGTGTTTTAACCCAATAATCTTTAAATTGTTCTTCCGAAAGGCCATCTCGAATCTTATCTATAAATGTATCACGAGAAGGACATACTACTACAGCTACTTTAAATGCATTTCTAACTATAAAATTATGTCTATTTTCTAGTGTTAGATGATAGGAAGAACGAACTATTGATTGTAATGATAACTATATATTATTTTTATTTATATTGTTATGATATAAAGTATAGTTTTGATATGAATGTAGTTTTTATTATATTGAAAGATATATTTATCATAATAAATATATTAATATGTATAATAATAAATATAATAATAATAATAATATATATAATAATAATAAATATATTAATATGTATAATAATAAATATAATAATAATAATATATAATATAATAAGTAGAACAACTATCTCATACACTAGGGTTTTCATAGACTTGTTTAATAATTTCATATATAAAATCTAAAAACCATGTTAATCTTAAAACACTTCTTGATGCACATTGAAATTCTTTTCCTTGTCCATTAATTCCATCTATATAATAATAATAATAATAATAATAATAATAATAATAATAATAATAATAATAATAATAATAATAATAATATTAATAATAATAATATATATATATATATATATATATATATATATATATATATACTTGATCCACTCATATTTTGACCTTTCGTTTCTTCAAGTTTCATGAGAGTCTATTGAATATTTAAAAAAACATTATATATAACTTTTAGAATAATATATATTCAAAAAAATACATAAAGAAGAAGATGAGGGTCCTCAGCAAGTTCTCCTAAATAAACATTGTTTATAATAGGCTTTAAATATATTTACCTGTTTGTATCAAATCATTTCTTCTCTGTTTTATATGATTTAACTTTGTTGTGACATCTCCAGTAGCAAAACCAAAGGCTTTTCCAAGACAAAAAAAGAGTTTTGTCATATAATGATAAACAGGTAGCAATTTATCAATTTCAATATCTTTATCATTCTCTATAGCTGTCTTTGTAATTTCATAGAATTGAGGCAAATAAAACGGTTCTAAGAGTTGAACTTAGTTTCCAAAGCAATTTCATATATATACTATCTTCTTCTAATTCCATTTATGTATTTAAAAAAAACAAATTGTAATCTTCCTGATAAATATACTTTTTATATAGTGTTTTTTTTTGTCAATCCAAATGAATAAATAAATCACTTATCCTTTATATAGATCCTCTGTATGCAAACAAAACAAGAACTTTCTTCATTTTAAACTGGATTCAATTTCTCTACGATTATTTTGTTTTTTAGTGCAAATCATGCATCATATTCTTGAATCATCGACTCTTTATGGGATTATTAAAAGGATTTGCTGTTTCTCCTGTTTAATAAAAACACAAATAAAAATGAACTTCCGATTCATTTTTGAAATGGCATTTCATTTCTGTATCATCCATACACATACATGCACATTGTTTTTTCTATTTAATGTTATTTATTTGACATTTGTTGTTATTTAATTTAAATTTATTAATAATCTGTTGTTTTTGTTATGATATATTATGTAAATTCTATAATAGATATTTGGAAAAGATTTAAAAGATTTTTTTTATGCAAAAAGAATTCTTTAATAGTATAGATTTGAAAGAGTTTTGCATAAAAAGTCATAATCTCTCATAAATAACCTTTTAAAATGAGGTAATAGTAAGTTATAGAAAACTGATTTCACTCAATTAACATAGAACACCATTATTTTTTTAGAAAAAAAATGCTAGTAGTCATTATTTTTTTATTTTGGAGATAATTGTTTCAAAACTATCATCAAAAAGAGATTAAGAAATGAAAAAAAAGCAATCACCACTTAAATAATCTTGATTTCATACTGGATTTTATTCCATATGCTCATTAAAATATGAAGAGACACGAAGAAAACGTGTTAATAGTATGTAAAAAAGTAATAAACTTGAAAAAGTGATTCATAAAATATTATATACATTTTACATACACTTAAAATATAATTTAGATATGAAATATACTATTTTTGATAAGAAGATCACATTTCAAAAAGCCATCAACGATGCAATTAGTATATATTTTATCATAAAATCAATTGTAAGAAGTTACTGATGACTTAACATCATCAAAAATGATTTTGCTATGATTATACAGATAATCAATAATTCTAATAGATCAAAAAAGAAAATGAAATCAATTTACATTGAAGTTTTCACATTCTTTTTGTTTATTTCTAGAAACAAGTGTTTTATCAATTTTAACATTTCATTTCTATTGAAATATGTTTGCACAACTTGGTAGACCTCTGACTAGTCATCCTATTGTGAAATCTTTGATTTGTAAGAGTCAATTGTTTCCTCAAACTGGACTTCGTGCCTTTAAAACATGCCAAAAATCTTTAAATTATGCTAGAGTCGAATTTAATCGATCTTTTACTTTATTGCCACGAGTTAGTCGTTTCTCTACGAAATTATCTATTGCTCAAATGAGATCAATTGTATCAAAAGCAGAGTCTGCTCCTCCGATACCTATGAGAACTTATGTATTGTTTTCTCTCTCCTTAGCTGGTGTCATCGGTGCATACATGGCTGTTTCATGGCTTCTCACTGTATATATATCTATTAAAATTTATATAGAAAGCATAACAAGTTCTATAATTCTTCGTTAACTCTAGTCTACTAATGCATATTCAGATGCATATGAATTATTAAGAGTATGTCCTAAAGTATATGAATATACTGGATTTCCTTTTCATCGTCAAGGTCGTGTTAAAGGGAAAAGTCGAAATGGTGAGATATTAATTCAAATGAAACTTCAAGGAGACAAAGGAATGGTTAAAGCTATTGTTTATGGTATATATATATATATTTATATGTAATTATTTTATGAGGATTAGAAATGTATTCTCTTTTTATTAATATAAATGCTATTTTTGTTAATTATTATGTTATTGTTTTATTAGTATTCAATATTTTATATAAATAAAAGTATATTCTAAAAAAATGAATATATATATATATATAGGTAAGGAAATAGATAAGAATAAATATGAATTAGTAGATATTACTATTGAACCTATTAGTGGTAGTAAATATATAGAAGAGAAAGCTAAAGAACAAGAGATAAAAGATAAACAGTCTCTTGTAGTTAGTAATACTGCTATTAATAATAATGATAAAGTAGAAACAACTCAAAAAGATATAAATAGCAATAAAGTTTCGAGTAATAATATAAAGAATAATAAATTAAATAAGAAAGAAAAGAATGATATTGATTTATCCTTCACTGTTATGCACGATAAAGTTGTTTATGAACCGTTATTTGAAAATGTATATAAATATATATATATAATGATATTATATACTCAATATATTTTTTTATTTTATAAATATCAATAGTAGTATTGTAATATTTTATTATTATTATTAGTTTAAATGTTTCTATATATCTTATATTTTATATACTATTTATATATTATATATTATTTATTATTCCTTTATATATATATATAGCTTCCAAATGTAACATATTCTCCAGCTATACAAGAACATATGAAAACATGTCCTCCTCCTTCTCTTTCTACATATAAAAAACAAAAAGAAGAAGAAGAAAAAAAAAAGAAACAAAAAGAAGAAGAAGAAAAGAATTCGACTACTGCAGTTTCTACTGGAAATAGTGTTTCTGGAAATGGAGAAACCGTGGAACATGAAGTGAAAACTTCTTCTAATCCGTTAATAAACTTTTGGATGAATAGGCCTTGGTATTATAAAATAGGTTTCGCTGTATATATATATATAAATTAGTGCATGTTTTTTTATATTTAGATATATATTATTTATTATAGTATTTTTTATTATATATATGTTTTTATTATTAAATTTTAATATAATATTTTTGTTTACTACGTATATAAATTTTTTTTAAGTATATTTGTCATTTTATATATATATTTAATGAAGTTCTTGTACCATTTTTTTCTATAAATGATAATATAAATGATACTATAAATGATAAAATAAATAATACTATAAATGATAAAATAAAGATAAAATAAATGATAAAATAAATAATACTATAAATAATATATATATATAGATAGGTTTAGGTTTATTAGGTGGTTTAATATTAGGTTTTGGTTTAACGAGTATGAAAGTGAAACCAACTCACAATAGTGCATTCCAAGCAGCTTTTAAACTCTTAAAAGAAGATTCGAAAGCACAAGAATTATTAGGAAAAAAAGTATATAATATATATATATATTCCTTTTTTTTAAATATTATATATGCTATATATTTCGTTATATAATTATAATATTATTGATAATCTCTATAAATACATAGATGAAAGCAGTAGGAACAATAAAAGGAAAAGCTGAAGAAAACTGGGCCAATTTCTCTATTAAAATAAAAGGAAATAAAAGTATATATTTATTTATATAAGTATTAACTAACTATATATAAAATAGATGAAGCATTTGCTAATGTTCAAGGTGTTTGTGAAAATAATAACTGGAAGTATCTATATATATATATATATATATAATTAGTATTATTGTAATTAATTGATTTATTTATAGATTCTCTGTGATTTCTTTAGATACGAAAGAAGGTAAAGTATATATCAAAAAGTGATAGAAAAGAATAATCAAACAAAACATATGATTAAATAACTGTTATATCATCGATTTAACGTGTTTTTTTTTATACTTCAAAATACAAAAAATATATAAATAAATATATTTAACAAATAATACACAAACAAAAAAAAAGAACAAATAACTAAGAAATAGTTTTAATACAACAATAATTCTTTTAATAATTTTTATTTACTATATATAATCTATCGCATCATAATAGGATTATAATTCTGTTGCATACGCTATATACAAAGAAATATAAATATAAATGAAATAGTCACAAAAAGAGTTACAAAAAAATAATTATAAAAAAAAAAAAAAAATAATGATAATGATAATAATAATAATAATAATAATAATAATAATAATAATATACTCCTTGAGGCATTTGTTGTTGTTGATAAGCCATTGGTTGAACGGTATTTGGTTGTGACATCATTCGCTGACCATAAGCAGAAGCATACATCATATCCTGTGTCTATAGTATAATAATATAATAAGTATAATAATATAATAAACATAATAATAATAATACATATAATAATAATATAATAAACATAATAATAATAATAAACATAATAATAATATAATACACATAATAATAATATAATACACATAATAATAATATAATAAACATAATAAACATAATAATATAATAAACATAATAATATACATAATAGCATAATAAACATAATAATACACATAATAATAAATATAATAAACATAATATATACAGGCATAGATTGTGGGATATGTGGTTGACTCATGGACATATTGGGATTCATCTGCTGATTATTTGTTTGCATACCCATAGGTTGAGGGGGATTGATACGCGTATCCATCATCGGATTCCCCTGTAATTGCATCTGAGAATTCGAAGCATTATTCTAGAAGAATAAGAAGGATAGGGTATATAGCATAGTTATAGAATAATAAGTATAGTTATAATATCAATAATATAGAATAGTTATATAATCATAGTAATCAAGTTAATAATAAATAAATAAATATAATAAATAATATATAAATAATAAATAAATAAATAAATAAATAAATAAATAAATATAATAAATAAATATAATAAATAATAAATAAATAATAAATAATAAATAAATAAATAAAAAAATATACTTGATATAACATAAACATAGCTTCATAAGGTATAACTTTATTAACATCTTCTTTTCTACTAGCTTTTGTATCTTCACGAGGAACAATATCAATTAAGAAATCGAATGTATCTGATTTAGAAACAGCAGAAGATATATCCATTTTTTGTAAAGTTCTTCTTTTACCTTCTTCAGTATGAACCCAAGCGCGAATGGTAAGTTCTCTCATGAAAATTTCACAAGCTTTAGCAAGAAGAATTGGAGCTTCAGAACCAATCATACAAGAACGAACAGATTCATCTGTTTTCATGATTTTCTTAATTCTAGCCATAGGCAGTTGAACACAATGCTTGTTAATTGTATTTGCATCAGCTTGATTGATCTCCTTTTGTGTCTGACTCCAAAAAAGAGCTAATTGTTGTTGTTGAGGAGTCATATGATGAGAATATCCAACAGAATAATTTTGTGGTATGTTATTATATCCATATTGAGAACCTCCTTGTATTATATTAGGTACGTTGCTATACATAGCTTGTTGAGAAGGGACTGATTGCATCAAGTCACGTTTTGCCTGAGACATCTATATCGTTAATTAAACAATAAATTTGAGCATATTAAAAGCATACGTCTATTTGTTAATGATAAATAAGAATTAAACAAAGCTGAATAAGCAATATTATTACAGTTCATTACTATTTTCGATTTTCATTCGCTCGTTTTCTTCTTCCATGGAAATACCCGTGATTATTTGTCAGATTCACCGAATATTTTAAATTCTTTTTTTACTAAAATGGAGGGAAGAAACCCATTCTTTTTCAAAAGTTAAAAAACGATTATTCCCACAAATAAAAACCAGGATATCAGTTTTTTTTATTTGTTTGTCAACGGAAATCTTCCAATTAAATTGTTTTATTATTTCTATTTGACATTTTTAACTAATTATTTAATAAACTTTTTAAAACTTTTAACTTATTTCCTAGTCATAGTATTATTTGATTTTCCTTGTATAGTTTCTTCTTATTCTTTTGGAACATAGATGCCCTTTTTGAGAATCAAAAAGATAAACATTCATTGTTGTTATTGTTCTCAATAACTTATTTTGGGTTTCTCAATGAATAGTTACATGACTATTAGGATATATAATTTATAAAAATAATTCTATGCGATTAAAAAAAGTCGATGATCACATTTAAGTAATTTAAATATTGGATTCTTCACATTAATGAAAGGGAAATAGCATGGATAAAAACTAAATTCTGCAAATAAAAAATATAAAAAACTAACAGTCATGATATTCGTAAATTATTTAACTAATTATTATCAAATTAAAGAGGAGTATCTGCAAGAAACGTATGATAAGAAAAAACAAATAGTTTTCTAATATTACCATTTATAATAATGATTTATTTATATACATTTATTCATTATAATACAAAAACAAAAAATGCAAATAATTCATGTAATATATAAATAATCTATAAAAAAAGAGAGTTAAATTAAAAGTAGACTTAAATGACTCCAAAAGAGTGATTTCATTATATATATTTATTGAGAAGATTGACAATATTTAAAGAAACATCAAAATAAAAAATACTACTAAAATTAGTTAATTAAATAAATAAGAAAAAAATATGTTGGAATAAGCAAAAAAAAAAAAAAAAAAAAAAGAAAAGAACTAACAAACACAAAAATAATGACTATCTTACATATATATGCTAAAAAGCATAATAACATATAAAAACATACAAATAGGAGTATTAATTATTTTGACAAAATGATATATAAATGGAAAAAAGAAGAAAAAAAAAGAGAGAAAAAATAAAATAGACAAGTAACGAAAAGCAAATATAAAGAAGAGAAGATATAACATAAAAATAGAAATATATAGAAAAAGAGAGTTTTAAAAAATTTATATACCAAAAATATATATTAATATATAAGTTTTTTTCAAGATTATAATATATAGTGTTAATTGAGAGCATATATAAATAGATATAGATGAATGAAATAGTATATATATATTAGAGAGTAATTAATTAATTAATAAAAAAAGAAAAGAAGAGAGAGAGAGAGATAGATAGATAGTGCGATAAAGAAAAGAGAGCGTTTGATATATGTGTTTATGATAATAAATAAATAAATAAATAAATATTTATTTATATCTAAAGAAGACGAATTAAAATATTAGAATATCCAATGAATAGAAATAATAATAAGTATGTAATTTCTATTCATAATGAATTATATGTTATAGTATACGATATATGGAGAGAACATAAATAATACTACATAGTAATAAAAATGTAGTCATTTATATAAAATTAAAAAAAAGAAGAATAATAATAAATATAATTATAAGGACATAATAATATGACTTATAAACACATATATATATTGTAAATTTGTAAATTAATTAAATAAAATATATAAAGATATATAAAATAGAGACATGAAGAACGCAATTTGTAAATAAATAGAGACGATGTAATATAAAATGCTAGAGATGTTGAATCAGATCCATTTAGGAACGGTACTGAGAGACATTAGGAACAACAGAAGCATAATAAAGTTGATTTCCACCAATATTAAGCATGGAATCCATAGGTTGTTGAATGGTTGGTGTAGTAATAGGAACTTCTGTTTTAACAAAAGCATAAATAGGAACAATCATAGGAATAGCTTGAATTGTTGGATTTATAATAAAGGGATATGCTTGTTTTTGAATACTTTCGAACGAATTCATATCTGTATTGCTTGCAACGTAATTAGAAGTAGTTGATGGTTTTTCCTTAGACTTGTAATAGAATTGACGTCTTCGCTTTCTGCATCGTTCGCAAACCTTATATTGATTCTTTGAGCCTTTCTTTTCATAGCAAATCAATGGTTTTAGTGAATGGCAGGAACTACACATCTTTTTTTCTACAGGAGGTTCCTTTATGATAGGAGGAGCTTGAGACATATAACTTGGTGATATTTGAGACATTCTTTAAAGATAGAAAGGAATAATAAAATAAACTATTTTTTGGATAGTTATGGATTACATTTTCTACGAAAAAGCTCGTCATCGTTTTTCCTTACAAAAATTTTCGGTTTTTATGGTTTTTTATATCATTGTTGTTAGTATTTGGTTTTACTGATGTTTGTACATATCAAAGATATATTTGTTTTTTTATTTTATATAAATGATTCCACTTTTTAGTTTATATTTCTCTCACTCTTTTGGTGATACTAACTAATCCTATCATGACCTATTTTGATTATTTTCAATCGATGTTGTTGCCAACGTTATGCTACTCTTTATTACATTACATAGCTTAAGGTCTTATCATTTGAATTAAAAAGATTGATGAGTTGTTTGAATGTAATAATGACAAAAATAAATTGTTAAGAAAATTGAACGAAACAAATTTTATTTAATACAGAAAAAGAAGTACGGAAGAAAGTCATATCATAATGAATGAATAAATGGAGAAAGATTAAAAATGTAAAGAATAGTTCAAAAAAGAAATCAGAGTTTTTTTATCAACGAGTCATGAGTGAGACTACCATAATAAAAAAAATAAATAAATAATGCAAAGAAAGAACTCAAGATAAACATAAGACAGAGAGAGAAGTAGAAGGGAAATAGAAAGAGTGATGGATACAGTAAATGATAATTTTACAACAGAAATATGATAAACATGATACACTAAGAATTATATGTAACAAGAATGAAATATATAATAGAATAATCTTAAGAAATGAAAAAAGTCATACACCTAATGAAGTAAAATTATAAATATGTAATAAAATAAAATATTTTTCGTTAGAAAAGAAATAGACAAAAAAAAAAACACAAAATAGGAAATATATAATTTAATAGAATACTTACGGATATACTAGTTAAAATATCAAATACTATTTAAGAAGATAATGGAGAAAGTGTGAGTACAGAATCATGAAGTGGCCATTTATTAAATAAATTATTAATTTCTTCAACAGAATACTTAGGTATACATTGAATAAAACAATAATTAGAATCTTTAAATATTTCAAAAGTTTCAAATATTTTTAAATGTTGAAAATAAGTTTGTACAGAATAATTAGGTATATCTTCAGACCATCCTTCTAATTTATATATAACCATAGGTTTTGAATCTAAAAATGAAAAATCATTTTGATAAGAAGTATTATTATACATAGAATTTGAATTATATTGATGAGAATATGGATTATTATTATTATTTAAATAATAATTATTTAAATAATAATTATTATCATAATAATAATCTTTTGTATAATCATTATTCTCTGTATTATATATAGAATTATTCATATCCATTGTATTTGATAATTCAAAATTAACAGGTTCTTGATAACTGTTAAACATAGATTTCTTAGATATATTATTTTTAGTATATGTATTAAAAGAATCACTTGAATAAAATGGTTTTCGAGGAGATAAAAATTCAGAATAAGATTCTGGAAGATTAGACATAGTTTGAGTTTTATTCATAGTAATAGTATTATTAGTAGTTGTAGAAATCGTTTCAGGAAGAGAACAGGTAGAATCAGTATCGTTTAAAGATTTTGTTTTTATATTAAAATTCTCATTTGTAGAAGATATTTCATTAACAGAATTATTCATAGAATTATTCATAGAATCAGGAATATCATTAAAAAGAGATCCTTTTAATGAATTTATAGTATTATAGGATGATTCAGATAATGTTTCCGATATGATCTCTCCAGCCATATTACTATTAATATTAATATTATTATTCTCTTTATCATAGCTCTCTAAATCTAAAGGATCTAACATAGCATATTGAGGATCAGCAAAAGGAGCCATTAAAGAAGGCATACTTGGATCGTATTTGGGATAATAACAAGGAGAACACATATAAGGCTAGATAATATTATTATTGTTATATTTTAGAGTATATAATTAATTAAAAAAAAAATAATAATAAAAACAATAATAAAAAAAAAAATAAATGATAATAATAATAATAATAATAATAATAATAATAATAAAAAAAAATAATAATAAAATACTGAATTATAGCACATGTTTGTTGTTGGAATACTGTCATTTGAAATTAAATCATAATTTAAACAAGTAGAATTATTTTGATAAATAACTAATTCTTGTAATTTAGAATATTGTATATCAAATCTAAATATTTCATTTTTTACTTGAATTGATATTTTTGACATTTGCTCCTTAACATTCTTTGCATCTTCTAATGTATTCATTTGAACTAATGCGTGATGAATAGAACAATGCTTAAATAAACGAATTCTTTTCAATTCACCATATTTTTCAATGTTCTATATATATATATTTAATATATTTATTAAAAAAAAAAAATACAAAATAAAGAATGAATAAAACAATACATATATATATGCAAACAAATAAAATATTTTAATAAAAAAAAAAAATTTAAATGAAAAACTAAAAAAAAAAAAAATCTACTAACAGTGATCTTATTCAATATTGAGTATTTTATGAAATATACCTTTGCTAATTCTTCGATATGAAGGTATGAACCTGGAATAGTACAAATAGTAAAAAGCAATATCTTATTTTCAGGATTATGATTAAGTAATAGTTCAATGTTTTTATGATCACTATAAGATACTTTAAGGGCAGACTTATGAATAACTAATTTCTGCTCTTGACCTAATGAATAGACTCGTTTTGCATCTTCTAAAGAGTTCATTTCAATTAATGCCTCATTCTTAGGACGTAATATTACAGTGCGAATTACTTCTCCATACTGTGATAAGATATGCTCTAATAAATATGTTGTGACTGAACAAGCTAATTTTCTGACATATAAAACCTTAGATGGTGAACGCTGAACATTAGGTGACTTCGGTATATTTCCTATATATACGTAAATAGTAGAACACAATGAAACAGAAAAAATAAAAAAATACATACTTTTAGTTAAAACTGCTTCCATGATAAATTTCTATATTATAGAAAGAAAATACATAAAACTTCTTTTTCATATCGAATAAGAATTTTTGAAGAAATCTTTAGAATTCGATTATTAGTATTTTTCGAATCAATAGAGAATTCGAATGACAACTGTGTACATAATCTTCCAGTCATTTCTTCTTTTTTAGTTCTTCTCCTCTTCTCTTTTTCCCCGTGAATATTCTACTTCTATAAATAAATTCAGTCTTCCTATATTGATAACCATTCATCTTCTTTTCTTTTGCTTTTGTTGCCATTCATTTGTGTATAGTTATATACGTAAATAAAGATATTGTAAAACGTCATCAATCAGGTTCATTCGACGTTTCCTCAAAAAAAATAGAGTCATTTTTTTTTGTGTTTTTTATAATTATTTTTTTTAATGATTATGATAAAATAGTGTTTTCTTAAAAAAAAAATCATTTCTTCTGTTATTTTTGGAATGACTACTAAACTGAATAATCGCTGGAGTCATTTGAAAGAATATTTGTATATTCTGGAACATTTTGTTTTCATCAATTTGAAAGTATGTTCATCGAAATGACCAAATAGATATAAATAAACGTTTTTATTATTATTATAAAAGGACAGTGATATCAATGTAATAAACAAAATAATATAAAAAAAAAAAAAAATTCAAAACAAAAAGAAATTTATATTATTAAAAAAAGAAAAATAATAACACGTATAAAAAAAAAAAAAAGAAAGAAAATAAATAAGAACAAGATTATTATAATAAAACCAAAGAAATAGAAACAATTAAAAAAAAAAAGAAAGAAGAAGAATAAATAGTAACCATAAAATCAAAAGTAAAGAATAAAATAAATCAATTAATAAAAAAAAATGTTATTCAAAGATAATTATATAAAAGTATATAAATAAGAAAAAATCAATAAATAAAAATATATATATATATATTTGAAAAAAAAATGTTGGGAAAAAAAGAGTATTATATGTATATACACGATTTATTCAAAATCATATCTAGCTTTTAATACATATAATATATTACGATTCATATGTTTTTTATATAATTCCCAATTTGTTCCTTGTAACTGTTTAAATCCTAAAAGTATCTGTTGGAACATAGATAATAACTCCGGATTCATCGTGTCATTCCTATATAGAGAGTTATTGAATGAATAATATATATAAACTCTTTAGAAATATGTCTAGTGATATTTATTATTATATACTAATAGTATTATAAACTTTATTAATAATAATAATAATAATAATAATAATTATATATATACCATGAACATATAATAGTACAAATCTTTTCAAAATAAGTTCTTACATATTCTTCATTATATTGTATAATCATGCATACACCACGACTAGCTTCATCCTTCTCCCTTCCATCTCTATAATAATAATAATAATGATAATAATAATAATAATAAAATTCAAATAATAATAATAAATATAAATAAATTAACTATATATATATACAATAAAGTAGAAATTGCAGTACATAATTCGCCATAATTCTCACCAATGAATTGACTCATTTCTTGAGGGATAGCGAGACACAATCTTCCAAATGTAACGGCACAGTTATCACGAATATTATCTGGTAACTCATCTAACTGATCTAATAGAGGGAACAATGGAGCAGATATAAGTGATAAGTATATATATTAAGGAGTATAGAATAATAAATATAATAATAATAATAATAATAATAATAATAATAATAATAATAATATATAAAAGGATATATGTTGACTAATATTTGCCATTTCTTTCATGGTAATTTCTCCAATACTCCAAATACTATTATTACAAACACGAGGATAACTATATTCATAATAAATATAATAATAATAATAATAATAATAATAATAATAATAATAATAATAATAATAAGTATTATAAATATATATACTCTAAATCAATATTCTTAGCACAAAGAGTAAGTAGTTCTGGAACAACAGGTTCTATATATGTATATAAATATAATGCTAAATCACCTAATAAAGCGATAGAAGACTGACGAACTTCAGCGTTACTATCCTATATATAATAGTAATAATAATAAATCAATACATATATATACATAATAATAAATATAAATATAGATATAAATATAATAATAAATATACTTTCATTCCTAAAACAATTGTATTTAATAAATTCGATTCGTTAACAACAGTGTACAGACCCCCTTTGACGGTATCCACCATCGAACCAATCAAATCCATAGCACAAGATATATACATTTTATCACATTTATCTTCAATCTATATATAATAATAATAAATTGAAAAATAATAATAATAAAGATAATAATAAACTAAAATATAAATATAAATATAAATATAATAATAATAATAATAATATTATTATATACATCATCAGATGCATATTGCACAAAGACGGAATCAATAATCTTAATGCAGCGTCTATATATATCAGGAATATATGCTGACATAGTATCCCCTAATGCCTATAAATAATAATATTAATAATAATAATAATAAACAAAAACATAATAATAATAATAATAAACATAAACATAATAATAATAAAAACATAATAATAATAATAAACAAAAACATAATAATAAACATAATAATAATAATAATAAATATAAACATAATAATAATAATAAACATAAACATAAACATAAACATAACCATAAACATAATAATATCTATACAAGAATAACATAGATCATGCATTCTAGAAGAGATAGCATGCCATCGTCAAGATCATTTAACGATGTCCAACGAGTTATTAATATAGGTAAAATAATTGAAGGGCAATTCCCGCGGGAAAGACGTTCAGGCATATGTTCAGCTAATGCTCCGAGAGCTTCAAGTAACATTCGAGTATTCTTTTCCTATATATATATATATATTAATAATAATATTATTAATAATAAGCATAATAATAAATAGAATATATACATTATAAAGAGTAAAACAATCACATATAGTAGAGAAGATTGCATCAAAGTATTTATTCATATATAACCATTCATCATTCTCAATGAGAACAGATAAGCAAGAAGTAGAAGTATGCTGGATCTATATATATAATATATATATACATATACATATACATAATAATAATAATTATAAACATAATAATAATAATAATAATAATAATAATAATAATAATAATAATAATAATAATAATAATAATAATAATAATAATAATAATAATAATAATAATAATAATAATAATAATAATAATAATAATAATAATAATAATAATAATAATAATAATAATAATAATAATAATAATAATAATAATATATAAAACATAATAATAATATATACTTTAGAATTATTATGTTTCATTGCTTTTAATAAGCAATCAACAATACTAGGTAAATATGCATCTTCCCCGCGGGAAAATACGAAATTAGAGTATCTTCCAATACACCATGATACTGTTCCAAAAAGTGAGCTGTTTGGGGGATTTAAGAGGGATTGAAGGAGGGCACTATATAGTGATAGTTGTCATTATTTATTAATTTTAATATAATAAATAGAAGAAATAGAATAAACATAATGATAATAATAAATAGAATAAACAATATATATATATATATATAACTATATATATAACTCTATACGGCATGATAGTATTAAGTTCTTGTGTGAGATCTTCTTGGCATCCTTCAGAAATAGCACCAAGACATAATATACCACTCTCTACTATATACCATGAAGGGGAAGACAAACAGGACTATATATATATATATAGAATATATAGGGAATATAAATAGTTAAATAGAATATAAATAGAATATATAGGGAATATAAATAGTTAAATAGAATATAAATAGAATATAAATAGAATATAAATAGAATATATGATATAATATATACTAAATAATGAAATAATATATATATATACTTCGATAGGTTTTAATATAAATTGAAGTATATTATTGGTATATGTAGTAGCTACTTGTTCTAAACATGATCCTGAAGCCTTTCGAAGTGTCCACTCACCACTATTATTCATAATCTCATCCTCTCTATATATAGATAATAATAATGATAATAATAATAATAATAATAAAAAAGTTAATTAAAATAAAAAAAAATGTAAATAATAATTAGAATAATATTTTACTATATATATATATAATACTTTTCTCCTTTATAAATATAAGGAGTAACAGAGTCACCGACCATAAAAATTGAGTCACTTTCTAAATCTGCAATCTCTTCTTCATTATATCTCATATTCTATATGTATATATATATTAATATATATATATATATAGTATATGAGATATACTAAAAACAAATATAAAAATAATAAGTATAAAAAATAATGACATATAAAAAACAAAATAATAAACAAAATAAATATAATACATAATAAAACTATATACATGAACAAGAATAGGTATTAGTTGTTGTAAATAGTTATATATAGAACGTAAAATTGAATCTTCTTTTATATCAATTATTGTTGTCCAAAACTCTATATAAATATATATAGAATCAAATAGAATATAAAAATAAAAAAAAAACTATAAATATATAATAATAATAATTAAAAAAAAAAGTAAAAAAAAAAAAAAAATAATAATAATAATATACCTGTAGCTTGTATAGCAACAAATGTTTCTGAATCTTGAATTGCAGTAAGCATAAAATTACATATATCATTCATAGAAGGATATAATTGTGATATATAGATATCTGTTAAAGCTGTTAAACTGTTACAAACAAGTGAACGGATACTAACGGATGAATCATTTGCTAATGCAGATAAACCCTATATAATAATAATAATGAAAAATAATCATAAAATAAACATAATAAACATAAAAAAACAAACATAATAAAGAAAAATAAACATAAAAAAAAATATATATATTAAAGAAAAATAATAAAAATAATAAAAATAATCATATAATAAACCCCAATAAACATAGCAAATATATATACACTAAGATATAAACTCAAATTCATTGTTAAGGCTTGAGGTTCGATATCAATAATATTTCTCATACATTTAACAGCAAGAAGACGTATTTGTTCATTAGGATGTTGAAAGAAGAGTAAGAATTGAGGAACAAGAGTATTTAAAGGTCTACCTACTAAATCACTGTCTAATTGAAGAGCACAATCTTCTGTGATTTGTGAAAAACAATTCATACAAGAGGTTAGGATTGTTTCATCTTGAGATTTGATCATTTCATAGAGTCCTTGTAACAATTCTGGCCAAGTATCCAAAGTAATGATGGTAAGCAACACTGAAACAACAGTTCCAGCAGCATTACGAATAGCAGGAGAATTAGAAATAAGGCAGTTTAAAATACAACTTTTTATATATATTTTAGTTTCTGGCTTTTGAACAACAAATAATGATTTTAAAGTAGTCTTCAAATAATATCCACAGACTAATCTCGTAGATTCTCCAAGATTCGCTTGATCCCCATATGCAAATATAAAAGATAAATATTGTAAAAACTCAGGATTTTGTTTTAAAACCTCTAATTGCTAAAAGAAAAACATTCATTATATGATAATAAACATAGATCAAATATACATCATAGGAATCTTTAAGTATATTATTCTCTCCACGTGAAGAAATGGTGACTATATCAGCTAATTGTTTTACAGAATCAGGATTTGGTTGCCACTGCATCTCTATATACATAACTGATATGAAAATGATATTCTTCAATATACTTTGCTCTATATTGGGTGTCAAAATTAAACAAAGGTTTTGGTTGGAAATTGAAATTAAAAAATCTAGATTATTCTCATTCAAACCAGTCAATTCACAAAAATAATCCTTGATTGATTTTCTCACTTTCTTCTTCTGAATTCCCATGAGAATCATGCTAAGAAACCGTTTTTTTTGGCTTTTTTTTGTGATTGCTTTTTCAATAGAAAAACCATTAACATCTATTTTTTAATCCATTTATTTTTTTCTTATTTATCTCATTGTTTTTAGAATGTCAACTAATCAACAATACAATCCTTAGTATATATAGACCTATTATGACTAATGACATTATTCTCTTTAGTAACAAAGGTAATAATGGTGGTAATAAGAGATCAAATAATGGTTATAACAAAAACTATCAAATGAACGCTCCTCGTATGCATTGATCTATCTTATTTTTATTCCTTATTTTCTTCTATTCTCATTTTATTTTTTCTATAGAATACGTATGTCCTACTTAACTCCATGATTTAAATCAATACATAATCTATATAGGCTTATGCTAATAATGGTGCCTATTATAGCATTGCTCCTGTATGTTTTGCTTATTTAAAATGTATTTACCACGTATGCTATTTTTTTTTATTATAGGGTTATCCTGTCTTTCAAAACAGTGTATATATGATTGAGTTATAAATAGTCATTAAATTATTCTTCTTAATTTGCTATAGAATAATATTATTTGTTACATATTTTTTTAGAATAATCTAAGATCTCTTATACTTAATATATATAGGGTGTAATGTATAGTCCTTATATGGGTTATCAACTTCCAATGAATGCTGCTACTCCTGCTGTTACTTCTACTTTAAATACGAATGTTAGTGAATATGTTCCTATGACTAAATTTACTGCTGTTCCCGCTACAATTCCCGCTCAAACAATGAGCCATCCCATGAATGCTAATTATGCTACTTTTACTCCTGCTACTACTACTACTACTACTCCTATGAATACTGTTAATAATAATAATAATACAGATATGAATAGAGATGATGATTCTGGTGAAAGTACTGACCCCTTAAGTGTTGATGAAGATATTAATAATGATATTTCTATTCCTACTCCTCTTCCTACTGTTAATAATAATACTACTACTACTCCTGCTGCTAATAATAATGCTTCTATGATGAATGTTCCTACTAATACTATTCAAGCTCCTATCTATACTCCTCGTTCATTCTCATCTCAAGCTGTTAAGGCTCCTTCTTTTGTTCCTGGAGCTATTAAACCTACTACAAATACTGCTGTCAAATTCACACCTGCTGCTGCTTCTAAAGCTGAATATATTAATATATTTAAAAAACTTGTGGTATCTATTTTAATTGTTGTTATTAATATATTTAAAAAAAATATTATATTGATTTTATATTGTACTATAATTATTTTTATATGTTTTACAATTTTAGTTATTTATTTTTCACTTTATTACTGTGTTAGATTATATATATACATTAAGAATATATATTTCACTATTATATATATATATATATATAGAATAATGATGATGGATCTAAGGCTAAAGAAGAAGAAGAGAAGAAGAAGCAAGAAGAAGAGGAAAGAAAGAGAAAAGAAGAAGAAGAGAGAATAGCTGCTGAGAAAGCTAGAAAGGAAGAAGAGGAGAGAAGAAGAAAAGAAGAAGAAGAAAGAATAAGAAAAGAAGAAGAAGAGAGAATAGCTGCAGAAAAGGCCAAGAAGGAAGAAGAAGAAAGAATTGCTGCTGAGAAAGCTAAGAAAGAGGAAGAAGAGAGAATGGCAGCAGAAAAGGCTAAGAAAGAAGAAGAAGAGAGAAAGAGAAAAGAAGAATCTCCTATGCCAACTACTCCTACTAATGGCTATAATCGCCAAAGTGATAGTAGAAATAATTATAATAATAAATATAATAACCGTGATAATGGTTATAATAATAATAATAATCAACGACCTTATCATGATAATAACCGCGGGGATATGAGTCGTAAGAATAGTCGTAAAGGTCCTAATGATAAATATAATGATAATAATAATTTCAATAATAATGGTGGTGGTCGTGGTGGAAAGAGAAATAACCGCGGGGGACGTAGTGGAAATCGTAATAATTTCAATGCTGAAAATACCAATTGGATCGCTACTCCTATTGATGAAGAAAAATATGGATTCTTTAAGACTGAAGTATATATATATATGTTTATTATTATTATGTTTATTATTATGTTTATTATTATATATATAATATATATTATTATTATATATATAAATAGGATAAGTTATGTTATTTAAATGAAGAGATTATGAATATATGGTCAGAAGAGAAGAATGAGTTAGAAGAAATGAATATTATGGGTGTTAATACTTTTGAATATACTATTGTTAAGGTATATATATATATTTATATTTATATATTTATTAAATAATAAATATATATAGTTTAATACATATTAATATTATTTTAAAATATATATATATTTTATATAATATCTATATCTATATATATACTATATATATAATATATATATAGACAGATCGTGCTAAGCCTATTACTAGTGCTACTTCTTCTCATTTAGATATTATAAAGAAACAAATGCAATCTATATTAAATAAATTAACATTAGATAAATTTGATGCTTTATCTAAAGAAATTTTAAATATTCATTTAAATACTATTACTGAATTTGAAGCTATTGCTACTCTTATTTATAATAAAGCTGTTATTGAACCTAAATTCTCTTCTATGTATATTATTATTATATTTATATTTATATTATTATTATTATATTATTATTATTATATTTATATTTATTAATCATATAATCATATAATAATATATATATATATATATATAGGTATGCTCAATTATGTCAATTATTAAAGACACAAACAGCCACTATGATAGCCAATAGTATTATTACTGAAGAAATAGAAGGTAAATTCTATTGGAAGACCAAGAATACTATTCCTGTTCCTGAGAAAGATGATAAAGTAGAAGAAAGTGAACCCATGGGCGAAGGTATGAATACTAAAGAAGAAGCTATGGAAGAAGCGGCTAAGAAATATAGTATTAAGAAATTATTAACAAAGAAATGTCAAGAAGTATATTTTATTATGTAATTTTTATATTTATTTTTGAATTTTATTTTTTATTTTATTTAAAAAATAGTTTTATAAATGTTTATATAAGTTGTTTTTCATTTTATCATTATATTTATTATTGTTATTATATTCATTATTTTGATTATTGTTATAATATAAATTATATATATATATATATATATATATATATATATATAGGAATTTGAAGCTGAAGACCGTTATGATGATATTAATAAGAAGATTGAAGAATGTCAGCAAGAGATGAAATCAACTAGAGATAAAATTGTTATACGAAGAAATGAAAGCGCTCTTAATGAATATGAATATGAAAAGAATTCGATTAGAAGACGTACCTTTGGTAATGTAGAATTTATTGGTATATATATATATTATATGTTTATTATTATATCTATTCTATATATTTAAAATATATACTATTTAATTCTTAATATATTAATACTATTACTTTATATATATAGGTCAATTATTTAATCATAATGTATTACGTGTATATAAAGTATTATTAATATGTATTGAAGATTTAACTACTCAATATGATAATCCTGATGATGAAAAAACTGAATGTTTATGTAAATTATTAACTACTATAGGTGAAGTATGTAGTAAAGATAGTAAATTTAAACAATTAGTTGAAGATACTTTACATAATTTAGAACCTTTTAGTAAGAATGATAAATTATCTTCTAGAGTACGTTTTGCTATTAAAGATGTTTTAGAATTAAAAGATCGTAATTGGGTTAGTAGAAAGAATGATAGTAAATTAGTCTCTTTAACAGAATTAAGAAAACAACAAATCTTAGAAAACTTACAAAAGTATATTTTTATTATTATATTTTATTATTATTATGTTTATTATTATAGTTATTATTGTTGTGTTTATTATTATAGTTATTATTGTTGTGTTTATTATTATATTTATTATTATTTTGTTTATTATTGTGTTTATTATTATTATATGTATATAGAGCTAGTGCTGCTGCCGCTTCTAAAGCTGAACAACCCAAGTTAAATAAAGGAAAGAGTGTATATATTATATTATATAATAATACTATTAATAATAATATTAATAATAATAATAATTCTATTTCTATAGCAAAAAGCTAAATCTCATAATCTTGGTATATATATATATATATATAATAATAATAGTATTTTTATTATCTATATCTATATATAGGTCGTAATAATAGTAATATAAGCCTTCGTCCTGGCGGTAAATCTTCTTCTTATGGCGCCATGGAAACCCCCACTTCTCCTGTTACTCCAATTGAAGAGCCCGCCATTCCTGCTGGCGCTATTATTGAACCTATTTCTGAAGAACATAAAGAAAAGGTATATATATATATATATATATATATAGGTTATTCTATTCTATTTATTAATCATGTTATATATATATTATTTTACTTTTATAATTTAATATTAAACTATTTTTTTTAAATATATATATATATAGTATTTCAAGACAATAAAATCCTCCTTCGACGAATATAAAGAATCTCATGAAGTCGATGACTTCCAGTATTATGTTAATGATAAGAGAGAACAACTTAAAGATAATGATTACTCTAATGTATATTATATATTATGATTATACTTTATATTATTACAAATAAATAAGATAATTGAATAATGATAAATAATATATATTATAATATAGTTTATGGCTTCAGTATTCTTATATATTGGTGAAAACTTCAAATTAGATGATAATTTCAAGGTATTCTGTGATATATTAAATATAATGTGTGAACAATATAATTTAACTTCTACTAATATTATTGATGGGTATATATATATATATAATGATATATTGATATTATTAATAATATTTTAATATTTGGATTATCTATTTTATTTATAAATATAAAATAAAACTAATAATACTATACTTTATTATAATGACTATTCTATATATATATAGTCTTCATATAGCTTTATATACTATTGGCGACATTGATGCTCCTCTTAAATATCAATTATCTGCTTCTCTTCTTAATTCATTTATTGAAAAGAATCATTTAAAGAAAGAAGATATTGATACTTTAGGTAATTCTATTGATAAATCTTCAGATAGTTATTATAATTATCAAGATATTATGAAAAAAATGTAAAATAGAATTAAAATAAATATATTATTTAAAATATAAATATTTTTTTGATTATTGTTGACATTCGAATTAGTATTTTAAATTTAAAGGTTTTGTTTATTTATAAAAGTAATAATAACTTTGGTTTTAATTTGAAAATAAATTATAGACTAATGTATTTTTGATGTAAATAACAACTTATTTTAAAATCTTTTATTATTATTTATACTTTTAAATATGTAAACAGCTATTGATTACATTTGAAAGTATTTGAATGCCTTATATTTCCATTAAACAATAATATCAAAATTACTTGTTAAACTCAAAGAATTCAAGCATATATACAGTAAATAACGATATCAGAATAACAATAATATTAATATTATACTATAAATAGTAAATTCACAGTAAATGATACGAAGAATAATAATAATGGACACATATTAGTTAATATTTCTATTAATAAAAACTATATTCTCATCTATATCTATGAATAAACAGAATGCAAATATGGATCATAAGAATATAATTCTTATATACTCTTTAAAACACAAATAAAATATAGTAAAAAGATAAACACGAAGAAGATGCAAAAATACCCACAAGTAACGGATGAAAAACCTGCTCTTTTTTGTGGGTTTATAAAAGAAACCAGACTTTTTTATACCTTTCTATTTCTTTTTCTCTGATTATACTATGGAGAGTACAATAATAATGTTAAAAGACTCAACATTGATATATAAGTACCACTCTAAGAAATGTGATTCGACAATAATATACTTTCCTGGAGATATTCAGGATGATGATAAAAATATGACACTCTTCTCTGGTTTATATCGATATCATAAATTCAGTTATCAGAATACAATTACTTTGTTACATCATAAGTTTCCAAATAGCAAGTAAGTTTATTTTATATTAATAATGAAGTGATTTGAATCTAATGAAATATATTTAGTATTTTACTAATTGCTCCTGGTCAGAAAAATGGTCCTTTCTCCTTATATAATAACTTATTTGACTGTGATGATCATGGATATATAAAGGACTGTATATATTTGATATAATAAAAATAATATTCTATATTAATTAATATTCTTTTAGATAATAGGAATGGCAATTCTTGTCAAATAATTCATAAATTATTATCTGTTACACAAGGTATACTATATATTTATTTTTAAGATTGATTTTATAATTTTTAATTCGAATTTTAATTATATTTTAATTATATATAAATATTTTTTTTACATTAGATCCTGATGAATTTCAGTTACCTTATATATTAATGGGATTTTCACGGGGAACACTTGTTTTAAATCAATTATTAACAGAAATTGGATATTCACGAGAATCGATGGCTTTCTTTGAAAATGTATATATATATATATATATATATATATATATATATATATATATATATATATATATATATATATATATATATATATATATATATATATATAGGTATATAGTATTCATTATTTAGATGGTGGAAATCGTATTCCAAATTATCCTGAATTTAAAATGGATGAAATCAACTTAAAAGCACTGAAAATCATTAGGTATGTATTATTATAGTAATTTATGGATAGTATATTATTTATTATTTAATATATATATAGTGATATATATTATATTAATATATATATTTATTAATTTATATATTTATTATTATTATATATATAGTGATATAAATGATTTACGTGTTTATTTTCATTGTACACCTTTTTTTCAAGGATATAGTAATATTGATGATGTTAGTTCTCATTATCCAAGTATATATATAAATATATATATATATATATACTATTATATTTTATGTATAATAATTTATTTAAAAAGTTTTTTTTGATTTGGAAGTATTAATAATATATATATATATATATATATATATATATATATATATATATATATATATATATATATATATATATATATATATATATATATAGCGTTTGCTTCTTCAACTGAAATTCTTGATTATGTCATTCGAAACAGAAAAGAACGACTGAATTTTATTGGTCAATTGAATTATTATGGAATTCGAACAGAAACATTTTTCTATGAACAAGAATATGAGTATATATTATTATTATTATACTTATTATTATTATTATTATTATTATTATTATTATTATTATTATTATACATATTATTATTACATAGTCATGTTTCGGGTGATGATTTATATAAACATATGAGTGTGTTAGATTATTTTAACGAACTAGCTTCTTTTTAAATTTAATTATTCATTTCTATTGAGTTTCTTTCTTCATATATATATCTATATATATTCTTCTTTTTCAATTTTTTTTCAATTATCTCAATATTTTAAAGATATGTATAATATTATTTATTTTCAAATTTTCTTTCAATTTTTTTCTTTCTTCGTACTGTGTTTCTTTTTTTCTCTCTATAAATAGTATTATAAACATATATAGTATAATATTATTTATTTTTTCGTATTTTTAACATATTATATATTTTACATGTAATGTATTATTATGTTTTTATTTCTTTGTATAATAAAACAATATATATTTTTTAATTAAGTTCCTCATTTTTATATTACATATATATTTATTCTATATATTGTATACACTTTCATTTTTTTGTAATCTTTTTCAAACTTTCTCTTTTTTTGTTGTTTTTTGAAATTTTTATAAATGTTCTAATATATATATTAGTTTTTTTTGTAGTTGTCTTTTACTGTGAATATATTTTTTTATAATATTTGTGTTTTGTTACTAGTTTATTATCCATAATTTTTATAAAATGTGTATAAAAACAAACAAGAAAAATAATATAAATGTAAATAAACTTTTTTTTATTATTATTCTTTCTTTTGATTAGGATAAAATAATACCTATAAATGATATTATATATATATGTTTCGTTTTTATAATTTTAAACATTTATAATATATATATATATATATACTTGGTTCCATAATTCAGGTGGTATGTCACAAATATTAGGTACATAAGCATCAGAATCTCTAAATATTTTTGTTCTATCTTCATCATCTACTATATTATATATACATATATTAATATTATTATTAAATAATTTATCTTTATAAAATAATAATAGATTATTAAAAAAAAGAATATATAAGATTAATAAAAATAAAAATAATAAATATAATAAATATATATATACCATTAGGAAGGGATGTTAATAAAGTTCTGTCTTGTGTCATCATAAAACTAGATTGATTTTCTTCTTCACTTAATTCACTTTCAGTAGATCTTGATTCATTATTACTATCTTTTAAAGATACAGACTTTGAATCTATACAAGAATTATGTATATCAATTTACATGTCATTTATAGAAAATAAAACTCAATAAAAAATAATAAAAAAATACCTTGAAATGCACTTTCACTTTCAATATCGTTAGCTAAATAAAATAATAAGCCATAATTACCAACAAAATATATAATAATAGTCATTCCAACGAAAGAACTAAAAGATAATAAGTATTCCCATGGAAAGACGAACGGTAATCCTAGAAAATCAAAAAAAGAGTCTGGACACACAAGTCTTAAAACGTAGATGATTTGAACAAAAGTTAAAAAACTCCATAATCTGAATCCGACTCGTTCTAATTTACTGACCTGTATATATATAGAGGTTAGACTGACAATTAAATTAATTACCTCTGTGAATTTCTTTTCTTTTAATGGTTCACTGCTATCCATTTATAATAAAGATAATTAACACAATCAAAATAACTAGATACTTGAATTCAAAGAAATTATATACAAAGAATAATTATTTATGTTTATTCATTCATTGGATGAACCAGATTTTTTGTGTTCTTTAATTTAAATTTCTTGTTATTTCTTTTAATGGTTTTTACAGTAGATAGAAAGTGTAATAGTTTTCTTAAAAAATTATCATAAATAGTCATTGAATAATTAGAAATAAAAAAGAAGAACAAAACAGTTTAGATATATCATCTAAGAGTATATATAACATCATATATATATAATAGAAAGAAAAGAAAAATAAAAACTCAAATAATAGATAACTAATATATTTATTCTTCTTTAACTTTCTTAAGTAATAATTTCTTTATATTTAATGGAGTGAAATTATAACCATCTGCGTGATAGAACTTATCTTGGAATTCAACCCTATAATAATAATAATAATAATAATAATAATAATAATAATAATAATAATAATAATAATAATAATAATAATAAACATAATAATAATAATATATACCAATGAAGACGAAGTGCATGTAAATAACATTCTAAGGCATCCATAACAAGAAGAATGAAAATAGATATAATCATAAAGATAGCATAAGCAATACCAATAAATAAAAAGTTACCACCAGGTAAAACAGCTAACATAATCTTTTGCCAGAAAACAGCAGCTAATTGAGAGTGAGCAAGAGAAAGAGCCCAAAGACGAAGGAATGACGCAGTGTGTGACACACAACCCAAACAAAACTCAATTGTTTATAATTAAATAATAATATATAAATAAAATAATCAAAAATAAAATGTAATAAATAAATCAATATTATACTAATAAATAAACATAGTAATAATAATAATAATAATAATAAATATAACTTTATATATATACTTCAATAGCACTAAAGATGAATACTTGACCAAACGAATCCATTTCTTCTTCTTGTTTTGGAAGAGTAGGATTATTTAATATATCCTCATTATTATTTCCTTGAGGTAATTCAGGTTTAGCTTTACCACATTTCTTATTAATAAGGAACCATAATGGTTTCCCGAGTAACATCCATGGAACACAAACAACAGCTATTAATAATAATATTAATTGAACTTGACCTTGACCCTCAAATAATGGATTCTCAACAACACCTGGACTATATAATAATAATAATAATAATAATAATAATAATAATAATAATAATAATAATAATAATAATAATAATAATAATAATAATAATAATAATAATAATAATAATAATAATAATAATAATAATAATAATAATAATAATAATATATATATACCTAAGAGCCATTTTAATCATAGTAGTAATAAGTTGAGGAGGAGTCATATTTTGAGACATACGATAATCCCAATTCTATATATAATATTAATAATAATAATAATATATACATATATAAATCAAATCTTAAACAAAAAAATATATAAACATATAAATATACAATAAGCCATTTAAAGATAATAATAAAGCACATATAACCAAAAAGACAGCACATAAATAAGAATTGAGGAATAGATTCAGCAAATAAATCAAGCCATTCTTTAAAGTATATATTATTACCAAAGTTAAGAAGAAGACCAAATACCATTTGAGCTACACCAAAGATAATAGATTGTTTCATCTTATAACTATTAATAAAAGCTAATTCATTCGTACTATCTCTCCATAAAGGATCAATACCAAAAGGATATACATTACCATTCCAACTACTGCTTGTTCCATTACTATATAATAATAATAAATATAATATAATAAATATAAATATATAAATATATAATAATAATAATATAATAAATATAAATATAAAAATAATAATATATAATAAATATAATATATACACAGGAAGAGTATAAGTAGTACCAAAGAAATCCATAGATAAACCAAATGTATCATTATATATAAGACCAACAAACATAGCACATAAACCCATAACGATTAACATATTACGACCTTGAAAAACTAATTGTAACTATACAATAATAATAATAATAATAATAATAATAATAATAATAATAATAATAATGAAATAAATAGAATATATACCATTTCATTAATACCATTCTTTAATATTTTCTTTTCATTAACAAGAAAATATACAGCAACAAGAGTTAATAATAATGCATGTCCAAAATCACCAAACATGATACCAAATTGTACGGGGAACGTAGCTAAAGTCCAAACAGCAGGGTTCATTTCTAAATAACGAGGAACACCATAAGTATTAACAACACTTTGAGTAACTTTAGTAAATGTATTTGATTTCATATAAGTAGGTGGTTTTGGCCATGGTTTTGAAATCATTTCTAATCGACCTTCAACACCATTATGAGAATAATTTAATATATTTTCAACCTGATGTTTCATTTCTGTTAATATCCAACCATCACCACGATACATACCTCCTGCTACAGGAACAAACTATATTTATATTATATATATATGTAAATAAATAAATAAATAAATAAATAAATAAAATAATAAATAAATAAATAAATAAATAATAAATAAAATAATAAAAAAATATATAAATAATTAACAAAACAAAATATAAATACTCTATTCATAACATCATAAATAGCTTTTTCTCTTTTAACTGTCCATGCCCAAGGGTGCATATATTTAGCTATATTTTCTAATAAACTTTCACAACTTTCTATATTTCTCTTTAATACATTTTCACTATCTTCTAAATCTTTTGTAACTTCTTCTATTGTTTCTTTTATCTTATATACTTGTTGTAAAGGAGGAATAGGATAAGAATGAGCATTAAAGGCTTCTATAATACGATTTACTTTCATTTCTATGGCATGTGATCTATAAAAAACTAAGAATACATATTTCTTAACATCTTGACCAGTTATAGGATCTACTAAAGTTTGCTGAATTGGAGTGAAATGTACTAAACAATTACCACGAGTAGCACGAAATAACATTCTTTCAAAACGTACTTTATCAGATTCATTAATAACACCAGATACATGATCTATCTTTAAAGAAGCATCTAAACTATTCTCGATATCTGGAATATATATAGAATAGTATAGTATATTATATTATATATTATATATTATATAATATTACATATAATATAATATTATACAACATTACATACAATAATATCATTAAAATATCTTTAAATAATTAATAAAAAAAAATAATAATAATAATATAAAATCTTTTCTATATACCTGTTTGATTACTAATAGCATCATAATGTTCATTTTCAGTAAATTCAAGACAACTATCTAAAACATAAAGTAATTCTACTTTTTCATTATATTGTTTGGTTAAAACAGTATTATATTCATTAAATTGACGTAAATCTTTCTCACGTTCTTCTAAAGTAGATTCTAAATTATTGAAATAATATTCAGAACTTTCAGAAGACTCATTTAACGAATGCATAAAAGTCTCAACATCAATAGAATCATCAACTTCTACATGAAACTTATCTAATTCACTTTGAAAATAACGAATTTGACGTTCCATCTCATCACAACGTCTAATATAACCAACATACTTACGCTCAATAGCAGTCTGATGCCAATTTAAATCAGTCACTTGCATAGCTGCTATATCTCCAATACTAGTAACAAACTTATGGAGAGAAGATTCTTCAACGAGAACTCTTACATATTCCATTTCACGAGAACGAAACCATTGAAATAAATGATTATCCTCTTTATTCGCATTATCCGATTGCATGCTTATATTCTAATCTCTTAAAATAACAAAGAAAAGATTTAGAATGGTGGATTGAATTAAAAGCTTTTTGGTCAACAAATAAAAAACAAAACGACTCTTTTTGTTTTATGGTTATCTTTGAATCATACACGGAAACTGAATCTTTTTTAATGATTATATTATTTTTTGGTAAAACCCATATAAAGGCGACAAGTGACGATTCTTCTCCAAAAATTGTCAGTTCTCCAAGATTCTTGACTTGCTTTTCTTTAATGAATTGAATTTCATACTTATAAGAATGAATCTGATATTTAATTTATGAATTAGAGAAAGAGAAATGATACTATGAGATAATGATGTCTATATTTTATTAAAATTCAATATACTAGGATTCCATTATTATTGATTTTCTTCTTTTATCTTCATTCTATAATCATCCTTAAGTATCAAAAACTTAATGTAACTCAAAACACGCGATGATACGATTCAAATGAAATTTATTATGATGAAAATCTCTTTTATTTCGATTTATTTTCAATTAGAAAGATTAGAATTATCATGAATGATGAAAAATTTATAATGAAAATTGAATTTGAGCGAATAAGAAAAGATAATAATCACTTTTTAAGTTAATGATGATTTCATAGTGTCTTCATGAATATTATGTCTTCAAATGATTCAAAATCCCTGTTATAGATCAAGAATTTCATAACCATCACTTTTGGTGTATTTATAAAATAAATTGTGTTAAAGCATCACAAACTTTTGTAAATCAAATGTATTTCCTATAATTCTCATCATCTACCTATGCATATCCAAGATTATAGTTCTTAATAAAAATGATAAATGCTATCCTATTAACAAAAAAAAACAAAAAAACAAAATAAAATTCTAAGAGAGAATGCAGGTGCTTTTTTGTTTTCTTAACCAATAATAAAAGAAAAAGTCAAATCTATCCAAAATAAATGATACTTTCTTTTTGAACTTTGTTTTGAATACTATTTAGATTTTTAAATAATTATATATTTATTTTCAAATAAATAATAATCTGAAACATGAATCCTGATTTAAAATGTGTATATAAAAAAAAATTATCTTTATTAATTTATTCTATCCATTTAAAGGCTGTAACAAAACTTGATATTGGTTTATCTGTCAAAAAGGAAAGACACAATATCCAAGTAACTGATGATGCTCTTTTTGTCAAGACTAACGATGCAACTATCATTGTAAATTTGATTCATTAGCTAATTCACATTATTTGTTTTTATCTAGAAATTCAATAAGGAAACTTTTGAAAAGATATGCAGTTATTCATCTACTGGAGTGAATATTTTAAAATGGTGTATAGCGAAAAACTTTATGGCTACTTGGGGTAATGATCTCACCATTAGAGTATGTTTTATAAAGACAGTATTGATGCTTTTATTGTATTAGATATGGGATGAAATGGGGAACATGGTCAATAAAATAGATAATACTGCTTCAACTGTGAATAGTATTTGCTTTTCTTATGATGCATCAAAGCTTCTTATTTCTATGCCCAATAGACTTATTGTATCTTATTTTATTATATAAATTACAATAATATACTCCATCAAATATATAAAACTATTCATAAAACTTGATTATTTACAGGGCTTATCTCCTTTGAATGGGTCGATGTTATATGCACGAGATCTTCCTTTTACTCCATCATATTTAACTTCAAGTAAAACGAAGTTTTATATAGCAGGTACAAGTGGAATCATTTATGTAGGTTGTTATATCTTAAATAATATAATATAATATAATAATATAATATAATATAACAATAATATAATATAATATAATATGATATAATAATATAATAATATAATAATATAATATAGAATAATAATATAGAATAATATAATATAATAATATAATAATATAATATAGAATAATAATATAGAATAATATAATAATAATATAATAATATAATATGATATAATATATATAGGTTGTTAATCCTGCTGATGGAAATTTACTTGTTTCGTATGATCCAATGGTTCCTTCTGATTGGACAGCAAATTCATTACCTACTCCAGAACTTACAAATTCTGAATTATCTTCATCAGATCCTTATGCTACAACAAAAATCAATATTTCTGAAGTAAAAAAACAATTGGTTGAATCTATTCCATCAAATAAGAATTGTGAAACAAATGATATTCTTGATATGATTCGTTGTGGATCAACTCGTTATATCTTAAATACTTCTCAAGGTCTTTTTGAAATATTAGATACAAAGAAAAGTACAAGAACTATTATGTATAAAGATATAAATGCTTCATGTATATGTTCACTTGAAAAAAAGGTCATTCTTGGATTTAATAATGGAGATATTATTGTATGTAAATAAGTATTATATTAAAATAATATAAAATATAAATAATATATTAGCTTTATAAATATAATTATATATATATAGTTATATGATAGTCATATGAGTACATTTACAGAAGCCTATAGAGATGAAAGTGAAATTATAGGTATAGATGCAGATCATCAATATTTCTATTATGCTACTTTTAATGGTCACCTTAAAGTATTCTTTTTTTTAATTTTATTCTTTTATTTATTATATATATATATTAATCAATTATATACTATAATGTATTAACATGTTAAATGATGATATAATTATATATATATAACTATATATATAAATATATATATATTTTCTTTAGAAAACATCTATAGAGACATATCAACCTGGATATAATGATAAATATATGTCAAAAGGACCTTCAAAATATTATATTCCTTATGTGAATATCACTGTTCCTGCTCCAATTACTAATGATATTAATCAATTATTTCATGGTGAATCTCAAATAATACCCGTTCAACATGTAGAATCTAAACAAGGTATTGAATCAATTAATTTATACTCATTATATTATATTAACTTAGAGATTATTATTATTTCATTATTTTTTATAATATAATTTATATTATATTAACATAGAATTATTATTATTTCATTATTTTTAAAAATATAATTTATATTATATTAACATAGAATTATTATTATTTCATTATTTTTTATAATATAATTTATAATATAGTTATATAAAAATTATTATTATTTCATTATTTTTTATAATATAATTTATAATATAGCTACAGAGACTCCCAATTCTTCTTTAAGACAATCTACATTTCGTCCTCCAACTACTTCTTTAGGCTATCAAACATTAACAAAGAAAAATGCTATGAATACTTTAAAGAATTCTAATGATAATTCGACATTACCTTCTTCTTCAATTTCTGAAATGAAAAATCCAAGTAATAGTCATCCTGTATTTAAATTAAATACTAATAATACTATTATATCAACAAATGATACAAATAATACTTTATTAGAAACAAAGAAAACTATTTCTTCTTCATCATCAGACACTACTATTTCAACAGAAACTATTCCTCAATTAAAACAAACAATAAAAGAATTAGAACAAAGCGTATTTGATATCAATAAATTATATTCTGAAGAAAAGAAAAAAAATGATGAACAATTTAAAGAAATTCAACTATTGAAAGACAAAAAGGATACTGATACTAATTCATCTTCTATTCAATCAAAAGATGTAGACCAAAGTTCTAAGAAACAAAAAGAGAGTGATGATACTATTAAAGCATTAAAGACTATAAATCAACAATTAAAGAAAGATTTAGAGAAATCTCAAATAATATTAGGTAAAGTCAGTGATGAAAATGAACGTTTATATAAAGAAAATAATATTATGAAGAAAGATTATGATTCTATTGTACAACAATTAAAATCTCTATCGAGTTCAAAAGATTCAACACAATCTTTATTGAATTCTTCTGATAATAATAAAACTATTCAGAAAGATTCAATAGCTACAATTCAATCTCAATATGAAAAACAAATAGCTATTTTAAATTATAGTGTTGTTCAAATACAAAAACAATATGATACTATGAAAGATCGATTAATGAATTTATTAAAGAATTTAAAATATGAAATACCAAATCCAACTACATCTGAAGATCCAATGGATCATTTTGAAGAAATATTGAATACTTATACAGAACAAATAACTGTTCTTATGGAGGATAATGATAAATTAGAAGAACAAATGAAAGAATATCAAAATAAAAATAGTTCTCCTATGATAAAAGAATTACCTGTATCTACTGTTAAAGAGAATTCTATGTCTTTAATTGCAAATACTGAGAATAATAAGAATTCAATGAAATCATCTGCAATAACAAATCCTTCTAGAAGAGCTTCAACTATATTATCTATGTCTATTCAAAATCAATCCATACATGATTGTACAGATGTTGAAACACTTCAAAAAGAATTAAAATTAATTACTGAAGAATTAAGTCGTTATAAGAAAGATAATGCAAATCTAAATTTACAAATCTCAAAAATAGTTGAATTAGCTTCACAGAATGAAGAAAGTGCTACGACAACAAAACAACTTTATTCTGAAACTCAAAAGAAATATGAAGAATTAAAGAAACAATATGATTCTATAGTAAACTCAAAAACGAATACTCTTTCTCCTTCTTCACCTAGTGGTTTAAGTACATCGAGTATACCTACTACAGTTTCTGTATGTAAGAATTTATTAGAGAAATGTGGAGTTAATGAAGAACAAGTCATGAGAAATGAACAAGTAAACAGAAGTATGAATATTCTTATGGATAAAAATATGTCATTAGAAGAAATGAATAAGAAACTTATTGAAGAAAACAAACAAATGAAAGATAGTATTCAATTAAAGAATAGTACTACTAATAATAATAGTAATACTCCAAAGAATTCTATTTCTCCTAAAGATATTGATGTTAATCAGATATGTATTAATTATCAAAATTTGATTCGTGAAACACAACAACTCTTTGAAGAAAAAGAAAAAGATACTGAGTATTGTAGACAATCTATAGAACAATATACTAGAGATAAAACTCGTATTCTTGAATATATAGAAGAAAATGTGAAATTAATGCAAACAAATCAAGAAAAATTCTTTAATGATATTCTAGCTAAAATTCAAGCAGATAATAAAGTAAGTTTTTTAAATTTGTTTTTTATAATAATATATATATGAATTTATTTTTAATTATATATATATATATAAAGATCCGTGAAAATCAATATAAGACTCTTGTTCAAAATACTAATAGTATACTTATAATATCTATAATTATTTATATTCTATAATATATATATATAAATAAAGATTTATTTATATATAGATATTTATAACATATTTATATATAGATACATCAAATAGCATTGTTACATTAGATTCTGTAAAGAATATCAATACAGCCTATGTTTGTTATTGTTCATATATGAATTCTCAATATGATATTTTCAAGCAATTATTGAATCTCATTAAAACACCAAGTCTATTATTACCTGTATATACATAATTATATTAATAATTATTTTTTAAAAATATTCTCTTTATACTGATATTCTATTCTAGATTTTAATTATATATATAAAATAAATAATTCTACTTATATAGATTAAGGAAAATACATTAGAAATGGCAATTAAACAAAATGAAGAAGTTTATATATCTAATTATAAAGCTATTCAATATCAAAGTCAATTTAAAGAATTATTAACTGCTGTTCAAAGTAATAATTCTAAACGTATTCAAGATGTATATATTTTATTTATGTTTATTATGTTTTTTTTTGTTTATTCTTTTTATGTTTTTTTTATATATTTTGTATACGTTTATTATGTTTATTTTTTTTATTTATATATTTATTTTTTATATATTTTTATTTTTATTCTTTTTATGTTTATATTTAATTTTATGTTTTGTTTATGTTTATTATATTTATTTTTTATTAATAATAATTAATAAATAATTTTATTATTATATATATAGATAATTAGTAGAACTCCTTTAGTTACTCCTCTTGCTATTAATACAAAACATTTTGAACAACAAATTTCTGATCTTACAAATGTATATATATATATATATATATATATATATATATATATATATATATATATATATATATATATATATATATATATATATATATATATATATTATTTTTATTATTATTTTTATTATTAATATAAAAAAATATTTTCATTATTCAAATCTTATATATCTAATATAATAATACAAAATGATATAGGTTGTAAAAACATTAAATACAGAGCAACAACAATTATTAATTCGTTTTGATCAAGAAGTTCAAAGTTTAATGGCTGTATTAGATACATGTTTATCTGTTGTTGAAAGTTATATTCAAAATAATAATAGTATTCAAGATAAACATCAATCTTCTAGTTTATCTCAAGAACGTATAAAAGCTATTAATGAACTTAATAAAAAGAAACAAGAATATGATATTCTAAAAAAATCATTTACTAATGAAATTAACCGTCTTAAACCAATGTCAAAGTAATTCATGTTATTCTTTTATATTCTTATACTTATTACTTATTTTTTAAATACATAACATACTTGAATATTTTTTATTGATATTATATATTTTTTGTATTAATTGATATTATATACACTTTGTTATTTGATATGAAAAATAATCATCAGCTCTAATTCTGTTTATTTTGAAATAACAACAATACTATTATTATTATTATGCTTCATTCTTATTATATAAACAAAATATATTTCTTTACAAATCTAAATCAGGGAATTCATTAGCAAAAAAGACCATTTTTGTTTTTACAGACCAGCTAATAAAATCTAGTTTTATATATATTGATTGTCTAGAGTTTTTGTAAACTATAATTGTGGTATATCAAGTTTTTATGTAAACAAAAATGAAATGATCAACAATAAACACATACTATTTAATCTAAAAATTATTCTTACACACTATAAATACTCTCTTTGATCAATATATATGCATAACATAATCTAAACATCTATGTATATGACATTAAAAAGGATAACAATAAACACAGAATCATAATCATGGAAAAAACGCAAATAAACTGTCTCTTCTGCGAACAAAACAGGAAAAAGAAAGATTTCTATTTACTTTTTATTAATTGGAATAACTCATTGAATTACATTTATTATAATGAAAACAATTCTGTTACTCCTTCTACCATTTCTCTTCGTTGTTTGTATGTAATTGATTGATGATTATTCTCTACTTTTTCAACAAATAGGTCAATCGTCATGTGCTCAAGGTGAAGTTGAACTTAGTATACGAAGAGACTACTCTGTATATCCAGAAAATGAAGTATTTGAAATATGGAATCCCTCTGAAACGACTCAATCACAATTATTTGTTCAACGAGGTAATGAAACGGATGTAAATACATCATATACATGGACTCTATGTACGAAACAAACAGAACATTTACTTGTTTTGAAATCTATGTATATAAATTTTACATATTTTTAAAATCTTTTGATTTTTTTTAAATAAATATATATATATTTATATATATTTATTTTTATAGTGATGGATCTGGTTGGAAATCACAGAAAACAAATTCTCTAATTACAATCACTATTTTTGGAATTCCAATAATAAGCAAATCTATGGAAATAACAGAAGAAAATACTCTTTATACAACAAATTATTTATTTAATAGTATTTTATTTTTATAATAGATAGTTATTTTTATAATAGATAGTTATTTTTATAATAGATAATTGTTTTTATAATAGATACTTATTTTTATAATAGATATTTATTTTTATAATATTTATTTTTATAATAGATAGTTTTTTTTTATAATAAATAGTTATTTTTATAATAGATATTTATTTTATAATGGATAGTTTTTTTATAATAGATATTTATTTTTATAATATATATATATATATTCTTTTATATATTTATTTTTAGCAAAGTTATATGTTTTTGAAGATGTTCTTTTTCGTTACAAAGACACAATTGCTGAAGATCCTGATTGGAAAACTAAAGAACCAAGCACGTGGCCTCAAGTGACTCATTCGACAGTTCCTTCAATGACGAATAATGTACGTTATTATACGTTAACAATCCCCCTTCCTACAGATATTAACAGTTACGATATGACTCTTATCATTCGTACGGAGTACGGATTCATATCTTATGTTAATGGACAAGAAATGATACGTCATAAACTCCCTCTGTATATATATAAATATTGAAAAAGATATTCTATTATATAAAATATATGTCTTATTATAATATTGATTTAATATATATAGTATCATAATATTGATTTAGTATATATTATTAATGTATATAACTCGATATATATATATATAGAGGGACTATAGATCCATTAACAAATTCTACTTCTCCTAATGATTCTATACCTCAATATATAAGGTATATATATATATATTATTATTATTATTATTATTATTATTATTTTCTACATGATTAAATAACATTCTTATAAGCAATACTATTCATTTATATATATTTATAGTTCAAATATTCCTTTGAGTTTACTTACTGGTTCTTCTATATATATAGCAATAGAAGTTCATCAATATATAGAATACCCTCCTTCTCATGCTGATCCTTTTGATGTGTATATATATATGCAACCATTATCTGCTAACGGTATATATATATTAATATTATAATTTATCATTATAGATTATTATATAATAATTATTAGTATTATACTTATTATATAATATAATATACTATATATATTTTATTCTTATGATAATATTTATATTTATAATAGTATGTAAGCCTTTATTTGAATCTGGATCTTCTATATGTACATATGATGGTACGAAAGATTGTACGGAGAACTGTCACGCTGCCTTTAATACAATATCTTCTTCTTCTCTGTATTATCCAAATGTTACTACTGTCATTTTAGATTATTTCTTTAATGATAATATGTATATATTATTATTATTATTATTATTATTATTATTATTATATTCATATTGGATTTATTATTTATATTTCATTTATTACTATTTATATATTAATTTTTTTGAAGTATTACTATATTCTATTATCATTATATAATAGTACAACTAAGAATTTTTATTGGTCAAATCAGTATTCTGTTACTTCTTCATTCTCCTACCAATCCTATGCTCCTACTTCATGGACCCTCATTGGATATAACGGCAATCAACGTATTGTATTAGATATACGTCAAAATATGACTTTTATACATCCCGGAGAAACATTAACATTTAATTATAATTATAATTCATTAACCTTTGATCATTATCAACTTATTATTGGTATATATATTATATTGTTATTCTATGTGATAATAATAATAATAATAATAATATATATATATATTCTTATTAATTATAAAATAAAATATAATACTAATAATAATAATTAATAAATAATATAATAATACTAATAATAATAATATATAGAAGAATCTGTTCCTCGTCCATTGTCTATTAATTCATTTCAAATATATAGTTGTTCTCTTCCATCTTCTACTATTCTTCCTCCTTCTCCAACATTTCAATATCCAAATAATAATACTATTCATTATATTATAGGAGAAGATAATCTTTCTATTCAACCTATTGACTCTATATATACAAATGTTACTGCAGATCCTGAATTCCCCGCGGGAATCTATATAAATCCAAAAAATGGTTTTATTTATGTTAATAATTTACTTGCAAATTCATTGGATTATATATATAATATTTCAGCTATTAATATAAATACATATACTAGTGAATCTCTTTCGTTACATATTCATATTGAAGGTATGTATAATAATTTACATATATATATATATTAATTAATCTATATATAATAATTAACATATATATATATTAATTAATCTATATATTAATTAATCTATATATAATAATTAACATATATATATTAATTAATCTATATATATATACATTAACATATATATATATACATAACATATATATTAATTAACATATATACTATTCTTAAAACGAAATACTATTTTTTTAAATATATAAATTAATTATTATATATATATATATAGATTGTTATTCAAATGGTGGTTATTTATATATATTTAAAAAAGTATATAATTCCCATGGGAATGAAGAATCTTTTTCTATAGAGTCAGAATCTCATGAACTTCTTTATACATCTCCTTCTGTATTAAATATAGCTTCTATTTCACATACATTTTGTCTTTACGATAATTCTATTTATATACATTTATATTCTATGAATGGTAACGGATGGGATCCTAAATCCTATTTATATATATCCTTAAAATCATCATCACCTTATGGTATTCAAGAAAAACCTGATAATTATCAACGATTATTTTTAAATAATGGATATCATATTCAATATTCTTTATATATACATCCTCAAATACCTCATTATGATACTAATTGGAATATAACTATGAATAAAGATATTAAAGATTGGTATGTAAATAATCCACAAAATAATACATTTATTCCATATATATATGAACCTGTTATGAATAGTACAAGTACAAATTGGTATTTTAGAAAGAATATATATATAAATAATATTACACAATTTGATAGCGTATTATTTAAAGTTGCTTTTCGATATGGTATGGTTATATATATAAATGAAAAGAAATGGTATTCTCATAATTTACCAGGTGGTTCTATTGTTAATGCTTCTTCTATATATAAATATAAATCAGAAAGAACAATGAAATCATTTTCAGGTTTATTAAAATATTTTAAAGAAGGAAATAATTTAATTGCTATAGGAATAGTGAATAGTATTTATTACCCTGTTTCTACAGTTGATTTTACTTTATTTATGCTTTTATCAACTTCTTCTTCTTCTCTTCCTCCTTATAGTAAAATAGACTCTATTTCTGCATCAGGAAGTACAGAAAATATTGAAGCATTAACAGATATGTCTACAAAAACAGATTGTTTATTACAAGGACAATTTAGTATATTAATAGATACATTTTTTGAAAAAGAATATCATTATGTTAATAAATATTGTATTACTAGTAATACATATAATCAGGATTATGATCCTTTTGAATGGAAAGTACAAGGTATATATATGAGTGGAGCTGTAAGAACATTAGATAAACAATCAAATATTATTTTTAATTCAAGACAACAAACAAAATGTTTTTATATAAATTTATTAACATCAACTCCATTTGATCAATTAACTATAGAATTTTTAAAATCATATCATTCATCAAAAATACAAATACAATTACAAATATCAATATCAGAAATACAATGGTATATAGAAGATGTTTCTTCTCTTATTCTTTCTCCTTTTACTATTTCTCCTTTATCTTCTTCTCTTTATTATAATGTACCTTTTAATACATATATACCTTCAGATATTCATTATCAAAATTATACATATAAAGGATTAGAAGAATATATAGAATATGATAGTCATTCTGGTATAGTCATAGGAAAACCTTATACTGATCATTCTATTCCTTTTAATCTTACTATAACAGCATTAGATTTTTATGAGAATCAATATAATACCACTGTTTCTTATATTACATCTACTTGTCCTATACCTATGAATCTATTTACTATAGCTATACAAGGTAGTTCTTTAGGTGAAGGACAAGGATTAAGTATAGAAGATAGTAATCATACAATTATTTATAATGTTAATAGTGTTCGTTCTTCACTTCTTAATTATTATAGTTTTTGTCATCTTCCTGATCTATTTACTATTCATTATATATCATCTATACCTCATGCTTGGGATGAAGGTTATTTAAATATATATATAGATTCTTCTATACTTGTATATAGTGGATCTTATTCTAAATATGATCTGAATACATCTGAATCATGCTATTTAGGTTATTATATAACACCACTTTATAACATATATAATTTTACTATGGAATCTGTAGATCCTGATTGGATATTATTTGATTATGATGATTCTGATTGGTCTATTGTTTCACAACCTTCTCCTATTTATAATGAAGATATAATTACATTTTATTATAGAATGAAATTTATGATCTATTCATTAATTGATATTGAGTATTTATATTTATCAATAAGTAGTTATGGTGGTTCAGTAGTATATATAAATAATAAAGAAGTTTATCGTTATAATTTACCTGATGGACCAATAAATAGTACTACTTATGCTCTTGAAACTTATAATAATAGAAAAACATATGGTATTCCATTAGATATCCATAATATAACATTATATATATCAAATACTAATGAGAATATATTAGCTATAGAAAAACATAGAAGTAAAGAAGATGATATACGTGTTACTCAATTAACTACTACTTTATCTGGTATTCCTTCTCATTCTAGAAGATCTATTAATATGAATAGTCAAAGTAATTTAATAGATGATTTATTAGTTCATACATTAATAGATAATAATAAAAATACTATATATATAAATGGACCTCAATGTGAAGATACTATATATTCATTTGGATATAAAGATAAATCACAAGATATTATTAATCAATATAGTATTACATTTGGTTTATTATGTAATAGAAGACATCCTAGTAATTGGAATCTTGAAGGTAGTAATGATAATATAACTTGGTCTATTTTACATATAGCTGAACATATATATGTAAATCAATCATATGCTACTTATGTATTTAATATTCCAAATCAAAAATCATATAATCAATATCGTATTGTTATAAATGAATGTAATAATATACCTTTTGAAAATGATAATGATATACAATGTCAGAATAGTGTTATTAATCATTCCTATGGTATTCAAATATCTGATATTTCTTTATATTATCATAAACAACAATATACTTGTGATGATACTATATATGGAAAAGGTATTCAAAATCAATATTCATATATTAATTGTGGACCTGATTATATTGGCTATTTTAGAAGATTATGTTATGAAGGTCAATATTTATCTATAGAAAATACATGTACTTATTATCCACAAACATATATAGAATATAAAGAATATTCATATATAGTATATCGTGATTTATATTTTGAAATTATACCTATTATTAGAGGTAAAGATATACATATATCTATATCTCCTTCTCTTCCTCAAGGAGTTACTATTAATTCACAAGGAGTTATTTCAGGAATTTCCTCTAATACATTATTCTCTACTATATATACAATTCAAATAACAAATAAAAAAAGTACTTCTACAACAAAAATACAATTAACTATAAATATAGTTTCTTGTTATCATTCTGGTGAATGGCCTAATACTCCAATTGGAAAATATGCAATTTTACCTTGTAAAGATTCTGATTATTATTCAGGTGAAAGAAGACGTTTTTGTGAATTATCTTATCCTCCTAGTTGGAAAGAAGAAGAGAATTTATGTCGAATTAAAGCACCTATACTTCTGTATCCAAAATCAATATATACATTTTTTGTTAATAATACAATAACTCCTATTATTCCTTACATAGGTGGATTATTATTAAGTAACATATCTTCTACTTCTTTACCTAAAGGTATAACTATAGATTCTGTTACAGGAATAATATCAGGAACACCAATTCATATACAGAATGGTACTATAATAATATCTATATCAAATCCTACAAACAGTACATCTTTTTCTATCGAATATTCTATAACATATGCTCAATGTTTACAAGAGAAAGAATGGCCAGCTAGTCTATATAATGATATTATATATATACCATGTGGTAATAATCAAGTTGGTTATCAATATAAACAATGTGATAATAATAATGGAATTTATAATTATACTATTTCAAATACTACACAATGTTCTATTTATAAAGGTGAATCTGAAATACCTTATTATAATTATTTATATAGTTATTTATATTTTAGTGCAAAAGGTGTGTCAGCCGTACAAATGAATGATCCAGAAACTTACTCTATATTTTACTCAACAATACAATCTTTATTATCAAATGTAATTCATAAAGATACTATTCAATATATTAATAATACTCAAGATGGTTATGATACAACGATTATTTTATTCCGTTATTTAATATATGCTGATTCTTATGAGCATTTAGTGAATGTTTTATTGGATAGTATTCACGTAGATCAATCTGGAAGTTCTCCTTTATTAGCATTATTATATAATACAAAGAATTCTAATTTAATGTCTATAACAAATATAAGAATAAAAGGAGGACATATTGTAACTCGTGATATTCTATTAATCTATATAGGATATGCCTTGATTACTATTATCTTCTGTTGCTTAATATTATATATGTTATATCCTTATATCAATAAAATAATACAAAAATATTTCCCTATAGAAGAAGAAGAATATGAAGATGATGAAGAAGGATATGAAGAAATTATTGAGAATACTATAGATATATCTCCTGAAAACTCTATGTTGAATGATAAAAATTTAAAAGATACTGCTGAAATAGTTTCAGATAGTTCTCAGATAATAAATAAAAATAATTCAGAAGAAGATATAAATATAAATAATAAACAAGATTTCTGTATAGATAGTAATCAAAACCAAAAAACTTCTCAAAAAGATATTGATACAAATATGAATATACCTATAAATACAAACTAAAATTTATGTTCTTTATATAATTTTTTGATTTATTTAATTGTTATATATTTGATTTTGTTTGTTTACATTGTTCAAAATATTTTTCTTTAAAAGTTTATATTTGTTTTTCAAAAAACAGCATTTTTTTAATATATAAAAATGCTAATAAACTATTCGTAATTAAAATTCTGAAGTTTACATACAATTCTAAAATATAATATATGATCTCTATACATACAAACGACAATTCACATAAAATTTCCGTTTCTTTGAATCATTATTGTATATTTTATATTACTCACTAATTGATGAGATGCATGTATATACCTTAATCTATTCATAGAATCATATTAAATTATTTACATAGATTATTTTCCCATATTCACAGAAAATAGCTTATTTTCGTATTTTACAATTGTTTTTATTTATTTTATATCCTTACAATAAGCAAGAGTGCATTTTGTTCATCAAATAAGAATAAAAATGATGAAGATCCATCAAAATAGTATTTTGATTTCACGAATTCTATGATTTTCTAAAGATTATTCATATTCCCTTCTATCTATCAACCAACTAATCAAAAATATATATATCTTCCATATGAAAATGATTAAAAATAAATGACGACAGGGAAATATATTGGATTTCCACGGAAATTTTTGTTAATTAAACCAAAATTTAATAAAAAGAATTAACAAAATTAAATGTGAATTAACTGGCTATTTTTAAGAAAATATCGAATCAAATCGCAAATAAAGTCCTCAAAGAAATTTAATTTTTTTTTATGTTTTACAATTCTATTTATATACAGTAAAGATAACTAACCATATCGCATTATAAGATGATTTTACTGTATTATATGATTTTCCTTATGTGTTCATACAACGGTAAATACTTTTTGTCTTCCTTTGTTAAATGTATTTAGTCATGGCAGTTTCTGATTGTACTAGTGAACCTGTTTCTGCTTGTACTGGTGGAACAGTTTCTGTTAAAATTGATATGACAATGCATCATTCTGAAATATTGGAATTATATAGAGGATCTGAAAATGAAAAGGTTTTTCAATATTCATTTCGTCAAACAGGGCTTTTTAATACGTGCCTGAGTCGTCAATTATATACAATTTCTGCCTCTTGCGAGTAAATACATTATTTGTTTATTTTTCTTTTTATTTTATTGCTATTTGATTTCAACATATATAGAAGGAGTAGTGGTGATATTCAAAATTGTACAGATAGAAGATCATTTTTTAGTTTGAATATTGAAGGCATTACTGTACTTAAAGATTCACTAGATTCTTGTGAATCAAGAGAATGGACTTTTTTACGTATATATATTAATTATTTTTTTATTAATAATTTATATAAATGTATATGTTATTAGTTATTCTTTAAATAGTAGTATTTTTTGTTAATCAATTTTATATAATAAATAATTATATATATATATATATATATATTATTTATATAGCTTATTTACCATTAATTAAAGAAAGTAAATGGAAACAAAGTTTTCAAGTACAAAATACATTAGATTGGACATATTCAAATTATAATGATAATACTTGGAATGAATATATATATAATGAATATGATAATGAATCACGACAAGGTAGACGTTATTATAGAACAGTAATAGATTTAAAAACATATAGTACGAAATTTACTTTATTTGATTTAAATACAAATATACAATTTGGTACAGTAATATATTTTAATGGAATTGAAGTAGTACGTTATAATATGAATGAAACAGAAATTATTACTTCTTCTTCTCTTGCTACTAATATGGAACCTCAAGCTGTTATTGAAAGAATTACAGGAAATCTTCAATATTATTTACAAAACTCAACAAAATTAACAATAGCTATAGGTATTTTTCCTTATCATTTTAATGATGATCTTAAAGATTCTTTTTATTCTATTTTATTTTTACATTATGGTAATGATATATATCGTTCTGGTGGTACTGCTAGTGCTACAACATTTAATCAGCCAAGAGAAGATATGCATTGTTTATTTGATCATAATCCTAATACAAAATGGCTTGGAGTGACAACTGGGGTTATTCAAAATATAGTGAATTATACTTTTCCTGCAAGACATCGAGAATGGATTAATAAATATACACTTGTATCTGCTAATGATCATATAGAACGTAGTCCTAAAATATTACATATATATGGATCAAATGATAATGGAAATACCTGGATATTATTAGATAGAAATAGAAATATAACATTTAATGGGTATTTTGAACCTCAAACTTTTTATATGTTATCAAATATAAAAGCATATAATAAATATCAATTTGTATTTATAGATACACAACAACCTAATTGTCCTAATGTTCAATTAGCTGATATAGTATTATATAGTAGTAATATTCCAACTATTACTAGTTTTCAATATGAAAAGGATTCATACCTTTGGTATACAAACAAAAAAATACATATAAAACCAATATCATCTGGATATATTTCTTATTCTCTTCTTTCTTCTTCTTCTATGCCTAGTGGATTAACTTTTGATACATTATCAGGAGAAATTTATGGTGAAACCACTCAATCTTCTAATAATATATTAAGTATAAGTGCAAGAAATATTTTAAATGAAATTGAATATACTACATTAAATATAACAATTATTACATGTGATCTTACTACACATTCTTCTTTAACTTTTTCATTTTCTTCACATTCCAGTATTCCTTCAAATGAAATATATGAATTACAAACAAAAGATGGTGATATTATTCATAGTTCTTATGGTAAAAAGAATGATAATAATAATATTGAAACTATTGCTATTTGTGTTGAAGATAATGATTATTATATTATCCTTCGTAATTTAATTGAAACAGAATGGTCATCAACTTCTTTATTAACGATAAAAAGAAAAACTAAAGGTGATACTTCTTATATTATATATAGAGATTCTTTAAAAGAAACTGATTATTCAAGAGCTTTAATTCATATAAAAAATGAACATTCATTTATTGATACAGATATATTATGTTATTTTTCTTCTGAAAATATTCAAGAATTCCCTGATATTACAAGTATATCAGATTTATTTTATCCTTGTTTTATAAATAATACAAATAATAATATGCTAACTGCAAGTTTTTCTCAATCTCTACCTTATCATTATTATATATCTACAATCGAAACTCCTAATGATATTTCATTTCATGGAATTGAAATTCGTATTAGGTATTATTCTACAATTACTTTATATATTAATAATACTTATTATTTTTCTTCAAATCAAAATCAAGATAATTCTGATGATTCGAATTCAAATAATTCACATACAGTTACGTTAACAATTGATCCTTATTTATTTATTCCTGGAACAACTACTACTTTATCATTTTATGAATATTTTGGTTCATCTATTCCACAAGAACATACTATTTTATTTTCATATAGTAGTCGCTTTTTATATGAAGTATCTAATCATTCACGTACTTGGGATATGAATGCCTCATTATCAGGTTTAGCTCCTATAAATCCTAATGATAACTTATATCCTATTATTGATGGCTTATATAAAAATGGATATAATGGAAGTTTTACAGGAAATAATTTTTCTCCATTAAATATATCTATAAATTATATAGAAAATCGATATGAATTTATTAATAAATATTGTTTTATTAATTATTATAATTCTTTTAATACTGATCCTATTTCTTGGAATGTATATGGTTGTATAAATAATAAATGTAATATTTTTATGAATTCACCATGTATAAGTTGGTATAAATCATCACAAACACAATGTTTTTATCTAAATGGTAATCATGAATCTTATAATAAATATATATTTGAAATAAAAAAAATTAAAGATATGAGTTTATCAAGAATGTCTTTAGGAGAAATATTTTTATATAGTGTTAATATTAATAATGAAAATATAAATCCTTTATCTTATCCTAATCCTAATATAGAAGGTTATAGAAATATAGAATTAGCTCCTAATATACCTGATTCTTATTATCATTCTTTTACTATTTCTCCTCCTCTTCCTAGTGGAATATCTATTGATCCTGCTTCTGGTTCTATATATGGTATACCTGAAGTTATTTCACAAACTACTATATATAATGTTACTGCATATAATCTTAGAAATGAAATTGTTTATACTTCTATTACTATTCGAATTCAAAATTGTTTTGATGAGAATACAACATTATTAACAGTTGAAATTAATGCTGGAAAACTTCCTTCTGGACAAAATTCATTTATTATTTATCTTAATGATTTAATAAAATATCAAGAGTCTTCTTTTTCTTCTCATTTTACTTCTATTTATAATTATTGTGTTGAATATGGACATTATTCATTATTTATTAAAGGTAATAGTGAACATGGATGGAATGGAGCATTCTTAAAAATATATTATCATCATTATGTAGCTTTATTAAATAAACCTATTCAATCTGTGAATATTAATAAATATTATTCATTACCTATTTTATATCGAAATATATTTTTCGCTAATTTATGTTATTATCAAATTAATAATAATAATACTATAGTTGATTTATCATGGACTACAGGTTCTTTAACTCCAGAATGGTCACATAGTATTATTGATATAGATACTATAAATTCAATTACTCAATATTATCGTTATTCATTTAATATGAATAGATCTAAGAATTATAATGTATTTAGTTATTCTGTTGCTGTTAATACCGGATGTATTGTATATATAAATGGTATAGAAGTATATCGTTATAATTTACCAGAAAATAATGTAAATTCAACTACATTTGCTTATTCTATTTCAGATACTATTCAATATGTTGGAGGTAGTTTATCTACACTTGTAGGTCCTGTTGAATTTTATAATACTAGTAATATATTAGCTGTAGAAATTCATCAAGAATCAGAATATATGCATACACATATATTTAGTGTTAATGGTTTTTTTGTTGGTGATAATCAGACAATAAGTTGTTTATTTGAAATATCTAGTACAAATAATCAATATTCATCAACTCAACAAGTTACAAATTTATTTGATAATGATTTAGATACAAAATATTATAATAGTGAGACATGTCTTAATACATATATACAATGGACATTTGTATATCATCGAAAAGAGTATATAAATTATTATATTTTTTATTCTGCTGATGATTGTAATATACGTCATCCTTCTGGTTGGATTTTAGAAGCTTCTCATAATGATGGAAAATGGACAAGAATACATACAGCAAATAATAATATATTTACACAACCTAAACAAGGTATTGGATATACTATTGCTAATACTAATAGTTATGAAATGTATAAATTTAAGGCAACTGAATGTAATAATACAATGTTTTCTTCTTCTCAACAGGATGATCAATTATGTATAAATTCTTTTCAATGTTCTGAATTACATTTAGAAACACATTCAGTTAATAATATATGTCTAACAAATCAAGGATTTCCTGCTGTTTTTGAAAATGAATATTCTTATAAACCCTGTAATCAATATTTTACTGGAAATCAAAAACGATTCTGTTCTCATGGTAGTTTTGGAGATATTGATACATCTAATTGTATATTAAATCCACCTTCTATATTTTATTATAGTCAATCTAATATTGAATTAATATTATATTCAGAAATAATACCTATAGAACCTATTATAGATGCTACATCTTTAAAATATACTATAACTCCTTCTCTTCCTAATGGATTATTATTGAATAAACAAACAGGAATTATTTCTGGTACTCCTTCTAAACAAATTGAAGATACTTATTATAATATTACTTGTCAAAATACTAGTGGTTCTAAACAAACAAGTATACTTATTTCTATTTCTAAACCTGAACCTTGTTCTGCTGAAGATAATTGGGTAAGTACTCCTGTTTATAATACTGCTTATACTTTTTGTAATAATACAAAATTATATTATCAAAGTCGTTTTTGTAATATTAAAAATAGTAAAGGTAAATGGGATAAAATTAATAATGAATTATGTTTCTATGAATCATTTTCTGGCCAACCTTCTTCTGGTTATAATTATTATAAATTTACATTATTAATAACAAATATAACAAATGATTTTACCGCTGAAAATTTATATAATATTCGATATTTATTATCCTCTAAATTAGAAAAATATTATATACCAAGTACTATGTTTGTAACAGATTCAATTTATCCTACTTTTTATAAAAATCAAGATTCTTTAGCTATTTCTTACACTATACTCGTTTCTTCTTCTTATACTCAAACAATAAGTGAGGTAATGCCTTATTATATAAATAATAATATGTATAAAGATCTTTATAATAGAGATACTACGTTTAAATGTAGAAATAGTGATTTATATCTTATAAATGAATCTATTGTATCTAATACAAGTATTCTTATAGTTATTATAGTTGTTATTGTAATTATTATCATTATTACAATTATTCTATTATCCTATTATTTATATCATTTATTTAAACCTCGACATTTATTAAGAATGCATCGAAATAACCTTGAAAATTTACCCGAATCTCATCATCAATCTGTAGCTAAAGAAATTTAAACTGAACAAATAGCACGTATTTAATAATTATAAATAATTAATATTATTCTCTTCCTTTTCTTTTATTTTTTTGATATATAGTATTAGATTTATTCATATATGTTATATAATATATATAAAGTTATTATCGATATATCATGTTCTTCTTATAAATATGCTTTATCATATATATATATATATATTTCATTATCTCCATTAAAACTTTTACAATGTTTCACTTTCTTCTTTTTTTTTATTCTTTTATTCTTTTATTGATAATTATATTAGTATATCTTTAGAATCATCAACATTAAAATTCTTTCTTTTCATTTATTTATTAAAATCAATCCTATTTATATATATATATATACAAAATTATTTTCATCATCATGTTATATATATATATTTTCCCCTTTTCTTTTAATCGTATTATAATATATCTATATATATAAATTTATTTTTGTTAGTATTTCTATTCAATTATATCTACTTGTATATATAGATTTATATACAACTTTTTAATTATTACTATTAAACAATTTTATATATATGTTTTCTTTTGCAATTTTCAAATATATTCTTTTCAAATAAGTTTTCTTTTTCTCATATAAATATTTGTTGTTGTTGTTTTTTTTTGGATGCTTTTTTTTCCTTTGTTATCATTTATAGATTTATTTATTTCTTATTATCAAATTTACATGTATTATATATTAGTTTATTGTTAATAAAACAAATATATTCCTTATTCACTTTTTTAAAGTCTCTAGTCATATTTTAATGTTGGTCTATACACATTTTTAAAAATGTTTCTATATTTAAAATATTTTTTAAATTTCAAATTTTTTTTAAATACAATTAAATTCACTTATTAGTTCTCTCTTTCGTAGTTAAAAAAAAATTTCATATGAACAAAAACAGGTTTTGTAAACATACTTTGTGTATTTATTATATATAAAAACAGTATACTATATTCTTTTATCAAGCTAATTTTGAGAAACCTGGTAAAAAAAGATACTTAACAGTTGTTTTTAATAATAGTATTTAGTAGTAAATATTATGCCTTCAATTAAATAAATATAAAAATCAAATATTAATATAATATATATGGGAATATGAAATAGTTCTAAAACAGAATAGTATGTTAATTGGAATAAAAAAATTAACAATTAAAAAAAAATCATAATAAAAAGTATTTAAAAATGCTACTATAAATAAATTAATTGGTTAAATGAAGAAGGAAATCAATAATATTATTATTTCGAATAAGAGAAGTAGTAATAATAACAATATCAATAGATAGATTCTTTTTAATTTTACGAATAAGTTTTAATTCCTTGAAAGTAAGTCCTCCTAATAAAACGATAAATAGTTTTGATTGTTTTTCACCAATTAATCCTTGTTTTTTAAGAGGAGACAGAGGTATAGGATAATCAGAAGGAGGAGTAATAAGAAAAGGAAATAAATTATGATCTAAATAACCACATTGTAATTGCTGTAATATACTTGATAAACTATTTGTCATTTGAATTGAATTATCATAAGATTGACGAGAATGTGGCATTATTGAACGATTATATCTTCTATATATAGGGTATTATTATTATTTTGTATTTATATTATATATAATAATTATTATATGTATTATTTTTATTAATAAATATATTATTAATATATACATAAGATTATCTAATGCTTTTATATATTGTTCATTTTTAAAATTACATCTTGATAAATATTTTGAATAGGTCTCATCATGAAATATAGTTACTATATTATGTTTAATGTAATATATATATATATATATAGGTATTTTATTCAATTTTTAATATATATGATATATATATATATACTTTTATAACATAATATATATAACGCTAATAATTTCATTTTTTCGTCATCAGACATACTTATAGCAGATAAAAATAACTCCATCTTTTCATTTACCTATATATATATATTTAAATATATTATGTATAAGTCTTGTATATATACATATTTTTCATCAACAATATGATCTTTATAATGATATAATAATGTTTTTTCTAATTCTATCAAATGAGGTAAATCAATATACTATATATATATATAGCATTTATGTATATATATGTATTATATAAATATATATATATACTTCAACTATTCTTCTTAATGAATTTACAATAAATAAATGATTATCCGCATGTTCTCGTATTAATAAGGCATTCTCCAATTTACGTGACTATATATATATTATTATTATTATTATTATATTTTATAAATAATAGTATTCTATTTATCATTTATTAAATACTATAAATATATATATACCGTACTATATAAGGAGCGAACAGTAGAAGAACGTGAAGTAGCTACATTCATCGTTTGTTCACAAGCAACTAAACTATCACGAAGTTCTATTTCAGCATCTATTTATATACAAATCATGAAATATATTATATATAAAATACTATTAAAGAAGAATAACATTATTAATAAGCATAATATAATATAATAATAATATATATATACCCTCAATTGTTTTATCTCTAATAGTACACCAAAGATCACTATGTGGATTAATAGAAGATTGTTCATCGATCCCTCCACATAAATAAGTATATATACTCTCTTTATAAGTACTGATACGACCATTGGGACTCACATATAAGAAATTGTTTATTAATGACTAAATAATTGATATACATAATATAAAAATCCTTTTATAATAATATTTATAATAGGTAATTAATTTTATAATAATATTAAAATAATTTATAATAATATTTATAATAGGTAATTAATTTAATAATAATTAATAATAATTTAAAACACCATAATTTCATATAGTGTAAATATATATATACTTCATAAGAATTATCATGTGTGAAGATACTTAATAAATCTCCTTTTCGTGATATAGAAAGAAATGTGGATCGATATTCTATTTTCCTAGCACCATGGTACCTATATATATATTATTATTACTATTACTATTATTATATTGCCTTCATTATTTCTATTCAAATAATAATATATATTAATATATTGAATATATATATAAAATAATAATATATATACCAAAAATCAGCATCTTTTCGAACGTGATTATTTAATTCAAAATAAAATTTTCCAGTTAAATGTCCAGTTATAGGGAAAGAGAGATCGAAACGCAAATATGGATATTCATTTAAAGAAATAATAACAGATATCTATATAATAATATGAATAATATATATATATAAATATGTTATTACTAATTTCTTTATTAATAAACTAATAGCTTTTTCATGAAATTTGTTTGTTCTATCTAATAGAGGTCCTTCTATATCTTCCTATATATATGTAATATATATATATAACATATATATATAATAAATACTAATATATATACCATATTATTTAATAATATAATATCATCATTTATTGTTGTAAAATCACCACCAAAAACAATTGGTGGTGTATATATATTCTTTAATAATGTGGAAGAAAACTTTATAATTATTATTATTAATAATAATAATATATATATATACCCATTGTTTTCTTTCTTGAGAAGATGGTGAGAGAGTTATATATACAAATATATGCATATATCCTTTTTTTGTTTGTTTTAAATCATCTTTAAAACGATGATAACTACTTATTCCATTCTATATATATGTATATATATATAATTATATATTTATATACTTCATAATAAACAGGATTAATAAAATAAATTGCAGTTTTTTCAGGATATACACGTCTATTTGGAGATTCAAGCATCTATATATATATATTTAATCCTCATTATATATATATAATATTCATATATAATATATATATATATATATATATATACTTGTAATACATGAACATTTTTCTTTCTTAAATCTGATTTCGTTAATACACAAGTTAAACCATACATTGAAGGCTATATATACATATATAAGAAATAATAATCATTTCAAATAAATCTTTAATATATATATATATATATATATATAATAATAATATCTCAAATAAATCTTTAATATATACATATATAAGAAATAATAATAATCTCAAATAAATTTTTAATATATATATATATATATATACTCTATCTAGAATGAGTGTAATACTTTTACAATTATCGACGACGCATGCGTCAATCGCTTCTAAATATCGAGAACGAATAATAACAGAGAGTGGCATATAAAATGTTCTTTCTATATATAATAATAATAATAAATAGAAGAATAATAAAACAATAATACTTTGAATAAGATCAAATTCTGGATTAAAATATTGAATAGCACCTTCTGCAGAAAGACTATATATAATAATAATAATAATAATAACAAATATACATATTTTCAGTATTTTCAAATGTTTTTCTTTTACTTGTCATATTTATTATATCAAAAGCTTCTATATATATTAAGTATAATATACTTAATACATAGAATCATACTTTGAAGTTCTTTATCTTCTTCTTCTTTTATTATATTCTTATTTATTTGATCATTTTGAGCTTCTTTCTTACCCTCCTCTACTATATATATTAATAACAATAATAATAACACAAGAATATAAAAAAAAACTTATATATACATATATATACATAAAATATTTTGAATCCCTTTACCTCCTTCTACTCCATTATTTTTATATAAAGAATCATGATTATTTTCAATTTGAGATTGTTCTTCTTTATTATTACATATTTGTTTATTATTCTGTGTATATATATTAGATGAATTCTCTTTGATTTGTATATTGGATATTGAATCATTATTGATTGTATTTCCGTGATTATTCTTATCTTTAGAGAGGTTATCTAATGAATATTTCTCATTTGAATCATCTAGAAGTGATTCATTATGATTATGATTAAAATATACCTGATTATTATTATTATTATTATTCATTTCTTTATCATCACCAATCTCTATATGAATATATTTATTATTATGATTTCTATTTAATTTCATATCTTCATGATTCTTAGAATATTCAATTGGAATACTATTCGGTTTGGGAGAAGGAACAATAACATAATCATTTACTGTATTATTATTCATATATTTATGAGCATCTTGTGATTTTAATAAACTATTCTTATTCTTCTTATTCTTTATCGAATTCTTATGAATATCTTCTATATATATTTCATTATTAATAGACTCATTCTCATATGTTTTATCTAAACTTTGTTTTTTATATTCTTTTTCATTCTCTATATATTCATCATCTTCATATAATATTGAATCTATATCTAGACCCATTGAAGATATATACTGTTTCTTATTATAAAATTGCTCTTTTTCTTTTATTTCATTTTCTTCTTGTTTTAATATATATTCATCATTAGTAGATATCACTTTTAAATCCTTATTTTGATTTATATCTGTAGAATAATGATTTAGATTATTATTATTATCCTCTTTAATATTTTTATTTCCTTTTAAATCATTAGATTCAGAAATAGGTTCCAAAGGAACACAATTTGTTTCTCCTAATTTACATAAATTATATCGTTCACTTTTTGTTTTTAAAATAGGACGTTTTTTAAATGTAAATAATGAAATAGTATCATATTCTAAAGGTAAGTGATTATCAATAGATATATTATTTGGAAGAAAAGAAGAAGAAGAAGAAATGCTTTTATTTGTTTGAAAAGGAATAGAAGAAGATATATTCTTATTTAATAAAGGAGAAGAAACAGTAGTAGTAGTAGAAGAAGATAGATTTGAGTCTATTAAAGAAGAAGAAGAAGAATTATAAGTAGATACATTCGAATCTACTATAGAAGGAGAGATTTCATTTATTTCTGAAGATTCATGAACAGAATCGTGATTCTTTGAAGATATATTTGATGTTAATAAAGGGTTTATATAACTTGAATTTGGTAGAATAATAGATTTATTGGAATTATCTTGAGATAATGATAGATTGAGATTTGAATCTATATTTGTATTTATAGGATTGTTTAAAGAAGAAGATACAGGTTTTATAAGCGAATTTTGATCTATATTATTATTATTATCATTATGAATCTCATTATTATGATTAATAGAAGAAGTATTAGTATTATTTATTACTGTTATTTCTTCATAATCATCATCAGAAGGAGATGTATATATATATGGAGATATAGTATGAGAATAATCAGGATTAGCATGTAATAATACATTAGATGAAGAGGAAGAAGATGATTGTGAAATAGTATTATGATTTGTAGGAATAGCAGTTGATGGAGATAGGAGTATATTATTATTCGGATTCTGATTATGAATCATATCATATTTATTTGAAGAATGTATATTATTATTCTTTATATTTAAATAATCATTATTACCGACATAATAATAAGGTTTTGCATAATAATTATCTATATTATTATACATATATAGAGATTGAGGAGATACAGGAGTCGAAGGAGATGTTTGAATAATATGTAATGCATTGTTATTGTTATTATTAATATTATTTATAGTAACATTAGAAGAAGAAGAAGGAGGAATAGAAGAAGAAGAATTAGGATTATTCACTAAACATGGGATAGTAACGTAGGAAGGTCAATTATGATATGATTATTATTAATAAATATATAACAATTATATTGATTAATTGAGTTATTATTTTTTTAAGGAGGTGAGGGATCCATAATAAGTAAATTAAAACAAATAATATAATATATAATATATATATAATAATTATATACTATCATAATGATTATGTTCCATGAGTAGATTTGGATCTGTAACGTTTCGAATACTTTCTTGTTTGATTGGCTGCTTTGAAACACTATTCGATTCATCAGCAAAAGTAGATATATCTAGATCAGAAAATATCTATAATACTTATGATTACTTATATATACTTTTTTCATCTTCATTATATAAAATAGAATCTTCTTTTTCTTGAATTTCCTTACGATTATCAACTTTTTCTTCTTCGTTTTCCTTATTTCTTATCTTTTTATTCTTTATTTTCTTTTGTTTTTTACTTTTAATAAAATTATCATTTGATAATTCTATTTCTTTACTTGCAGATTGACGATATTTTATTTGCTTTTTCATTCTCTTCTTTAATTTATAATCATGGTATTTTTGTTTTATTCTTTGAATCCATCTTATCAACCAATTCTTCTTCTTATTATTATTATTATTCTTATTAAGTATATCCTTTGAATATTCTTGTTTTTCTATATTATTATTATCTTCATCAGAATTTAAAGACAAAGAAGATGATAAAACTGGATTCTTTTTAGATACTATATTTATACATAATAAAACTAATATATACATATATACACTTAAGTTTCTTAAATTCTTTTTGATCAACAACAATTTCATCATTATTCCCTTGGTTTTTCTTTATTTTTTTCTTATTATTGTTATATTTATGTTTATTATAGAGTAATCTATTCAATAAAACAGAATAATCAACAGAATCTATAAATAGAGTAGTATAGTCATTATAAATAATTCTTATTTTATTATATAGTTATAATAATATGAAGACTTTTTTATGTGTTATATATATATAATATTATATATATATATGTACTATCCATTTCTATATATCCTATTCCTTGATTTTTCTTTAATTCATATAAAGAAGGTTCATATGTAAAATCATTAATTGTATTATTATTATTATTATTATTATTATTATTATTATTATTATTATTATTATTATTATTATTTGAAGATTCGAATTGTTTATTATAGGATCTCTTTAATGGTGATGTTATTTGAGGAGAAGAAGGAGATATATCTTCTTCTTCTACTGGAGTTAATACTATATATATATATAGAATATATAGAATATTATTTTTATAATATATTGAATATTATTTTTATAATATATTGAATACTATTTTTATAATATATATATAATATTATTATAATTCTAATTATGTATAAAAAACAATAATTATTATAAAATATAGTTGAATACAATTCGATGAGTTCGAAACAGATAATTGTTTATTTACAAATAAACTTGGAGAAGGAATATAATTATTTTTTGTACTTCTTTGTTTTCTATATTTTCGTTGTAATTCAGAAGCACTAAAAGAAGAATCATCTTCATTCATAGAATATCCAGGAGTACTACATATAGAATAATAATAGAAAATATTATATAATAATAATATAAAAAAAAAATATAATAATAATATTAAAAAGAATATATAATTATAACATTAAAAACAATAATTAATATAATAATAATAAAAAACAAATCATAATCATTACTCTCTATATTCTATTTAAATAATAATAATTATCAACTATACCTTGAATAGTCATCATTTGGATTTGTAAAATCTGTTTCAATTGTCAGTTTTTTCTTCTTTCTATATTAAATATTAGTTAATACAGATATTTTTATACTATCAAATTAACAGTAAATACATTTTAGTTTGAGAAGAATGAGCTACTGGATACTTTAACGCATTAATTGTCGACATGATTTTCTCAGCCCAAAGAGATAAATCTTGACGACTTTCCGAACGAAGACATAATGTATCGTTTTTATCATTAAATATTCTTAAAGTGTAATACTTATAATCATACCTAATAAAAAAATTAAAATATGAAGAAAATATTTATTTTTTTACTTATCTTTTACTGTAGAATAACTAGTTAGTTGAAATATCATTTTTGCATCTAAAACAGAGCTTCCTATTCTTCGTGAAGTAATTATTCCATCGGAATACAAAGTGATTGTTCTATACTCTCACAAAAATTGCATTGAAAATATATACCGTTTCTTCCACAGATGCGAAACATATCCGCGCTTCATTAAATCATTTTCATATACAACATAAGCCATGTTGTGTTTTTGATGTTGACTTTAAATTAAATATGAAAAGCCGTGTATAGTTGTTTTGATATTCTATTACTTTAAAATTAATACTTCGATAGTTGCTTACAAAAAAATCATTATTATTTTGAACACGCAATTGAATTTTGTTTATTTTATGCAGTTAAACAATAGTATTGACTGTCAAAATAAAGATATTATATTCTAGTGATAATATTGGATATTAGTTTTAGCATAAATAAACGATATATATGTTCATTCTTAAAATGAGGATAATTACAACAAGAAAACAAATAGTATTATAAAAAAAAAATCTTTCATCATAGATTAATTTGTGAAACACGCAAAAAAAGATGAAAAAAAAAAAAGCAATACATATATTATACAAAATAAAAAACAACATATATGTAGGTAGAATTTATGGAAACAATAAGAATTATAAGTAAGCTCGAATAACAAACATGGATTTAATGCATATTATATGGTTATTTTCTGGATAGATTTTATCAAATAATTCACAGAATATAGGATACTCTTGGAATGGTGAATCTTCTTGTTTATAATGAAAAACCATCGATTCATGACTTCCTCTGTAAACAATGCATAAAGTTTCATTTCCTAACATTATTAATGCTCCAGGTTGAGTATATGTAAAGAATGAAGATTTTCTGGTATCATCAAGATTATAAAAATGAAATAATTGTTTTTCGCATTCATAAGTAAATAAGAAAACAGAAGTATCATAAATTATTTTATTTTCTGGTTCATGAATACACTCAGCAGTTGATTCCTTATTAGCCTTACACTCATAATCTATATGTATTATATATATATTAAAAAAATTTTTATATATTTTAAACACTATTAATATATATATATAGACTAAAAAAAACTATATACAATAATATTTTGGTTTACATTGTAAATGTTCTGTATAAAAGCCAAAATAGATTCCAGCATCTTTTTCATCTTTTTTTGTATGAAATATTAATATATATGGCAAACCATCATATATATAAGGTTGAATATCTGCAACTGGATTGTTTTCTTGTTCATTAATTCTATAAAAATAGTATAGGTAACTCTTAATAAATTAAATATATATTTATATATTTTTTCAAATATAAATTAAAGAAAAAAACAATAAATATTAAAAAAAAAATTAAAAAATAGAAAAATATTAACAATAATATTATTATACTCATGATAATATAATATAGACCAATTTGGCTCATATTGATGTTCATTAATTCTTTTAATAATATCACATATAAAATAATGAGCATTATTTTTAGATAATATAGATGAAAAATCATCTCTGTTGTAATTAAAATTAGTTATATTATTCTTTGTATAGAGTGATATTCTTTCAAGAGAATTATTATGATTATCAGGTTCTTGAATAGTATAAGAAGGTTGTTCCGTCGATGTATATTGTGAATTAGAAGAATTATTATTATTATTTGAAGAAGTAGATGTATTTAAAAGAGATTTATTAGAGTTATTAAAAGAAGATTGTGAAGAGTAAAAAGACATTATGGAAGGTTGTCGATCATGATTTGGAGAGAGAGGTATAGGAATAGAAGGAGTTGAATTTGCACGATCTATGTTAGTCATATTATTTGTATTAATTGAATAAATAGTTGAGCCACTATAATTATTAGCAGTAGGAGTATTAATAGAAGGAATATTAGTAGGAGTATTAATAGTAGGAGTATTAATAGAAGGAATATTAGTAGGAATATTATTAGTAGAAGTATTATTGTTAGTAGGAATATTAATAGAAGGAATACTAAATGAAGGACTATTATTAGGCATATAACTAGTAGGAGTATTATTATTAGACATATAGTTAGTAGGAATATTAGTAGAAGGAATATTAAAAGAATGATTATTATTAGGCATATAATTAGTAGGAGTATTAATAGAAGGAATATTAGTAGGAGTATTATTATTGGGCATATTGTTAGGACGATTATAATTAGTAGGAGTATTATTAGTAGGAGTATTATTATTAGTAGGAATATTGTATATAGGACTATAATTAGTAGGAATATTAAGATGAGTAAAACGATTAAGAGATATTTCAGAATGAGAATTTATGTGGTTTGATTGTGAACCTGCTATATTATTTTGAGTATTTATAGGTATACAACCAGTGGAAGATTGATTATATGTATCATACATACTAGAATTAGCAGGATTTCTATTATTATTTGCCTGCATAGATTGATTAGAAGATAATGATCGATTGGAATTGTCCATAGTATCATATAGACTCGTATTACTCATATTATTATTCATATTATAATTATAATTATTATTCATATAATTATTATTCATATAATTATTATTCATATAATTATTATTCATATAATTATTATTCATATTATTATTATTCATATTATAATTATAATTATTATTCATATTATTATTATTCATATTATTCATATTATTATTATTCATATTATAATAATCATTATTATTATTATTACTGTTTTGTTCACTATATCTATATATATAAATACTAAATACTATATATGTAATATATATACGGTTTAATTAAGTATTTTGTTACTAGACATTCGTTTATATTAATTTTCTTATTATCCAACTTTTGTAATGGTCCTTTTGATATTATATTAAGAGGATTACAATTCTTTATTTGTTCAATCTATAATAAAATAATACTTATTATTATTATATGAATTTATGTTTAGTTACATACAAATATTTTCTCTTCTTCAGATGTCGATTGTTGGCCATTATTTTTCTATATACATAAAACCTAAAAATGTATTTAAAAAAATATACATCATCATAATCATAAAAACTTTCGGTTATTTTTTTTTCTTTTTTAAACTGTTTTGAATATAAGTCATAATGTTTGTCTTTTTCCTAAAAATATATATATATAACAAGTATATATAATAAATATATAGTATATATACATTTAATAATTTAAATAGAAGTTCTGATGGATACAGTCTGGCTGTATATAATTGTATACAATCTTCTATAATACTCTTTATACTGCTCAACAAATGCAATTTTTCAATATCCACTTTATCATCTCTTTTTTTTTCTTCACTAATTGCTTTTTCTAGAAAGGCCATATCTAATTGAAAATGTTCACTGGATTTCTAATATATATATATATATATATATATATATATATATATTATATTTTATTATATATATATACGCATGGTTCATAAAAATTGTCATCAGTACAATTATCTATAAGCATTTTCATAATTATATATAACGTCAAACCAAAGGCAAACATATCATACTATATAATAATAAACATATATAATAATAATAATAAATATAATAATAATAATAAGCATGATAATAATAATAACTATAATACATTTAAAAAACATTTAAATTTTTCATTATAATATTCTGGTGGTACATATCTGGTTGAGTGTCCAGGTGGTTGTATAAGTGCACCATCTGCAGCATACAAAGAAATACCAAAATCAACTGTATATAATAATAATTATTATTTTTATTATTATTATTATTATTATATTATTATTTTTATTATATATATATATATATATATACTTAATTTAAATCTTCCTTGATCTTTAGAATATACTATATTATCTGGTTTAAAATCCTATATATATAATAAACATAATAAATATAATAAATATAATAAATATAGTAAATATAATAATATACAGCCCAAATAACTTGGTGTTTCTGTAATGTACAAAGTGCTAATAGAATTTGAATAATAAACTCCTTTATATGCTGACGAAACCATTCATGAATATCATAAAAATCTTTTTGGTTCTTATATTTATTACGAATATTCTCAGCTTTTTCTTTTTTTTCTTTGTTATATTTATTCAAAGCTATATCTATACAAAATTTTAATACATATATATATAAATAAATATAAATATATACTATTCTTAATAATATCTATTAAAGAAATGTCACCCTTCTCCATATAAATCTAAAAGCAATAAAAAATAATAGAAATATTATTCTTTACAAAAAAATATACATATTTTTCTAAACCATCACGATATCCATAGAAATTAATAATATATGGAGAATAAAGAATAGCTAGAAAATATAGATCACGTTCGTATTGATTGTTTTCATATTCTTTAACGATGATGTAATTATTTATTTCTTGCAAATAAAAAAAACTAATTATGTCTATTTTATTTTTTTCTTCTTGTGCTTCTCGTTGTTCTACTATCTCTAGTTTCTCCAGTTTTTCTACATCAAATATAAAGAATTATGATTACATAAGCATACCTAATTTTGGAGAATTATTTTCAAGATATGCTTTCACACAAGCAGTTGTCTTTAATACATCCAATATATTATGTTTCTTTGTATCCCTGTTCATTTATTTAAAAAATTATATGAAAAATAAAAATATAAATTTGATGTATATTGTTCTTTAAAATTATCTTGTTCAATAAAGATTTTTAGTAAAACCTCAAAAATACTACGATTATTTTAATTTTTTTGCTTAAAAACTAAAATAAAACAAGAAAATTACTCGAGACTTACAAAAGAAACTAGGTTTCATAGAATTTAAAAAAAAATTATTCCTTTTTTAAAAAGTTCTACTAGATTTCGGTGTCTTACTTAATAAGCGTGCCATGCATTATATGAGATGAATAGAAATTTGTTTTATTTTCTCAAAACAATCACTAATGTGATTCGTGAATAACAGAATCACATAGAAACATACAGAATATATTTGAAATATATGTTTTGTAAAAAGTAGAATATGAAAACCAAGAAATATATGTTGAATGAATAGATATAATAAAATGTATATTCAAAATGAAGAAAAAGTTTTGACACAATTGTTATGGTGGTCTTTCACCTAATCTAGTTTCAAGCACTTATTTATGGAATTGGTTGTCATTCTTGATTGAAGAGATTTTGAAACTTTGAATGATAAAAAAACAATACAAATGTTTTTTAATAGAAAAATAAATATCTTTTTTGTGTACATAATAATAATTATGTAGATCAATAAATAGTATATATCAATATATACATATATACAAGTAAATAATAAGTATACATTATTTAACATGAGTTTGATAGTATATATTCTTATTATTGTGATTTTATAATAGGTTACCTTTATGCTTATAAATACAAATATAGATATGAAATTATGATTTATATTATAATCAAAAATTTATTTAAAAAATGAAATCAAAGAAATGTAATAATTATTTGAATGTATATAGATTGTGAATAGAAGAAAAGGATAAAGGATTATCATGTATATAATTAAATTGTTTAAAAAACGTTTTTAGAGCATATTTCTTTTTCAAATAAATGTTTACAGAATTATATTCAATTAAAAACTTGCCGTGTTATTGTTATAAAGAATTCAATGAGAATAATATTATTTATATATATAAATTATTATCACATGATTAATATAAATGATATTGAATTGTAGTTTTCTTTTTAAAAGAAAGAAATAATTAAAAAAATATATATATATAATTAAGAAACAGAATGTGATTGATATATGTTAAAAGTATAAATCATTTTTATACAAGGGTGATAATAATAATTGTAACAATAATTTAAATTGAATAAAAATAGAAACATTAAAAAAGAACTAATAATATATTATTATATTAAAAAAAAATAGAATAAAAATTATAATAATTTAGCTTTTACAAAACGTCTTTTAAGTGCATAAGTTTGTGAGATACTGATGGAAATTAATAAAATCTAGAAGAATATGTATATAGATATTATATTATATTATATAGTAGAGTATATAGTATATATTATTTAAAAAAATGTTATTTAACTAGATATATATATACAATAGTAATCACACTGAATAAAAAGATATTATAATCGATAGTAGCTGAAATATCACGAATTTGAGCTTCTCTTTCTTGAATGGTTCTAAAATATATATATATATATATATAATTGAGATAAATCATATAAATAAAATATAATTTAAAAAAAAAAAAAAAAAAAAAAGCAAAAAAAAAAAAAACAAATATATGTATACTCAATAGTTTCATCAACTTCATAGAGTGAATCGACAATCCATTGCATTTGAACTTCAATTGGTTCTAAATTTTGAACTTGAGCAAGATGAGAATAATCTTTAGCATCAATACCATAACGGAACTTTAAAGAAACTTCAGAATCTTGTGGTCCTATATTATATATATATATAATATTATTAATTAAAAAAAAATTAAGATTAAAAAAATATATGAATATTGATCATATTAAAAATAAATATATATTTTTATAACAAATTCAGATTATTATACCTTTATTTTCAATGCAAACTTTATATTCACCTTCAGTTTCAGTGTTAAATAAGAATCTACCTCTTCCAGTAACCTTATCAGTATAGATGACTTTCCCAGATGGATTCCAAACAGTAATAACACATGTCTTGACTTCATTCTCAGCGTAATATGTTCCTTTAGCTAAAACATTATCACTTAAATGTTCAGTAAAACATTTTGATTGAGTACCATGAATAATCATTCCAAATGCATTGGATCCAACAAATAGAAGACTGAGAGTAATTAAAATAAATGTCGATCTCATTATTCAATATAAATAAATATATATAAGAATTAAAAAAATAATTTAGTTCTTCCAGGGAAGAATCTATGAATCACGGGAAATTATTCTGTATTAGGTGAAAAAAGTGTTATTTTTCAAAATATATATCATGTATTATATTCTTATCGAATAAGAGTTTATTATGAATGGTAAAGGTAGTTTCCTTTTTCATTTTTATCCTATGCTGATCATGAAAGTTGTCCATTCATAAATTTTAACATTTTCGGTTAATTACTATATGATAACCGTGTGTATTGCCTTTTTTAGATTTTTTTTATTTGTATAGACTACATTAGAAAGCTGTTAGAAACAAAATAAAAGTTCTTAAACAAGAATAATAATATTTTTTAAAACATATTTTTAAAAATGTTTTGAAAATATAATATTTTTCATTCATAATAAGTAGAGAGTGTCAATATTATATGAAATCATTATCAAAGTCATCTTCTTGTTGGTTTTCTAGAAAGAATATATATAAACTATTTAACAATAAAATTAAAGAAAACATACCTTTCCTTTTATTTGTAAATTCGATAATAAGTTCTTTTGGAAAAGACTATATATATATCAAATTTTATTATTATATGAATATAATAAAAATACAGTTTTCTTTGTAATCATAGTAGCTTCATAATCCTCTTTTATTTGTTTTAATTGAAGGGCATCAATAGGTTCATGTGAAAATCTATATATTATATATTATATATATAATAGTATAGTATATAATATACATTATATAAAAATATATAATATAATATAATAGTATATAATATAATATTATATTATATATGATAATAAAGTTTAAAAATTAGATAATAAATTATTTTATATATACCTGCAATTTGATCCATAACTACAGTTATTAAATAAATGAAAAAATTGACAAGGAAATGAATGTATATCATGTGAATATATACATGTATCTAAAATTAGATATAGTTTAATAAATCATTCTTAATTGAAAAGAAATCATATATAATTATATAATAATTATATAATAATAATAATATAATGATAATAATAATAATAAAAAATAATAATAATATAATAATAATATAATAAATATAAGAAAAGAAAAAAATGTTAAAAATCAAAAATATATTATATACTTTCTTGACAATTTCCATTTAAGAAATCATTACATAAAGGCTTTGGGATATTTGGATCATGAAAATAAGGGCAATCATTCTGTTTATATAATATATTTAGACTATATAAAAATAATAATAAAGTAAATATACCTTTCGACACATTCCTAATTTATAGAATCGACAAAGAACAGATTTATTTGTTTCTTTTCTAATCTCAGCCTATGATACGACATTATTTTTATAGAATAGTAGTTAAAATACAGCACGAATAAAGGCATTTTGTAAATGTGTGCTATTTGAATTCCTTTTTTGATTATTTCTTAAGTTTTGAACTTTATCCGCACTTTTCTCTTTCTCTACTAGTTTATCTAAAGGAGAATCTGTGATATTTGTTGATGATGAAAAAGAAAATAGTGATTTTGATCGATTTTCATTTTGTAAAGTCTGCTTATTATTCTTTAAGGTTGCTCTATCTATTTTCTGTAACGGTTTAGGTAGTTTTTCAAAATCATCTTCAGATATTGATTTCGTTTGAGAGTTTTGTGAAGTAAATATAGGCTTCGGATTACCTGGGAATGAAGGTATCTTCTGATTTACATAATCAGCCTTCAAAAAAGAGTTCAATTCTTGTTGATATGTTCTATCGGTTGAAGTCGTGCTGATCGTATTCAAATCTGTTTTTTCTGAATTGTTCTCAAACGGAAAACTTTCAACAATCTCTTTGATATCTGAAGGCTGTAATTGGTCGATCATTTTGAGAAGTTGGTCATAATACTCTTGAAGAACATCATTTGATACTGTTTTTGGTAACTCTATATTTTAAATAAATAAATATATACTTATTCAAAAAACAAATATAAATAATATATAGTAAACAATAAAATGAGTTCATACCTGTTGTCGGTAAAGAATATCTTGGTTTTGGTAAATCATTTGAATTTTTAATAGTATTGAATAAGTCGTTCATTTATTTTAAGAATTTTTAGAATAAATCCTAAGAATTGAATTCATATCATAAGAAGAACAAAATTTATTGATATACGAATAATAAATAAGTTTAAAAAATACAAAAAAAAAGCAAGAAAGGTTCACAATTGAATTCTTCTTAAAAAGTATTTATGTTTTTATTGGGAATTGAAGAATCAAGACTGTCCACTCGAATAAGAAGCGTCATCAGAATGATCCAACCAATAACGTAGTTAGGATAAATGAGGGCCATTTGTATAGTGGTAAATAAAGGGGATGATAATCATTAAAACTTCTGGTTATAAAAGATAATGAGTGGTTTTTAAGAAAAATAGATTTTATTTTTTTGGCATTCATTTTCTTCCCAACTCTATTACTATAATCATGGCTCACACGATTACTGCTGTCCAAGGTGAGTTTCTAGGTGTTGCTTAATGCTATAGATATATAGGATCTCTTCAAAACCTTGTCAAGATTGAACGTGCTCTTTTATCTGTTTCTGATAAGACTGGTCTTGTTGAATTAGGTAAATTCTTACAAGAACATGGTGTAGAAATGCTCTCTACTGGTGGTACTGCTAAGGCTCTCCGTGATGCTGGCCTTACTGTTAAGGATGTTTCTGAATACACTGGTGCTCCTGAAATGATGGATGGACGTGTTAAGACTCTTCATCCTAAAGTATGTCTTTTTTTTATTCTTTATTTGTATATATAATTCGTGTATTTGAAAATATGTTGTTGTTATTATTATATTTATATATTCATTTTATACAGGTTCATGGTGGTATTCTTGCTGTAAGAGGTAATCCTAAACACGAACAAGATATGAAGGATAATGGTATTCAAAACATTGATTTAGTTGTTCTTAATCTCTATGCTTTTGAACAAACTGTTGCTAAGGTATTCTTTTGTTAATTATTATTGATTTATGATTGATAAATTTTTAAATATATATATATATATATATATATATATTTGTTTAGGGTTCTGATTTTGATACTTGTATTGAAAATATTGATATTGGTGGTCCTTCTATGCTTCGTTCTTCTGCTAAGAATCATCGTTCTGTTGTTATTTGTAGTAATCCTTCTCAATATGCTAGACTTATGTCTGAAGTATGTTTTTTTATTATTATTTTGTTTTATAATTTTGTTTTATTATTATTTTTTATTTTTTATTTTTTATTATTATTATATACTCTATATAGATGAGTGAAAATGAGGGTTGTACTACTTATGATTTCCGTAGACTTTGTGCTGCTCAAGCTTATGCTCTTTCTGCTGTATATATATATATATAATTATTATTATTTTTTTTTTTTTATATAAATTATTTTCATTATTTTATTAATAATTCTTTATATATATATATATAATAAATAGAATTATGATTCTGCTATTTCTTCATGGTTTGCTAAACAAGTTTCTGAACCTACTGGTAAAGATATTATTGCTACTCGTCCTTATGTACAAGTATGTGAACTTAAATATGGTTGTAATCCTCATCAAAAACCTGCTGGTCTCTATAGACATATGGGTATGTAGATATATAATATATTATTCAATTCATTATTATTATTATATTCAATTACTCTATATATTAATATACATAATTAATGTATATATATATATATATTATATACTCTATATGGGTGGTCAACTTCCTTTTAATATTGTTTATGGTCAACCTGGTTATATTAATTTATGTGATGCTTTAAATAGTTGGATGCTTGTTAAAGAAGTTGAACAATCATGTGGTATTGTTGCTGCTGCTTCCTTCAAACATGTCAGTCCTGCTGGTATGCTAATTTTTTTTTTTTTTTTTTTTTTTTTTTTTTTTTTTTAATTTATTATTATTATTTTATTTTTATTTATCATGTAATATATCATCATTATTATTATTTTGTTATTTTATTTATTTTTATTTATATAAGAATAACAAATATATATATCTATATAGGTGCTGCTATTGGTACACCTTTAACTGATCTTGAAAAGCAAGCTTATGAAGTTAATGGTGACTTCTCTCCTGCTACTATTGCTTATATTAGAGCTCGTAATGCTGATCCTATGAGTTCTTTTGGTGATTTCGCTGCTTGTTCAGGTACTGTTGATGTCTCTCTTGCTAAATTCTTAGCTAATACTGTATATATTCATATATATTAATTATTATTATGTTCTAATTATATATTACTATATTATTATTATTATTTTTTTTTTTTTTTTTTTTTTTATTTATTTTATTATTTTAGATTTGTGATGGTATTATTGCTAAGGGTTATGAACCAGAAGCTCTTGAAATCTTAAAGGGTAAGAAAGGTGGTAAATTTATTGTTCTTGAAGGTAATATTAATTATAAAGTTCCTGAAATGGAATTCAGAGAACTTCATGGTGCTATTCTTTCTCAAAAACATAATGATGCTCTTATTACTAAGAAAGATTTAGAAAATATTGTTACTAAGAATAAGAATATTCCTGAAGAAGCTATTAATGATTTAATTCTTGGTTGTATTTGTCTTAAATATACTCAAAGTAATAGTGTTGGTTATTCTCTTAATGGTCAAATGATTGGTGTCGGTGCTGGTCAACAATCTAGAATTGACTGTGTTAAACTTGCTGTATATATATGTTATTATTTTATATATTTTATATTATATAATATATATATTATATATACTATTCTTTATTTACAATAATTATAATAAAGTAAATAAATAAATATATATATATAGGCTCGTAAAGTTGCTTGTTGGTATTTACGTTTCCACCCTAAGGTTCTTGGTCTTAAATTTAAGCCTACTGTAAAGAGACAACAACGTGTAAATGCTCGTGTTCGTTATATTGAAGGTGATTTCACTGAAATTGAAAAGAATCAATGGTTAGAAAACTTTGAAGAAATACCTCCTGAGTTTACTCAAGAAGATCGTACTTCTTTCTTAACTACTCTTAAGAATGTTTCTCTTACTTCTGATGCTTTCTTCCCCTTCCGTGATAATATTGATTGTGCCTCTAAATATGGTGTTAAATATATTGCTCAACCTGGTGGTTCTGTTCAAGATGATGGTGTTATCGTTGCTTGTGATGAATATGATATGGCTATGGCTTTTACTGGAATCCGTCTTTTCCATCATTAAACATCTCCTCTTTTATAGTTCTCAAAATGTATATAAAACCACATTTTTATTATTTCTCTTTTTTTAAAATTAGTTCTATCGTTTATTCATTTTTGTTTTGTTTTTTTTCTTTATTGAATTATATATTATTATTTTTATTCATTAATCAATCAATTATATCAAAACAAAACACTACAAATATGTTAATTAACGATATAGTATATAATTATTCAAAAGACAAAATCAAAAGGTATTAAAATATCTATCTCACATGGATCAAAAGATATAAAGTAAGAATGAGAAATAAAAATCAGATTACAAATCTATAAGGAAATCTTAATTAAAGATTTTATTCTTCCTTTTCGTCATTTTTCTTACATAATTGAACACATTTCATTATAGAAGCACTGATGAATAAAAGAACCCAACTACCAACAACAGCTATATAAAAAAATATATTATTTATATATAGATGAAATAAATAGATGAAATAAATAAATAAAAATATTACTAAATAAAAATATAAATAAATAAAAATATAAATAAATAAAATATAAAATATAACTAAATAAAAATATATATATAGCAGAAACAGTTAAGATACCCCACCACATTCCGTTAATAGGAGCACAATTTTCAACAAAAGTATACTTTTCAGAATTACCCATGAAAGGTCTGACAGCTTCAAGTTGTTCATCAAAGAAAGTTTGTTGTAAAGTAGCATATTTTTCATTGAAATCATAAGCAAATCTCCAGTGGCAACGATCCCAAATAACTTCTTGTAAATAAGTCTATATATTTATAGATTCATTCATAATTAATTCAAATAAAAAAGAAGAAAAACTCATAAAATAAAAACAGTAACAAAGCATCAATATTCAAATATCTTTAAATTACAAATACATACAATACAAGTCTTTTCAGCTTCAGTATTAGTACATTCAGAAGAAATTTTAACATTAGCACACTTTAAAGGATATTGTTTTACAAATTCACGAGCCCAGATACCATATGTAGAATTAGTACTAACAATACCAGGACAAGCAGTGGAATACTTTTCAATATTGCTTTCTTCAGCAAAGGCAATAGCAGCAATAAGTAAGAGAATAGCAAAAGATCTCATATTGGTCAATAATCTATATGAAAGAAACAAAGATTAATATGAAATCAATTCAATTTTTCTTTTATATACATGTTTCGTAATTTTAAACAAGAATTTTTCTAGGATATTTCTTCATTATTGATTAGAGAATTATTTATAATCGTGATTATCTTTTATAGATTCTATGTAGTGATCAACTAAACTCTATGATTCTTATAAAATCTTAAACAAATGTATTCCTTCAGATGGCTTGGTTCTCATAAACTGTTTTTATTGGACAAAAACCACCCGAATTGTCATTTTTCTCTATGAATCCATTTCCTCACGATTATCGACCTTTTTATAGAGAAAAAAATAAAATTAGCAAAGATTCTTTTTTATCCTAGTCCGCCATTCATTTTGTCTACAAGAATAACATGGGAATATGTATAATCATAATAAAAAAATCAAAATAACCAGATTATTGTTGTGTGGATTCATTGTTTTAAACAGTCTCTAATATCATCTTATATTCTATTACCAAATATATTCAGTTATCGTAATTAAATGACAAATTGAATAAAACAGTGATTCTAGTAATGATAACGATTACAACGATTGATTTGTCGTGTTATTCAATCTTTTACTTATTCTGTAAATACTACTTGAGATATAAGATTTGCTAGGAATGTATTTTTAGTTATTCAAGTTAGTAGCTTTTCAATTCATTTTAATTTCAACTTGTAATATCACTCTCAATTAACTTTAAAGGTTCCAGTGTACACATGTAATTGTTTTTCACTATCAAAATTTGAAGATCAGTGAATACAATGATTATTGTTGACTCTCTAATGTGATATTAATATTGTTTTTGATATTCCACGTGTGATAGCTTTGATATATCTATGCACAAACGTAAAAAATTGTGTTTTGAAACATTTAAAAATGAGAATTCACTGTTTAAACAGGTAGAATGCATATATTTTTTGATAATACATATATATGTTATAAATTGATATGTAAAATAAATAAAAAGCATTTTTTAATAATTTACAAAATAATTATTAACAATAAAGAACAATCGTATACAAAAAATAAAAATAAAAAAGTTTAAAATTTATATTATTTTAATTCCTTACATTGAATATCAATTAATCGTTTTTATTATTTACAAAAGATTTAACTGATAAGGAGAATATATATAATGGAAATTGAAGTATGTAAATGTGATACATTTGTCAATTGTCATTTTATCTAGAGTTCTACACAACAAAATACGCATAAAGACACCTTAGAATGTCAACAAGCTTATTTATTAAATGGTCATTTAGGGAGTGTTACATGCATTAGGTTTTCTCCGAATGGCAAATATTTAGCTTCTTCATCTGCTGATGGAACTATAAAATTATGGGATACAGATAGTTGGATAGAGGTTGCACTTCTAGAAGGTCATCAAAGTGGTGTTAATCATATATGTTGGTCAAATGATAATCGATATTTAGCTTCTTGCTCTGATGATAAGACAGTACGACTTTGGGATGTTGAAAATCATATTTGTTTACGTGTTTTGGAAGAGATGAAAGAATATGCTTTTACGATGGCTTATCACCCACGAGTATATTATTATAATCATTCTTCTTACTCTATTTTTGTGGTATTACATATATTTTATTTTATTTTTTTGCAGATTTTTAAATATATATAATATTTTCATTAAATAATAAATTTAGATTCATATATGAATATATTTTGATTATAAATTATTATTCTTTATTCTTTCTAGAATACTATATTAGCAACAGCTGGAGATGAATATATATATATATGGGAAACTCACACAGGCACGTGCTTATATAAGATTCAGGCACACAATCATTGTATAAGTTCTCTGTCTTATAGCGCAGATGGTAGTATTTTAATTTCTTCATCTTTAGATGGATTAGTGTATATTTATAATGATATATATATAACTTTTATTTATTATGTTATCCTATATATATATATATTAGTCGTCTTTGGGATGTTAAAACTGGAAGTTGTTTACGTACTGTTTTAATTAAGAATAATGAAGTTCCTATGTATATATATATATATATTTATAGAATATATTCTCTTATTCATTCAATATATACATATATATATATATGTATAGATCTAATGCTACTCTTACTCCAAATTCAAAATATTTATTAATTTCTACAAAAAATAATATTATGTATTTATATAATATTTTTACAGACAAATGTATTGCTGAATATAAGGTATTCATATATATATATATATATATATATATATATATATATATATATAATATATAATTTTTTTTCTCTATTCTTTTCATATATTATAGCATGAATATGCTAAACATAATAATATATTATATATAGGGTCATCAAAATACATTATATTGTTCGACACCGTCTTTCTTAATTACACCTCAAAATCAATATATACTTACATCAGGTGGTATATATATATATATACTTTTATTTATGTATTTATTTTTCATGATTAATACTATTTCTTTATTTTTTTTATATATATATATATATATATATATATATATATATATTTAGAAGATTCTTCTGTTTATATTTTTAATGTTAAAAACTCTCTACCTGTTCAAAAAATAGATCTTAATAAAGGTATATATAGTTATTATTATTATTATATTTCTTATACTTATTATACTTATTATACTTATTATTATAGATGCTGTGATTGGTACTGATTGTCACCCTTTTAAGCCTATATTTGTTTGTGGAACACTAGCTTCTGGAGGAAATATATTTATATATACATATAAAGAAATACAAGAATAATATTATATATATATATTCAATTATAAATAATACATAGATTCTTTCTGTTTACGTGTGTTTTGCTAATATATATATCTTCTTTATTCAACTGAATATTCATAAACAATATAGTCATCTCTAAATACAACATTTAAAAAATAATATTTTTTCAAAAAAAAAAAAACAAAAATTAAAAAAAATAAATAAAAATAAAACATAAATAAGATGTTTGATATACCTCATGAAGAATTTTTCTTTTGTTTTTTTATTTATAGGAATCATCTTATCTTCAGTCCTCTATCATACTGTATATAAAAATAACTTCTATCTCACGCTCTTTAGATTGATCTCTTCATTGATATTGGTGTATACAAATTTATTTCTATCTCTATTGTATAAATAGCTTGTTGAGTACATCAAAGATGTTCAGTCATTTAAAATCATCGATCAATTTCTTGATTGTTCTCCTCTCGACGTAAATTCTTTATTAAACTATCCAATTGGATTCAAAAGTATGTTTACAACATAGTACACTCATTTATATCTAATATACATTCATTTAGAAAAGAGATTCAGATATATTACTCCTTCTTGGATTCATCAAAATCAAAATGAGTGTAGAAAAAAGATTATCATTGTGAATGAGAAAAGAAAATCTATTAAAAATGCATCTTTAGATTTGATGACTTCTTTTCTACTGTCTTTAAAACATTCTGATGAGGATAATGAAATCAAGAAAACGAAATGTAAATATTTATTAGTTTTTATAAATAACAACATCCTATTAACCTGTATTTTCATTTTTAGATAACGATTTATCAGATCCTCTGGTGTCAAAATTTATTGGAGAGAATACTAAAGTGATTTATAGTCAAAAGTAATATAAATATAAACTTTTATATATATTTTTAATAATATATAGTAATTATTTACTTGTTTTAATTGTATATATGAGAACTCCACATGTATATATATATATACTATTATTATGTTAGTTCTAATTATATCAATTTATTTTTTTTTATAATTTATATATAATAATTATATATATATAGAATAATAATTATTTATTTCAAACTCAGAAACTTATGTTATATTCACTCTCTCTTCTTCCTAGTTCTATTAAAGTTATATTATATACTAAAGTTAAACAATATACATATATTTGTGATGAATATAATATCACTTATTATACATCTTATACGTATATATATATATAAGTATAAAGTATAATATTATTCTTTTTTATTTTCATTATATAACAATATATGAATTAATTTATTGACGCAACTATATATATATAATTATATATATAATTATATATATATATAACTGTATATAGATAATTATGTATATATAATTATATATATATAGTGAGAGTAAATATCACGCCCCTCTTTTTATTCCAATTATATCTTCTATTCAAAAACAATATAAAGGCTTATTTTATGGATATATTCACGGGGAATTACTGGTTTCTAATAATATAGATACTATCTTAACAAATATATATAGTTTAATTGAATCTGGTATTATTCAAAAGAAGGTATATATATGTTTATATTATATATATATATATATATGTTCATATATTTTTATATATATGTTCATATATGTTTTTATATGTTTATATATTTTTATATATATATTCATATATAACATAATTGATTTTCTACCTATATTTCTCTATATAAATTATCATATATATATATAGGTGTTTTTATCTGGTTTATATTATAGTCACGTGGAAACAACAAATATTTATTTTGGTATATATATATATATATAATTGTATTTATTAGTTATAATTTAATATATATATATATATATATATATCATTATATTTATAAGGTTATCATTTAATATATATATAGAATTATCTTCTAAACGAATGAATCGATATATAAATCGTAATATAAAATATACCGGAACAGATATACCTATTAGAATAGTATATATATATATATATATATATATATATATATATATATTTTAATATGCTAATACATTATATATTATTTAATTTTTATTTAAATATAAATATTTAATAATTCATAATCATATCTTAAAGAAATAATATATATATATAGGATTATTTTATGTTTTCTGCTGTTACTCTTTCTTCTGTTATATCTATGAATAAAACACAAATCGATTCATCATTAGGAAGAATACTGTTTAATTATGTTTCTAACAGAAATGATATAGATACAATAGATATCACAAATGCTTGTATATATATATATATTCTTTTTTATAAATGTGTTTATCAATATGTTTATTAGTGTATTCTTGATTGATATTTTATAAAATTCTATTTTTATTCATTAAATATATATGTATATAAATAAAATATTTTCATATTTATTATATATATTGATACTATAATATTTATAAATATCATTAAATATCTAAACTATTCTAATGTTCATTAATACATTCAATATATTATTAATGAATCACTATTGTTTCTCCAGTAATTGTGTTCCATCCTTCTCTTTTATCTGAAAAACAGTTTTATGACGTTCACAGACAAATGTCGTTAAATAATCTATTTCGGCTTCCAAATAACCGCGGTTCTTGGTCTATTCATAACAGTCTTTATACTTATAGTATTTTTTTTTTGTTTCTTTTAATATATTATTTGTTTATAATGATTAAAGTATTATTTTATATTTCTTTTTTATTAGCTCGAATGATAGATGATTCATACTATTTATATTCCCGTGGTTATTTTGATGATACTTTTGACTTTTCAGAAATATCATTGCTTCAACAATATATCAACAAAAATACAAGTATGAATATATATATATTTATGTAAATATATATTGCTATTATTGAATAGAGAGTATTTGTTTGTTTATGAATCTATATTATATATATACATAATAAAGTTATAAATAAATATATATATAGGATTGGGATTATATTTAAGTAGTTATTCCCAGGGTTATTTTGCATCCTCTGTTTCCTTTTATAAAGCAGTTCATTTTGACTATTGGAAATGGTATATATATATATATAGTTATTTATATACAATTCAAAAGGATAATATGGTTTTTATGTACACTATCCTAATATACAAACGAATTTGATAAATTTTATTTGTTATTATTATTATTATATAAATAGGAACCATATATCAGAGAACGTGACAAACTACTTTTTGAATTCTTCGTTTCTTATTAAACCAAAGTATATAATATTTATTTATTTATAGTATATTTATTTATAATCTATTTATTTATAGTATATTTATTTATAATCTATTTATTTATAATAAACACGTTATTCTTCTTTTTATAATAAATATGTATCATTTCTAGTGTGTTTAGAACAAGTAATGATATTTGTTCTTTATATTATCATTATTATCAATCTCTCTTCTCTTCTTCTTCTTCTTATACTGTTATATATATCGATGCTCCTTGCATCATTCATATTCTTTCTAATATATCCTTTATATTATTATTATTATTATGCATATATTGAAATATAACTTTTTTCATTTTCAATGATTTTGTTACTAATATAAAATGATATAATATAATATAATAAAAATAATATATTAAAATATTAAAATATAATAAAATATAATAAAATATAATAAAATATAATAAAATATATTAAAATATAATAAAATATATTAAAATATATTAAAATATAATAAAATATAATAAAATATAATAGTATATAAACAATACCATTTCCTTTATATATTTACGCTTATCAATATACTTCTTCTAGTACTTTGTTTATTATTAGAGGTTTAAATCAATATAATTATAAATATACAAAACAAATGATTCTTAAAGGATTCACATTAATTAACGAGTATATATATATATATACATACTTTGAATATAAATTTTATTAAATATATAATAAAATAAATATATCTTATTTATTAATATTTCTATAAATTTAATTTATTTAGATATATTCCTTTAAATAATAAAGGTTTGTCATTATCTATATTTCAGAAGAAAACAAAACATTTCTTTAAGTCTCTTATAGAATCTTTATATACTTTGTAACATTAAGATATTCAGATACTCTTTTGGTAATACTTTTATTTCTATTATATATATATAATATTCTGTTTGTTTTGAATATCTTTTTCCTTTTGTATATTCTATGAATACAAACGATACTTGAACACTGATAATCACTAAAATACTTTCTAAATTCTTATTATTTGTATATAACTTGCTATTTGTGATTGCTTATTGTATTATATCGTTTTTTTTAGTATTCATTTTTTCAACTATTTGTTTTTTTTGTAATATTATATATACTTGTATATTTTCTATATCACTTAAGACTTTCTTAAATATTATTAAATCATTATAAACTCAGTTTTGTTGTTGATTAATACATTTATATTTCACATTTTTGAAAAACACTAATACTAATTTCATGTAAGCAATCCACATATATTAATAATGATGAATACTCTTTAGAATTCATTTTAGTTTGAGAGATTTATTGAATAAAACAACAATTACAGCATATTTTCAATTAGAATCGTTGAAAAAACTAGATAACATAAAATACTATTGTAAACAATAATAATCTCCTTAATTAGTATAAGATTGATATGAATATCAAAGAAAGAAAAATAAAAATATTCTTTCGTTTCCCATGTTTATTTCATTCCCTAAAGTGCTAAAAAACAAATTTGTTTTTAAAAAATGTAAATCGACTTTTTGATTGTGTTTTGTAAAAATGGATTCTTTTATAAATCACGGGGATTTTGTTGTTTTTGAGAAAAGAACTGTACACGAGTCAATTATGGAAGGATACTTCTATGATTATTATAGGAAAAAATACCTGAACATGTCTTTAAGATGTTTTTATTTTATTTTTTGAAGAATTCCTCTAAGATTGCACAAAACATCTTTTGTTTTACCTTTTTTCTTATTAATTACATATAAATAAGGATGGCTACTCGTGTTTTAACTATTGAATATAATAATTTACAAAAACAATTTCACCGTCTCACCAATAAGCGTAATCAAGGTCAAATGGCCTCTCTTATTGGAAATGAAGATAATCTCAATAAACAACTTTCTTCTGAAGTTGATGCTCCTTTTTGGGTTGAACAAATTAAGAGAATCAATAATGATTTAAAGGATATTGAGACAAAGTGTATATAAATATAAATATATTAGTTTTTATGAATCTATTTTGTGTTTTCATTTAAGATTTTATTTTATTTTCTTATTTTTATAGCTACCACTCTTGAAGCTACTTATAAAAATAGATTATCTGCTGTTTTTGATGATCAAATTAAAACAGCTGAAGTCAATATTCAAATTCAAACTCAAGCTATCATGGATTCTCTTAAGAGAGTTGAAATGAGATTAAAAAGACTTGCTGAAGGAAGAGCTGATCAAAAGACAGAATCTATTGTTCGTCAAAATGTTCAACGTGGTTTAGCTTGTCGTCTTCAAGATCTTTCACTTAATTTCAGAAAAAATCAGAAAGATTATGTTACTAAACTTCAAAATAAAAAAGTATTCTTATTTTATTATTATATTATTATATATAATTATAGGCTGGTGGTGCTGGTAATAGTGATGATGTTTTCAGTGGATTTGTATATATATATATAATATATATATATATATATCATTTATATATTGTAATTCAATAGTTATTATTATTATTATTATTATTATTATTATTATATAGGGTCCTGACATGAATGATCGTCAAAATGCTGCTGTTGATATGATGAAACGAAATGTACAAGAAAGAGATCAAGAAATACAAAAGATTTGTATATATAGAGTTATATTGATTATTATTCTATTTATTATTCTTATATTCATTATTATTCTTATATTCATTATTATTTTCATATTATAAATAGAATTCTATAATAAACTATTAACTAATAATAATTATATATATAGCCAAATCTATTGAAGAATTAGCAATAATGTTTAAGGATTTAGGTACTTTAGTAATTGAGCAAGGATCTATGGTCGATCGTATTGATTATAATATGGAACAAACAGTGGTACGTATGAAGGAAGGTGTACAAGAACTTGTTAAAGTATATCACTTTATATATAGTTATTTATTTATATAATAATTATCTTACAATTTATATTTTCTATTTTTCTTTTAATAAAAAATAATAATTTTCTAAAATAATTCATAAAGAATCATCTTATAATAAATATTTCTATATATATATATAGGCTGATGAACATCAAAAATCAAGTAGACCTATGAAAATTATGATGACTTTAGCTCTTATTGTTCTTGTTCTTGTTATTATTATTATCGTTAAAATGGTTAATAAAGCAAATGCCAATAAAACAGAATAAAAAAATAATTCTATTCTATATTTAATATATATGCTTCTTTTTTTAATTATCATTTATTTTATTAATTATAAAAAAATATTTCTGTACCAAATTATTTGTGTAGTATTATAGAGTGATACACTTCATTTTCCTTTATTGTTTTTATTCATTATTAACTTTCTATTTACTATTTAAAATACCATAAATGTAAACATAATAATTTAGGAAGAAAAAAAAGTTATATATAGGTTATTACAATCTTTATTATAATTATATAAACAAAATAAAAATAAAAAGTAGTATTATTAAATAATTTTCCAGAACTCAAAGGATAGGAAGATTTGTTTATTGTATAGTACATATACATATAGTAATATAAATAGAAAATATAGAATATAAAAAAAAAGACTTTTTTAAACAATAGTAAGAAATAGAGGAGTGTTTATATATATAGTGAAGTTAGCAAACCAAAGAAAATGATTCAATATAAATTTATAATTATGCATATACACAGTATAGAAAACAATAGCAATATAATTGGAATATAATTAATAAAAAAAAAAGAGAGAAAAGAAAGAGTCTAATAAAGAATAATATATATATATATATTTAAATAAAAATATATAATAATAAAAATTGAATATTAGAGGATTATATTGTGTTTTTAAATATAAATTTATTTAAAATAAATCGATATTTAAACAAATGAACGTAATTGTTTTTTAGGGAAATAAGTAGGATCATTACGAAGCCAATAATTATCCCAAATACGAAGATGTTTAAATGAACAATCCACATAAATAGATCCATCTAACATTTCATATTGGTTATTCATAAATTGTTGAATATTAGCAGGATCATTGACATAAGTCCAAATAGAAACAGTCTTTGTTTTACCACTTCTTTCCATCTTTTGACGTTCACAATCATATAAGAAAGTACCAAAACGACCTGAATAGAAATGATCTGCTAAGAATAACAAAAGATTTTCATTGAATTCAAAAACAGTAGGATATTGGCACATTATTTGATAAAGACAATCTAAGAATAATAAGAAAACAGGAGAACGTTGTTTCTCATCAAAATCATGATTATCAGCACCAGTACGTAAACGGAATTGATGACCAAAACTAAAATAAATAAAAAAAAAATTATTATTATTATTATTATTATTATTTAATATTGTTGTATATAAAGAATAGGAATATTAATTAAATAATAATAAAGACTATAATAATAATAAATAAATAAAATAATAATAAAGACTATAATAATAATAAATAAAAAAATAATAATAATAATAACAATGAAAAAACATACCTACACCATTCTTTTTCAATAAGTATTTCAAATCCTTTAAGAGTACGATAATAAGGATCCATACATAATTCACCTCCAGCGACCATTTGAGCAGTTCTATCCCAACCATCAGAACAATGAGCTAATACAGAACAACCTTCATCTTCCATATATTCAACAATACGAGTTAATGATACTAAAATACTATGGACTTGTTCATACCATAAAGCATCAGATAATAACTTATAGAAATCTTCATCACCTTTTGTAAAATCAGGAGAATATAATTCACTATAATATATATATATTATTATTATAATATATAAAAAGATAAAATATATAATAATAATAATATTAGATAACATTAAAAAAACAATATATAATAACAACAATATTATATAAAAATAAAAAAACAAAAAAATGAAACATAAAAAACTACATACACCATTTTTTGAAGAGAAGTTCTAGCAGCATGAATATTAGCAATATTCATAAATAAAATATCCGCACCAGGATAATGTGATAAGTTTTCAGTACCTTTACCTCCAGCTTGATTGCCCATAGCAGCAATTCGACTACGTGCATCTACAATATAATAATGATCTGTTTTAGCACCACCAGCACCCATTAATAAACGTAAATGTTTTTCATCTTCAGGACATCTTTTGACTTTAATACCCACCATAGGTTGTGCACAACGACATAATACAGCATGTGTTTTAGGATGCATCCATACAGCACAAGGTACACGAGCTTTTGAACGATATTTACATACTTTAGCAAATTCATCTTCATCGATTCCACTTGGTATTAAGAAACGTTGAGGATAAGTAGGATTAGTATCATATCCTTGCATATATAATTGTAATTTAGGACAACTTAATAAACCAATACGTTCGTAATCAGTATATGCATCATATAAAGACCAACCATTCAAATCATTACTTGGAATCAAAGAACGAGCCTCAGGTCTAGTTATATATATAATTTTATCATTATTAGAGTATTTGTGATAGGGTTATAAAATATATATTTATATGTTTATAAAAAAAAAACAAAAAAATAAAAAAGTAATTAAAATTAATATTGAAAAAAAAAATAATAATAATAATAAAAATAATAATAATAATAAAATCAACCTACCTATAAGCAAAAACATCATCATATTTAGCAGGGAAAGCATGATTTTCAATATATTCTGTAAATGTAGAAGTAGATTTAGAAGAACCAAATTGGAAATGAATCGTTTGTTTTGCTTTTAATATTAAATAAATATTTTTAGCACCAACTTCTTTAATTTGATCAATAGCTAATAAAGGACATTGCCAATCTTCTACACCAAGAGGACCAGGTATAGTTTCTTCAGTGGTTTCTTCAATAGGTATAGGAGATATATCTGTATTTGTAGTAGTAGAAGGAGTATCACTTTCTTCACCTTCTTTAGGACTACGTGGACTACGAGGAGTAGTAGTAGTAGATTTATCTTTTTTACCATTCTTTAATTTTAAATAAGGATGGAATATAATACGATAATTAGTCACTATCATACGTCCTTTATGATATTCATATATTAATTCATAAAAAGAACCTTTTATTAATGGAACACGGAAATTACTTTCAACATTCACCATAATCTTTTCACCTACTAATAAATAATCAGGTAAATAAGAATCAGAAAGATAAGATGATTTTTTAGATTTAGATTCTTCTAATTTTTGTTCTAAAACAGAACGTTCAACAAATTTAAGATTTACAGGACGACCTGCAGCTTTGATTTCTTTAACAGCAGCACTAGCACTACCCTTCTTCTTCTTAGATTGAATAGGAGTATCATTAACAGCTATTAATACAGCACCTACGTCTAATAAACCTGTTTGTTCAGCTACACCAGGTAAACCATTAGATTGTCTTTTAAAACGACTTATAATAACAAAAGGACCAGAAGAACCTAAAGTTAAACCTAAAGCACCTTCACCAAATTCAACAGTAACTTCAGACCATAATCCACGTTCTCTTTCTTCTAATTCAGATTTAACAGTAGCTTGATGTTTTTCACGATAAGCATTTATTTTATAATCAGGTAATGAATTAGCAAATGTTAATGCATTTTGAATAGTATTATTTGTATCAACTTCAGATAATTTTTGGAATCCTTTCTTAATAGCATGTTGAGCTTCATCAATATCATCTTTTTTAATAAAAGAAGAAGAAGCAGTAATAGCTAATTCAACACAAATACAATCTATAATAGTATCAACAGAAAAACCTACATTAGCAGAATCATAAGCAATAATACAAAAACATATATCTAATATATGTAAAGCCATTTCTTCAGATATATCTCGAATAAAGAAAGAAGTAAATATACGTGTAAAATAAGGATTTAAATCAATGTCCATTGTATTCATATGATTAAAAATAGAATTATCTCTTTCAGATAATAAACTTTTAATAACACGAGTTTCACTTACATAACCTTTAGCATCTAAACCAAAATAAGGCTTGAAATTCTTATCGAAAAGAAGAATTAAAATAAAGAAAACATCAGTTTCAGAAACATATTTTAATAATACTTGAGCAATTAAAGCTAAACCTAAGAGATATTGATTCTTAGCATCATGAAGAGAGAAAGCCTTTAAGATCTTCTTTAAAGTAGCCTTGACGTCTTCATCTTCTTCATCAAGAGAATTAATATCACTATCAATATCAGCAAGAAGATCTTTTATTTCATCCTCACTTTGATCCACTAATTCTTCATAACCGAAGTTCTCTTCAGCAGAAAGTTGAGCAATAGATTTATCTAAAAGAGCTTTCCAAGCAGTAGAACGATATTTATCAGGAATGTTATCAATAGATAAGCATTGCTTTATAGTCTCAACGCTATCAGATGAATCAAAGGAAAAGTCTTTCCAAAAACTCTTCTTCTTATCATCAGAAATGGTGTTTCCAAATAAAGTAGACATTTTTTATTGGTTTATCTATATACTCTAATATTACAAATTATTAACAATTTATATACTTTGAATAATTACCCAAGTCAGTCTATAAAATATGATGAATGTATTTTTTAACAAAATCTATTTTCTTTCTGTTCAGTGATCAAGTTATTCCCCACAAATCACTGTTTTTCCCACGAATAACCTCCCATTATTTCGATATAATCTTTTGTCAATATCAACTCTTATAATAATCATACCATTTCCTGTTATTGTTTTATCTTCATTATAGATTCTATTTTTATTCGATCATTAAGAATGATTAATCTTTGTTTCTCATCTATTGCGTTGATTCGAATGATATGTATGAATTAAGAAGAAGTATATTAGGATTTATTTGATGAATAAACCCTAATTTAAATGTGTGTTGTGTTCTCTAATGTTCTTTTTTACATTATTTACTTGAACTGCTAATTATTTAGAAACAGAATTTTAAAAAGAAAAATATTTCAATTGTTTAATAAAAACAAAAAAAAATACACTACTGGCGAAGTGTGAATTTTCAATGTATTTCATAAACTTATGAGTTATAATAATATTTATAATCATTTATTGTGATTAAAAATGAATTCTTACCACTTTTTGAGTGATATTATACAATTAAAAGTCTATAAAATTAAATTAAACAACTAAGAATCCTGCTAAAAAACTAATATATCAAATAATTTACATTTCTAGGTAATTTACGCAAATAGAAAACGAACAATAACGCGACCATCATACTTTTTTATTCTTATTCATTTAGAAATGAAGTCTTCTATTGTTCTGGTTTTATTTCTTATTACATTAAGTATTCCTACTTCTTATGCACTATCAAAAAAAGCTCCTGATGCTGTTTGTTCAATTGTTCTTCCCATTTTACATTATTATTATAGGTTTTACAGGAGATCAATTCGATAGAGCAGACGTGTTTATCCGAAAAATGTGTTCATTTGAATGAATTTGAAAATGGAAACTGTGTGATGGATTGTATTTTTTTTATCTAAAATAAAATAAGTTATTTACATGTAGGTATAAGTCATTATTGTTGGAACCTTGTTTATTCTAGAGATCCTGTATGAATATTATAGGATATTTTTGTCATTTATATTTTTATTTATCTATTCTTTTAGTTAGAAGATGGAGAGATCGATGAATTACGTTTGAAAACATTTAAGGATTGTGTAATGAATGAAAGAATAAAAAGATATGAAGAAAGGAAAGAAATTCCTGTTGAATAATTATTGTTAAATATCTCTTTTTCTCACTTCTGTTGTCGTAAACTATATGTATGATCGGATATTTATTTCTAATATATACAAACATCGTTAAATTCATTTAATTGTTCTTCTTCTACGATTTTCATTTTTGGTTTCTTTCATTTTTTGTTTTCTTTTTAAATATTTTTTTTTTAATTCTAGATTTGTTGTTATATACAAATATGTTCATGAATATTATGTATTTGAATATTTAGTATTAGTTATAAGAGTGATGTCTGTCGATGAAATGATCTAAAAAATTATTAAAAATCAGTATAACTTTATCGTTGATAAGAAACAATTACAAGTGTTATAAACATTATTTTTTAAGGATTTATAAAATTCTTTATAAAAATAAACGAGAAATGAGAAAGTTCGTAGATTTGAAAAAATTGACAAAAAAATTTATTTTTTTTGTTACTATTGTTCATTAGCCTCGTTCTAACGTTTTATATTATATATATTTAATATATACAAATGAGTGTTAATGGAAATAGTACTCGATTGGATCCGAAATGTGGAACAATAAAATCGATCAAGCTAGAGAACTTTATGTGTCACAAAAGTTTATATGTGAAATTTTCCCCTGATATCAATTTCATTACTGGAGCTAATGGGAGTGGTAAAAGTGCTGTGTTAGCTGGCATTCAAGTATATATTTTTATGTTCTTTATGTTTTATAACTATGAAATCTTAGACTGTATTAGGTGTACAGTCAAATTCAAAAAGAGAGAAGAAAGCATCCAATTATATTCGACATGGATGGGATGGTTCTGCTGTTGTTGAATTAGAGATTTGGAATACTGGTATATAATTTAGTGTTTGAGATATTTAATATATGATTTTTTATTATATTCTTATTATTAGATATATAATGTTCATTCTTTCTTTAGGTTATGGTGCCTATCAACATGATATATATGGTGATATATTAATAATAGAAAGAATTATATCTAGAACTAGTAGTCGTTATAAAATCAAAAGTGCTTCGTATGAATTATATATTTGTTTTTAAATAAATTTTTTAAATTATTTTTTTAAAACTATTTATATATTCTAGTGGTGAAGTTATTTCTACAAGAAAACAAGATATTACAAAATATTTACAGTATAGTCATCTTCAAGTATATATATAAAATAATAATGAAATTATATATATAAAGATATTTGAATTTTTTTTAAGAATTATATATATTAGAATTATTATTTTGTATACTATTTTATATATAGCCAGATAATCCGTTAGTTATATTAGATCAAGAGAGTGCAAAGCAATTTTTGTACGGAGAAGAAAAAGATCGTTATGAATTTATGATGAAAGCTGTTGAATTAACAACTGTTGAAGATATGTATATATATTTAATTATTTATAATTAAATTATTGTATTATTTACAATGATAATCTAGATATATATATATAATATTGTTTATTATATTGAATAAACTATATGTTACATATTTTATCTATTTCTCTTGAATATTATTTTTATGATCCTCTAAATATAATAAAAAATAATAAAATATTTAATAAATTATAATGTATTATATATTTGTATATAAAATTAAAATTATATATTCTAAAATTATTTTTTATATAATATAATAGTATATAATATAATTATATATAATATAATATAATATAAAATAAACATACCATAATATATATAGTTACATGAGTGGTCATAAAGGAATAGAAGAAATGTCCCGTTTAAATGAGAATTTCAAGAATTCCGAATTATTAGAATTACAGCGTATATATGAATCAAAAGAAGAGACCTTTAAAAAGCATGAAGAATTATTAAGAGCACCTATATATGAAGAACAGAAGAAGAAATTAATAGAATGGGCAAAGATACAACAAGTCGAAATAGATATACGCTTAAAAGAAGAGAAATTATCGAATGATCAGAAAGCTATTGATTCTTTAAAAGTGAATTTAGATAAATTAACTGAAGAATATAATAATGCTATGAGTAAGAATGAACAAATATCGATTCAATTAAAAAGTTTGCATGAAGATGTAGATAATTTAAATCATGAATATAATGATAAAAATAGAGAAAAACAAAGTATAATGGGACCTATAAATGAATTAAAAAATCGTATACGTTCTTGTCAATTTGAAATTAATAAAGAGAAAAAGAATGAAGATCGAAATCGTAAACAAGCTGAAATATGTTTTAAGAAAGCAAAAGAACAATCTGAAAAAGAAGATATTATTCATTTAATTGAAAAATATCAATCACAAAAAACAGAATTATTAAATAGAAAACAAGAAAAAGAAAAAGAACGTCAAGAATTAAGAAATGAACAATTAGTATTAAGAAGAAATGTAGATGATTTTAATCAAACTCAAAATGAATATAAACGACAATTAAAACAATTACAAAATGAATTAAATGATATTTCTACAGCTATTAAGAATTGTGAACGTGGTAAAAATCAAAGTTTATATAAGTATATTTATATATTTTTATTAGTATAGAGTATCGTTTTTGCATACCCATTTTTATAAGTTTTTTTATTTCATTATTTATATATTGAATTTTTTGTAAGTCTTATATTATTCATTTTTTTTAATAATAATATTTGAAGAATAATAATATATTTTTTTAAATAATAATATTTGAATAATAATAATATTTTATTTTAATACTAATAATTTATATAACTATTTATATGAATTTAAATAGAATTTTTTTTATATTTATAATCAAACGCTATAAATCATTTTAAAATTCTTCTATATATATATATATGCTTATATATATAAATTTGGTGAAGATGTTGTTCGTTTGTCATCAGAAATAGAAGATAGAATAAAGAGTTTTAAAATAAAACCTATAGGTCCTATAGGTCAATATATAAAGATAAAACCAGAATATAAGAATTGGTCTTTTGCTGTCGAAACTATTATAGGTCGAGGATTACGTAGTTTTATATGTTTTGATGGTAATGATATGCTATTATTAAATCAAATCAAAAAGAATTTAAATATACGTAATGTACAATGTTATACAAAGAATTCTTCTTGTGATTATTTTGATTATTCTGCTTATCGCCCTAATAGTCAATTTTTATGCGCAATGGATGTACTAGATATTTCACATCCTGCTGTACAAAATATTATATTAGATTTAAATAATTTAGATCAATATTCATTAGTACAAACAAGAGAAGAAGCAGATCATTATATGGAAAATGGAAATCATTATTCTATGCCTCAAAATATACGTTTCTTTTTATTACCTGATGGGGACCGTACATTTGCAACATGTGGTTCGTTAACAAATCAACCGTTTCAAGGTCGTATACAGAAATTATTAGAATCAAGTCAAGAAAATCGTATTGAAGAATATAAACAAGAATATATATTACAACAGAAGAAAATAGAGCAATTAAATTCAGAAATGATGACAAGTCGTCAGTCACAAACAAATAGTGGATCTCAAATGAGAGAATTAGAGAAACAAATAGGTCAAATAGAGAAAGAAATTGATACTATAGAACAGAAATTATCTGAAATTAATAATATGATATCTTCTTTACAAGAGAAAGAGAAAGAGAATGATTATTTATTAGATAGTCAGAATTATACAAATGAAGCTGAAGAGAATCATAAGCATATTTCAGAACTTGAGACTTCTTTAGAAAGTATTCAAAAAGAATTAAGTATAAAGAATGAATTATATGTGAATATTAATAATGAATTATCTAATTTACGTAATAAAATACAAGTTACTCAAGATTCTATAGATCAGATGGGTACACAAAGTGAGGACTTAAAGAAAAGTATTGTTATAGATGGTCAACGAAAGTTATTAAATGATAAAATTAATAATTTAGTATTAAAGATAAATGATGATTCATTAAATATACAGAATACTAAAGAAACAGTTCAACGAGCTATAGATAGTGCAGGTGGAGAAGAAACACGTCCAAAGAAACAATTGAATTTAAATCGATGTGTTGCAGACTTATCAAGATTTCAAGAAAAAATTAAAAGTCAATTAACTCAATTAGGAACTGATTCTATAGAAACATTAAAAGATGATTATATACGTTCTAAAACACAATATGAAGAATCTAAACGTAAATATGAAGATAGTTATCAAGCTCAACAAGAAATGGTATTATTAGATGAACGACATCGAAAAAGACTGAAAGAAATACGTAATAAATGCTATATTGATCTTAGGTATGCTAATCATTTAGTTTTTTAGTTTTATATGATATTTTTAGTATTATATATTATTTTTATTATGATATGATATTAATTTTATTATTATATAAGTTTTATTATTATATGATATTGATTTTATTATTATTGAATAGATTGATTTATTTGAATAAAAACTATATTTATTTCTTATAATATTCAATTTGTTTTATTATAATATATATATATTTATCAACAATGAATAAATAATTATAAATTTATTTATCAACAATAAATAAATAATTATAAATTTATTTATCAACAATAAATAATTATAATTTATATCAATAATAAATAAATAATTATATATCTTTTTTCAACAATAAATAAATAATTATATATCTATTCATCAACAATAAATAAATAATAATTATAACTCTATATAGACGTACATTTAAAGAGATTTTAGCTGAACGTGGTTATGAAGGTGATTTAGATATACAAAAAGGTGAACAAAAAATGGCTATTTCAATATCTACTTCTGATACTCAATCTGATGGTTCACATGTAAAAAATTTAAAAATATTAAGTGGTGGTGAACGTAGTAATGTATGTTTATGTCTTATATCTGCTATGTCTAGACTTATGAAAACACCTGTTATGATATTAGATGAATTTGATGTATTTATGGATGAAGCAAATCGTACATTAGCATTTACAACAATGTTACATAATGCTGAAGAAAAAAGAAGACAATATATTTTTATTACTCCTCATTCTTTACAACCTGTATTACAAAAAATGGGTAAATTTGATATTCCTATTCAAACATTTCGTATGGAAGATCCATCTAGAGTTTCTAATTTTAATAATGATACCAATAATAATAATAATGAAAATGAAGAAGAAGAAGGTGATGGTGATGCTAATGAAGAATAATTTGATACCTTTTCTTTATTATAATTGAATTCATATATATATATATATTCTTTTTATTTAAACTTATCTTTTCATTTTGATCTTCTCTTTTTTTTATTTCTTATCGTTTTATTTGTATTGATTTGTTTTCTTATTTTCTTGTTCATTATTTCATTCGTATACTCAATAAATAATTATAAACAATAATAACAAAGAATAATAACAATACTATATGAGATTTCTCTACAAAAAGCCGGTTTTTTGTTTGATCATTCTCTTTATTGCTATAGTATTATCCTCGTATCTTCATGTAAAGATGATTTTATTTTACATTGCGTGAACTTAAATGATGCTAAACATAAAAGGAATACATATTTACTTTAGAATTGTCAAAAAAGTTAATTTCTTTTTATTCTATGAATTCTATACAGTATATATCTTTTTATAAATGATGAAAAATTAATAAACACTATCAAATTAATTTGTACAAGAAAAAAAACTTAGATAAAAAAATAATAATTGAAAAGAATTCTTTTTGACTTTGTAACATGATAATTTCCAAGAAAAAATAGAGAATCATTACTGGAAGCTTATTTTTCATTGAGAACATAATATTTATTTAATTATTTATAATTGAACTACTATTATCGTTTGTAAGCATTAAACAGAGATCAAGAAGACATTAATCTATTCATTTAAAATAAAAATGTCTGTTATTCTACCTTACACTCGTGGTCAAAGTGTTGCAAAATATTCTGAACCATCTACTATTTTGGATTCTGATAAATATGATAAGTCTAAATTATCATTTAAGAAAATTTTTACTGTAATTTTCATTACTTGCTTTTAGTTTACATGTATAGGTAGTTTATGCTATTTTTTTGTGGTATTTCTTTAGTCTTTGTTCAACTATATTAAATAAAACACTTGTGTCGAAAGATATATTTCCTATTACGTTGACTTTTACGCATGTTTCTATTAGTACAATTTGTGATTGTATGTATATATGATTTATAGCTTATAATTATTTGTAATTTTCAATTATCTCGTTTTAAATATATTAATAAAATCCAATTTATAGTAGTTATTATTAATGGTATTAAACATAAAGAATATAAGGCTACAACACATTTAACAACTAGTCAATTGATTCAATCTATACTTCCATTATCTTTAGCTATGGTTCTTACTCAATTATTTACTTATATAAGTTATAGTTTAGTTCCTGTTTCTTTAACACATACAGTAAAAGCATTGCAACCTTTATTTAATGTTATTATTGTATATTTATGGACAGGAAATAAAGTATCTATAAAAGTTGTGCTTTCTTTAATTCCAATTATTTCAGGTGTTGCTTATTCTTCTGTTAATGAATTACAGTATATAGTATTATATTTCATATATTATTTATTATTTTTTTTAATTTTTTTTTAGTGCTTTTTTTTATATAGAAAATGATTTCTTTTTGTATTTCTATAAATAATTAATTTATATATATATAGATTTAATATGCGTGGTTTTATTTTTGCATTATTATCTACATTAACTAGTGTTTGGCAAAGTATATATGTAAAAATGCTCATGAGATATGGAATAGATAAAGATTATGTATATATAGTATATATTACTGAAATTTTTTTAAATATTTTTTTTATAATAATAATAGTTATATAGTTTATTATTATTATTTGTTTTGTCTATTTTTGTTAGTATTGTATAAGAATAGTAGTATTATTATTATTATTATATATATAGCTTCATTTATTAAATGGCTTATTATCTGTTATCCTTTTATGTCCATGTGTAATTATTTATGAATATTATAATAAAACATATGAATCTATTAATATAAAAGGGATGATTCTATGTTCATTACTTCAATATTTTGCGTCTATTGGATCATATAAAGTATATTAATATTATTTATATTATTTATATTATATAATATTCTATTATTTTATTTTATTAATATTATATTATATATTTTATTTTATTTATATTATTTATATTATTTTTATTATATATTTTATTTATATTATTTATATTATTTATATTATATATATAGTCATTATCACTGATTAGTTCATTAACTTATTCTATTTTAAATACTTTTAAACGTGTTGCTATTATTATTATATCAGCATTATATTTTGGAAAATATTTATCTTCACAAAATATTTTTGGAATCGTTATCGCTGTTCTAGGTATATTATTATTATTGAAATTATTATTGAAATTATATATAAAAATTATTTTTTCTACTTATCATGTTCATCATTATTCTTTTATATATATATAAATTCTTATTATTATATATTCAATATTTTTATACATTACATCAATTCTACTATTATTCTATATATATATATAGGTGTATTAGGTTATAATTTAGTATGTCTTTCTGAAGATAAATCTCTTAGAACTCCAAGATCTCCTCAATTTACTCCTCATGACAGTATTGATTATAGAAAATATCTAAAATCATCGAATAGTGTACCAAAAATTATTATATAATTATATTATTAGTTATATATACTTTTGTTTTCTATATATATATATAGATTATTATTAATTTCCTTTTTTATTTGAATCACAAATTCAACTATTTTTTTATATATTTTATTTTTCTTTCCATTTTTCTATAACAATATTTCTTTTTTTTATTCTAATATTGTTTTTTACTTTTACTCTGAAATATCATTTTATGATTTTTTCAATTCTATTTTTATGGAAATTTCTTTATTATTATTTTATTTTTTTAATCTTTTTCATATTCATTTTTTTATATCCTTTTATATGTGTATGTATTTTGCATTCATTATGATTATTCTATTTATAATACCATATTAATTAACTTTTTATATACATTACTATAAAGTTTTATATCCTATATATAAATAATCTCTTTATTTTGTTTTGTTTTGTGTTTTCACGTATTCATGTGACTTTTAAATGAATCATAGTCTTTTAATTTGTTTTTTTCTATTCATAATTTTTTTATAAATATTATTGAATATAGTTGAAAGTCTATTTGCTTTTATTAATGATAGTAGAATTGTTTTAAGTATTCTTAAGATAGTAATAATATATCATGTATTATTTATATCCCTATATATGCACATTAATATATATATATCTTATTTATCGTTTTATCCATCAAAAATTGAATAACAAAGAATATATATATATTGGTATGTATAACGAAACAATGAAAATGTCAATTAATTTTTTTACAATTTTTTTAAATGTTTAAAAAAAAATGTTTTTGCATTTACTATTTGAAAAATGATTTATAATATCAATATATATATGATTCTATTATGGCTATTTCATTATAGACTTCCATTGAATATAAAACACATTTACTTGCCTATATTCTTTACTAATATAAAAATATCTAAGAAATGCACTAACATACTATTGTATAAAATTTATATGTACATATATTTAAAAATAGAAGAAGAATTAGAATACTTTTCAAATAATGATCGTAAACTTGTCATCTTCTCAAGAATAATGTAAAAAAATTATATTTAAATATAAATATGATGTTTAGCAAGAAAAACAATCTGTGTTATAACGAAGTACCACACTGTTTTTACGATGCAGTTAATGATTGCATAATATCGAGAGACGCATTGATTTCTGTATAATTATTACAATATTCTTAAATGTATCTTTACTTGTATTTTATTAAATAACGCGTAGTTGAACTACAATAACTGATACTTCATAGTTTTTATCCATTTTTATAGTTCATAGAAAATACTTACCACTATAGCATTTGCCCCATTATTTTCATCACTAACGATCAATAACATTCAATTTTGACTCAAGAAATTCAGAATACCATCAAAAACTTTCCAAATTATTTGAATATTATACTTTGAAATGGTTACTTAGAACATGCACAATACAATGTTTTAAATAGTTCAACTTGAACATATCTACGAGATACTATACAACGCTTCAAAAGATTTTTTTTATATAAAAGAAGAAAACCGTGACTATTTGATGGTTTTCTGAGTAGATATAAGTACTTACAATACACCTACTTGTAAGTTTTCATAATGTACGTAAATTCTCCAAGTATTAAGTTTCAAGTTTCACTTTTTTATTGTTTCAATGACTATTTCGCAATTATCATTATCTATATGAAATTCTTGGAATTTATCTATTGTATATTTAGCGATATATATATAACGATAAGTTACTTTATAATTCTTAGTGAAAATAATTGAATTTTACTAATGTCAGACGCTGAGTTTCATTTCACTGATGATAAATGTAATTCTATATGAATAAGATTATTTAACTATATTTTTAGATTTATTTACGTTTCAAGATGAGACGCAATTATGGATTCCTAAAAGAATTATTGAAGAATATCCGCAACTACCGTTTCAGAATCTTATTCAACACTCTGATAAATATGGAGATGGCAGCTATTATATAGATATGCTTCCATTTCATATGGAAAAAGTAATTCATTTTTTGATGGAAGAAAACATCGATGTTTTGTTGTTCAACTTAAGGGATAGTTTCGATATATACAAAATATTCGTTGAGTATTCAGTTGTGATTAGTAAAGAAATACAACGCAATTTAATATTTCATATTGAAGAATTATTTGTTGATTATTTAAATGAGAATAATTATCGTGTATATGTATATAATAATGTGCCAAGTTTTATTATGGAATATTTCTCTTCAACCAAGAAAAAGCTTTCTATTCATGGTATATATACTATAATTTAATTAGTATATAATATATGTGTATTAGGATTGATTACTCCTGAGAAACAGAAGGAATTATTATATTATGAATTACTGTTTAAAATGATGAATATTACTGAGGTTGATATTAATTGTAAATATATTATATATAGTATAAATAATAATATATATAGATGAATATGCTTCAAATATTCCAATAGAATATATATGTCCATCGTGTATTCAAGATATATTCCCTTCATTAAAAGAATTAAGAGTCACTGTAACTACAAATTATGTGAAAAGTGATAAATTATTAAATCCAAATAGTGATGAATATATAATGGAATATTGTACGTTTTGTGATCTATATGGTATTAACCCCAAAATTAAAGAGAATTGTGAATATTACAGTGAATCTGAAATGAATAATTATAATAAGATCTCTTCTTTTATTTATAGAAAATATATTTATCCTTATAATGTAATTGATTCTTATAAGATGAGAAAAGAACTCAATAAGTTACCCAAGTTATATGAACGTATACTAAATGAGGCTATATATATAAATGATTATTCACAAATCGAAACAAATCAACAAACTTATGATTATGTAGTAGAAGATCAAATATGTGAATATAATGGTATATATACATTATTATTATTTTATTAAAATATATATATAGATAACACAGGCGATAACATATTTTCGTATATATATTGATTATTTGATAATAATAAATATAATAATAATAATAATTTTAATTATTATTATAGTATCGAAAAATTAAATACAGAATGTGGATTTTATCAGTTATTACATCTTCCTATATGTTATTCTATTTCACAAATTAATGTTAAGACAGGTAAGTATATATATATATAATTAATATATATATATTCTTTATTATAGATAATTATTCAGAGATATTTGCTATTCCTTTACTGAATGCCTTTAAAGATGGTATTTTTGATTCTATAACAAGTTTAGGAATAAGATGGTGTATATAATAATATTATTATATTTCATTATAATACTATAATAATATAGTTCTCCTATAATGATATTATTATATTTCATTATAATACTATAATAATATAGTTATCCTATAATGATATTATTATATTATATTATAATACTATAATAATATAGTTCTCCTATAATAATATTATTATATTATATTATAATACTATAATAATATATTTACCCTATAATAATATTATTATATTTCATTATAATACTAATATAGTTTCCCTCTGGAATGCCTCATTTGCAGATAATCAATTTCTCGATATGATAACAACTCATGTATTTCCTAATGTTACTAAACTTATCTATGATTTTGATATTAGTATATATATATATATATATATATATATATATATATATAGTAAGTTTTCCATTAAAATCTATAAATTCTAAATGTTTCCCCAAACTACATATTATTGATTATGAAATTACTATACGTATATATATATATAAACATTTAAAATAATTATATTCTATAAAAGATTTTGACGATCTTGATAATTTATTTCCAAATGAATTGATGTCTATAATTGATACTATTTATGTGAGTGAAATCTTCTCAGATAAACAGAACATTTATGAATTTTTAGATAACTTAGTGTATACACATTCCATTCATATTAATGGAATAGGTAAATATACATATATATAGTTATATAAATACTTAATAATTTTGCTAATTATTATTATTTTTTATTTCAATAGATTTCTAATTTTCTTTATTACTTATAGATGGTTTTATAGATTATTTTCCTCATTCAACAGAATTATTAGAGAAAGGACTTATTTATTTTGATAATAAAGATATAAATAGTAAAAATAAACTATTATTCAATATTTCTTTTTATTTATAGATTTATTTTAATTATTATTATTATATATATAGTTGAATCTTATGAATCCATAGAAGACTTAAATTTAGATTATTATTATTATAATATCAATAACAAGATTGATTCTTTAGAAATTCGTTTTGGTAGTATATATTTATATCATTTCCAATGTTATATATTGTTATACTATTAATTACCCTATAGAGAATGATGAAGATATAAATAATTATATTATTTCTAAGGAGAATAAAATGAAGTGCTCTTTAGAAAAACTCTTTAATAGCCATTTAGTACAACATTTACAAAGCTATTGTGTTTCTTTTGAAAAAAATATATCTATAAAAGAATTGAAATGGATAAATAGTCTTTTTAAAGAAAATACCTTCAATAGTATAGATCATTTTTCTATTGTGTGTATATATATATATTATTATTTTATTATATTATTATGTTATATTATTATATTAAATAATTATATAAGTATGTTTTATTTTTATTTTGTTATATTATTATATTATTATATTATTATATTATTTTATTATTTTCCTTATTATTAAACATATAGTACCAAATATAAAAGGAGATTTACTCACAGACACTTTCCCTCTATTTCAAAGTATATTGGAAAAAATAATTCCTAAAGCTTCAAACATTTGTATAAAAGGTATTTATTATATTATATTTATTATATTTTATTAAATATAATTATCAAAATTGTTAATAATATTAAAATGAATTATATATATATATATATATATATATAGGATCTGGTTATACACATATTATTAATCAATTAATTTGTAATGGATACTTTCATAATATTAATAAATTTATTTTATATATGAATGATATTTCTGAAGACATTTGTTCGAAAGTATATACAAAAGAAAACTTTCCAAAATTGAAATATATCCATGTTGGTATATATATATATATATCTTTGTAATATATTAATATTTGATCATTTTTAAATACTTTTTTTTATAGTCTTTTAATATTAAATAGAATATATATATATATAGAAATCGATGGAAAAGAAAAATGGCTTCCCTTTATTCAACAATTATATTCATATTTTACTTATAAAGATTTTCAACCCTCATTTAATATATGTTTTAAAGATACAGCATATATTGGTGGAAAAATGAGTATTTTGTATAATATTGATTCTATTCTTGAATTTCACTATGATTCCAGCTTATATAGTGAGACACTTTCAATACATATATATCAATTAGCTTATAAGCTTAATAATGAAATAGAAGCATTATTTGATTTTATTGGAAAACAAGGCATTCAACAATTAAAACGCATAAAATTATATATTTACTATGAGACAGTATTACATAAGATTATTGATATGATTATAAATGAACAAATACCTAATTTGAACGAATTTATTTGTAGTTATCGTATATATAGTTTTATTATTCTTCTTCTTCTTCTTCTTCTTCTTATTATTATTATTATTATTATTATTATTATTATTATTATTATTATTATTATTATTATTATTATTATTATTATTATTATTATTATTATTATTATTATTATTATTATTATTATTATTATTATTATTATTATTATTATTATTATTATTATTATTATTATTATTATTATTATTATTAATATTTAGAAACTAATATCTCTCAAGAACAACTAAATATGTATAAACAACAATTGAGTAATTCATCATTTATTCAAAAGAATCATGGACATTATGAATTTTATAAATGTTAAAGCTTATACTGCTATAATTTGAAGTTTTACTTTTTATTATATTTTTGTATGTCTCACTTTTCTATATTCACGTTTATTTTTAAATATATACATTAATAGAATTATTGTTTTTTGTTTATTTTTATTCAAAATATATAGAATGATAAATAAATATCTTTTTATTCATGATATATTACATATATACAGTTTTGATTGTACTATCTTATATATATTCCATAATCAACAACATGTATTATTTATTATAATAGATTTCTTGTATGATTAAATAAATCAAATATTTTTATAATTTTATAAGAATAATATATGTATATGTTTATAAACTTCATGATTCACATACGTTTTTATTATTAACAACAATATTTCTCAATTATAATGACAGTGGCTATATATATATTTATATAGCCATCTCTTTCATATCCTTTAGAACCTCACTAAACATCAAATAAGAACCAATCATAAAATAAAAAAATATTGATAATAGTTAATACATATATTTATCAAACCATAATATGAAAGTTACATATATCCTATTTTATATAATAAAGATATATAAAGATAATAACTTTTTATATATAATGAATCTTATAGTATACTTGAAAACAAAGAAAATGCGCGTTTGTTCAACTAAATATCACGAAGTGAGTTTATTTACAATCAAAACTATAGTAGAATTCATATATAATAAGAAAATATATTTGAAATGAATAAAAAATATATATCCGAATGAAATGAGAAGAAAAACAAGTTTTCTCTGCTTAAACAAGAGAATTCTTTGTTCGTTATATATTCTAACATAACATATTATAAATAAATATACTAATTAAACTAATTTGACTCAAAACATATAAAATTTTTCACTTTCAATTCACCAAAAATAAAGTTTTCATGCATGTTTAAATAATGCGTATAATATTTAAGAATTATGAATAATATATTCATATGCTATGCTTATAGTTACTGCTAAACATAATAAAAAAAAATTTAAAAATTCAGATAATTCAATGTTAGGTATTGAGAAATTAAAAAATTTTTTCTTTGTTGTCATGATTATTAGAAAATTCCACGATTATATAAAACTCTTTTTATTTGTAAAAAACTTAAATTTTTGGATTACAATTCATGTTTGTTCTTTCGTTTCACTGATTCATGCTCTAGTATATATACATTTTAAATAGTAAGTAAATTGTTTTTATATAGTTAAAGGAAAATGTATCGAAATTTAGAAAAAGAAGCTCAAGTTGATCCAAATAAGTTTATAGAAAAAGGGATGATAACATTTTTTGGAACTGAAAGAAGTCTTCATTGTTCTCTTTCAAAAGAGAGATTAGTTTTATATCCTGAAAGTTGGTTGTATAAAACTTGGCTAAATGCAGCAAATGAGAATGGTGGTGAGTTTTATACTGGATATCCTGAACGTAATTTGGAATTAATTATTGCTCATATGAGAGGAGAGCATATTAATATAGATATGAAAGATCATACAGAATTATCTTTATTAATTAATGATTTTAATGAGCATGATGTTAAACCTCCTCAATATATACTAGAAAGAATTTCAGAGCAGAAATGGAATGATGGTACTAAAGGTATATATAAATATTTATCGATAATAAATGAGAATAGTATAAAGCAGAAAGAGGAAATGAATTTTATGAATAAAAATGATAATAATAAAATAGTTCTTTTGAATAAATTAATTGATTTAATGAATCAGTTAATAGGTGATAATAAAAGTCTAAAAGAAGATAATAGTTATTTGAAAAATAGTATAAATGAAATAAAGAATGATATAAAAGTGTTTAAGGAAGATCATAATAGTATAATGAATGATATGAAAGTGTTTAAAGAAGATCATAATAGCATAATGAATGATATTAAGATATTTAAAGAAGATAATGATAGTATGATGAATGATATAAAGAATCTAAAAGAAGATAATAATAGTATAAAGAATAATAATGAAATAAATCGTATTAATCTATGTGAGTGTAAGAATGATAATAAATCTATTTTAAATAATATAATTAATTTGAAATCTTCATTAGATGAAATAAATAAAAGTCAAGTAAATTCAAATAATAAAATAGATCATTTTAATTCAATTATATGTAATGATACTATTAATAAAAAGGAAATAAATCAATTACCTAATAATATAGATATTCAAAACAAATATCATGTTAATAAATGTAATTCTTCTTCTTCTCCTCCTAGTGTATCGATACCATTATCTCCTTCTTCTCCTCCTTCTTCTCCTTCTTCTCCTTCTTCTCCTTCTCCTTCTTCTTCTTCTCCTTCTTCTCCTTCTTCTCCTACTTCTTCTTCTCCTTCATTACCATCTATTTTTCATCGTCAATCTATACATTTGTTTAATCATGATATAACTGATAATAATGGATTTAGTAAAAGTAAAATATTAAAAAAGAATAGAACATATATTTCTATATTAAATAACTGGCTTGGTAAAGAAAGAAAATGGAAATTATTATTTAGGTATATATATTTGTTTATTATTTATTATTATCATATATATAGAGCAAGTGAACATAAGTATTCTGCACGTGAATTCCATAAATATTGTGATAATAAAGGAGAAACAGTAACTTTAATCAAACATATAGGTCATAATAATCATATTAATATATTTGGAGGATATACAGATCAAAGTTGGGAATCAAAAAAAAGTAACTGTATATATTTTATTATAGATAAATAATTATTATATATTTTGTATTATAGATAAATAAATATTATATATATTATTCTATTATAAATAAAAAATTATATATTTCATATTACAGATAAATAAATATTATATATATTATTCTATTATAAATAAAAAATTATATTTTTCTATAGACTTTAAACCCTATTCAAAAGAGTTTCTATTTACTTTAAGTAACGAACATAATATTCCTCCTACTCAATATCTACATAATGATAATAATGATAATAGCTTTAGTATATTATATAATCCTTCATTTGGACCTATTTTTGGTTCTTATGATTTCGCTTTATCTGATGATTGCCATAATAATATTTTTTCTGTTTGTAATGCACATTCTTATCAACATATTAATACACCTCAAAACTCATCATTATTTGTTAATACTAATAATCCTAATTCTGTAAATGCGTTTAAGGTAGATGATTATGAAGTGTGGCAAAGAATATAAATTATTTTTATTAATATTCTATTATTATTTCTTATATTGTTTTTTTTTTATTGCTATTTATTATATTGCTTTTTTTGTTATTTATTATTCTTTCAGTAGTGGTAAAATAATTATTATGAAGGTTTTTCAAGAACTCCTTCTGTATTATTGTTTATTTTTTGTTTTTATATGAAAAGAATACATAAAATTATTATTTTTTCTGTGTGTTTTAAACACAATGCAAAGAAACAGTAATTTATAATAAAAATATGCTATTAACTTTTATACTATATTTATTTAATTATGACAATAAAGTCTACACATAAAAAACATATAGATAAGATAAGAAAAGAGATTGAACTCTAAAAAAATATATTTCCATGATCTATATACATAATATAATTAATAGTTAATAGAATGTGTTTATATATAGAATATAAACGCTTTATAAGCTTCTATCTCTCAAAACAAATCACTCATCAAAACTATTAGCTATAATAAACTAATTAAAACATACGAATAGTGATCTAGATATTCACTATACATATTTCAAATAACTATAAGCAACTTTTCTCAATTAAAAAAATGTTTTTGTAATTATATGTTTTATTTCATTACCTTTTTTCACATCATGAGAATCATTAAATGGAAATATCATTTTAGTAAAATAAATAATAGTACAATGTACTAAAAACCTAATATAGATAAAAAAATTAGAAACTACTAAAAATAGAATATAGTTTTCCTTTGTTATCGTAGTTATGTAATTAATATTTTAGGAATTAAAATGGTAAAACAGAAAATTCTATTTGATTTAGATCGATTTAATCGATTTAAAGAAGATATAAATGTATATGAAGAATTATTAGCAGATGTAGTCAATGTATTTTCTGCTGTTCTGAATCTTGGTGTCCATTCTGGTGCGTCTATTACTCGTCTTATCAAACATATTGCAGATGATTGTATTGAGAATCCAAATGGTAATAATTGTTCATTTGAAAAGCCTTTAGATGAAACAAAGAATTTCCAAGATATAAATATTATGGATACAATTGATCTAGATACTGAAGAAGATAATGATATAGATTTTATTCGATTTACGAATAGTGGTCCTGTATTTAGTGTTTCTAAAAAAATGATGGATCCCTTGAAAGGTTCTTATATAGAAGAACAGCGTCCTGAAGAATTAAGAACCTCTGATGGAACTATTTTTCTTGGTTATGATGGTAACGATGGTTATGTTTATTATTTATTAGATTATTTAAATGGTAAAAAAATTAATTTTAATTCTCTTGATTATGAAGAACAATTAGGTTTATTAGATTTATTTGAATTTTGTTGTTTACCTATACCTGCTGAATTAGTGGATTGTAGAGAAAGACGAGATATGAAAAAGAAGAAATATGAAGAAAATGATGAAGTTTGTTTATATATAAATAATAAGAAAGATGAATTATTAGTTCAATATTGGAAACAAAATAATAATATATGGAAACAAATAATTAAGAATTATGATCGTGGATATGTAAAATATAATCATATAGAGAATATATTATATATTGATCTTCAATATACATATATTAATTATATTTATGAATATTTAAAAAATAATTATTTAGATATTCCTGAAGAAAAAGTATCTTCTATAAATAAAGAATTATTAGAGAAAGAAATGTATTCTGTTTTTGGTGATAAAGGAAAAGAAATCGTTCAAGAATGTTTTATTCATTTTAAAGTATTTAAAGGTACAAGTATATTAAAGAATAAAATTATGGAAGCATCTCTTTTAAGTTGGCTTCCTAAAGAAAATAAATGGAAACTATTATTTAGGTATATTGTTTTTTTATTATTATTTATTTTTTTTTAAATTTTATTATTATTATATATTTATTATTATTATATATTTATTATTATTATTATGTTTATTATTATATATTATTATTATAGTCTTTATTATTATATATTTATTATTATATATTTATTCTTATATATTTATTATTATATATTTATTATTATTATATCTATATATAGAGCAAGTGAACATGAATATAAAGCAAGTGAATTTCATAAATATTGTGATAACAAAGGAGAAACAATTACTCTTATTAAACATATAGGTCATAATAATAATGAAAATATATTTGGAGGATATACGAATCAAAGTTGGGAATCACCTAGTTCAGGATGTATATATATATTAATATATATATGAAAAATTATTACAATTATTTTTATATATATTTCAATAATATCTATATATATATTAACATATATATAAGTTCTATATATGTATTTTTATATATCAATAATATATATATAGTATATAAGACATATTCAGAAGAATTCTTATTTACTTTGAGTAATGAACATGGTATTCCTCCTACTAAATATGATTATGCTGCAGGTGACAAAAGTTATGGAATCGGCTGTTCTGCTTCTTTTGGTCCTTTATTTGGTGGTGGAAATGATATAAGAATCTCAAATAATTGTCATAATAATTCTGATTCTTATTGTAATGCTAGCTGTTATGATGAAATTAATACAAATCAAAATAATTCTTTATTTGTAAACACAAATAATTCAAAAGCTACTAATAATTTTATTATAGAAGATTATGAAATCTGGGGAAAAGAATAATTTTTTTTTATATTTATATTTTTTTTTATTTTTTATGAAGTTTATTATAATATATTTATATATTAAAAATTTATATATATATATGTTATTAATATTCAATTATTATATATTTTTTATATTATTATAAGTTTATATTTATTTCATTTGACTTTTTTATTATATTATATGCTAACAAAGCGTTATTTTTCTAGTTGAATGAATGAAATTATAATTTGTTTGTTTTCTATTAATAACAAACAAAATTTATATAAATAAAATGTATATAATAAATATCTAAATAAAAAAAAATAAAAACATATTATTGAAGAGAGAAAAAAAGAATAATACTAAAATATATATATTAATTAGTTACATATCCAATACTATTTAAAGAAGGTATTACAGAAGTTTTATAATAACGCTTCATTGGTGTTCCATCAGAATAATAATCACATGCATTCTTTTTAGATTGACTTCTAAATGAATGTTTTTCTTGAATATCACGTGTATCTGTTTGAATACGATTGGATACCATAGAACGGGTGATTAACTGACGTGGAATAGTATTAATATATATAATAGTGGATATATATATATATTGATAATATTTATATATATACAGAATACAATATAGTAAATAATTTATAAATAGAAACATATTTTATAAATATATATATATACATATATTGAAGTAGTAATAAATAACATCCCGTAGGATCTGATATTTCATTATTAACATCATTTTTATGCTCTTCTTGAATAATCATAGTTTTTAATGTTTCTATTTCTATTTCATCATCTATTGTTTGTTCTTTATTTATTAACGTTTCTATTTGATGTTTATATTGTTTTATTTTATTTGATTCATATATTACTTTTTCTCGTTCTGAAATACTATTCATTGTACCCCATTTATTTGTATTTACGTTATGTAATCCCCCTCTTTTAAACACAAATAATAAAGACTGTATTTTCTTATAAAGTAATTCTATTGGTGTTAAACCATGTGTATTTTCTGTGTTGAATAGTGGATTATTTTTGTATTCATTAGAAATCATGGATATACAATCTTTATATTGTTTTTCAAATATAGAATTGATAACTGTTTCCGAGTCAACTATTGGTTCACTTAAATCAATTTCTATAATATAAATTCATATAAAAAAAATTATTATACTATAGTTATAATTATTATTATTATATACGATTTAATGTTATTCCTTGTTGAAGAATATATTTTGCAACTTGAATTCGACCATCAGACAAACAATTTAAAAATATCTTTTGAATACATTCTATATAACCATATTTAATTAATAATTTTATATTTTCTTTAAATAAATTATATTTATGTGGACAGCACGTGATATCCTCATAATTTTGTCGAATAAGCCAATATACAGAATCATTATCAAAATGATAGTGTTCCAATAAATAAGATACTGTTTCACTTGATGAAACAAATCCAGCAACCTATATATATATATTAATTATTATATATATATTTTCTATTATATGAATATAATAATAATAATAGTAAAATATGTTAATATTAATTAATAATAAATATAATAAATATAATAAATATAATAAATATAATAAATATAATAAATATAATAAATATAATAAATATAATAAATATAATAAATAAAATAAATAAACATAATAAATAGAATAATAAAAAAAATACTTCAATAAGTGATATTTTCCTATCATTGCCATATATAATATCTTCTTCTTTAAATCCATGGTGCACACAGTATTCTAAGACATCGCGGAACAATGAAATACTATTCCCTTCTATACACATATGTACCATATATCGATATTCATCAGAAAACCGTGGTAAAAACACATTATGAAGAAGTATATCTATAGAGTTCATTTCTAAAATATCTTTTACAACATCTATTTGTTTATTATGATCTATATAATACTGAATATCTATCTTTATGTCTTCAGATAATATATAATCATAACATTGTTTTGAATTATAAAAACAACAAAGAGCAAACGGATGATAAAACTATATATATATATATATATGAGCGTATATTTATTATATTATTAATAAAAAGAATGATTATGATTATGATTATAATATATATATATATATATATATATATATATACATTATGTCTATGAATAGAATTTCCTGTAGGTTTTGTGAATCGAAATGCATTTAATCGTTTTAATTCTTCTTCATCACTATCTGTATAATTATGATCACTATCTGTATAATTATGATCACTATCTGTATAATTATGATCACTATCCCCACGGGAATAATCAAAAGATAAATCATCAATAGAATTTATTTCTTCTTGAATAATTTCATTATTATTATTATTATTATCTTTATTACTTTTATTTAATAAATAATCTTTATCTAGAATACTAGAATTCTTTGAAAAAATATCATTTCCATAATCATGATTATATTCATCATCATCACTAAAATATTGATCATAATCAGTATTTGATTCATAATGAAATTTATCAACCATATCTGTCTCAATATCTTTTCGTAACGGATATAAACGGAAAAATGACTTTTCATTCTTTAAATCGTCTTCTAAAAAATAATAAATATAGTCAAAATGATTAATATATATGTATATATAGTTATATTAATAATATAAAAATAGAATATAGTGATATATATATAATGATAATCATAATTATATATATAACTACTATAAATGTAATTTAATATATAGAACATACTTCTTATTACTTCTAATCCTCCAAAAATATATTTAATTAATAATTTCATTCCTTCAATATTATCACTAATAATTGTACTCATTAAAGGAAATATCTTCATATAATTACTATATATAGAATAATAATAATAATAGAATAACAATAATAGAATAATAACAATAATGATCAATAATAGAATAACTATAATAAAATAACTATAATATAATAATAATAGAATAATAACAATAATAGAATAATAACAATAATATAATAATAATAATATAATTACAATAATATAATAATAATATAATTACAATAATATAATAATAAACATTAATTATATACAAAGGATTATGTTGAAATTCCATATTACTTGAAGGATTTTTAAACCAATTATATAAATTATTATTGGTTATTATATTTAAATCAGTTTCTTTAATTATATTATTATTTATTCTTTTTATATCAATTTCTTTACTTACTGTTAATATTGAATTCATTATTCTATGAATATCATCATTCTTATATTTAAAGAAAATATAATTTAATATATTTAAAGATAAATAAGATTTGTCTTCAAACATTAATTGACGAATAGGATGACTATCAAGATATGGAGAAATGTACTGTGTTCCTTCATTATCATTGTGATAATAATATCCATATTGTCTATATATTTATATATATATATATTTATATTCATAATATTTATACCTATCTTGTTTTTGATGAATAGATCCAAATCCCCGTGGGAATAAACTCAAAGGATAAGGAGATGTAGTTTTAAATATAATATCTACACATAAAGGATTAATAATCATGCTCATATCCACATTAGGATCGACAAAAGAAGACTCTTCCCCGCGGTTATCTGAGTGTTCTAATGCTTGTATTAAGGCATAATTACTAATTTTATTAGTATTTGATGTTTTTTCTGTTTTAATAGGTGTATATTGTAATGATAAATAATGGAATAAATCACATAAAATTGTCACGTGACCACGTTGTGCGGCAATAGAAAGTGGTGTGTTTCCTAACGGATCACATGACAATACAAATACACATTCCCCGCGATTATTTGGAGTAAATAATTTCTATAGAGACATAGAATTGAATAATTATAAATTATAAAAAATAATAATAATAATAATAATAATAATAATAATAATAATAATAATAATAATAATAATAATAATAATAATAATAATAATAATAATAATAATAATAATAATAATAATAAGTATAATAATAATAATAAACATAATAATAATAATAATAATAATAATAATAATAATAATAATAATAATAATAATAATATATACATGAACAACATCTTCATTACCATCCCAAATAGCACTATAAGCTTGTAAATAATTCAATTTATCTCCCTCCATAATTCCCGCCTTTTTCTTCCATTCATATTCACTTTCTTTAAATAAATGAAATTCATATACTTCATCTCTTATTTCTTTCTGAATATATTTATTTTGATCTAAAAAAAAAAACAAAATATTATTTATATATATTAATATTAATTAATATCATAATATACCATCATCTTCAGTCATATGATTCAGTTCCCGCGCTGTTTTCCCGCCTAATTCACATATCATTGAATAGATCTATATATAAAATAAAATAATACTATATTTATAAAGAAAATATTCGTTGAAAACAAATTAATCAGTAATATATATAATTTTATTTCTATATATATATATATATACTTCTTGTAAATAATCATGTTTTTCTTCACTATAATCAGAATCATATTTTTGACAACATTTTCTTCTACAATTTATATATATATTTTTATAAACATAATATAAATAACTATTTTTATCATTTGATAATTCATTTAATTTTTCATAATAATATTTTAATTGATTCTCTTCTTCATTATTTTCTTTTATTCGCTTTAAGATATATTCATCATAATTAGAGAAACTAGAATTATTCTTTATTATATCTATTACTGTTTTTTCTTCATATATAGTATTAATCTCATAACCTTTTTCTATTATTTTATTTAACTATATATATATTTGTTATATATATACTATATTGTAAAATAAAGATAATAATAATTATTATGATAGTATATATTTAAATATATACAATAACAGATGATTCTTTATTAAGATTATGAAATAATTTGAATACTAATGGTTCTATATTATATTTATTTATAGGTGATTCCCATTCATTCCCAAGACCAAATGTAAGTCGACTATATATATAAGTAGTAAATATATTATTTTATGAATTTTTAAAATTATAACAATAAATGAAAAAGATTAATAAAAATGAATAATAAATATTATATAAATATATATATATATATACAGTTTATTAGCTTTATCAATAGAAGCATCAGAAATAGTAATCGACGCACCTGAGTCTAAAAGAACCGCGGTTATTCCATAGTTTCCATGAAGAATAGAGAGAGATAAAGGTGATTCACCTTTTAATGTTAAATCATTTATTAATGATTTTGATTCGGGTATAGATAATAACCATCTATATATATAGTAATATATATATATAGTAATATATATATATATATACTTTGTATATTGTGGATAATTAAATACAGAAATATAATGAAATATATTTCTTAAGTTTGTGTCTATTTGTGTTAATGACGCACCATGAGACACTAATGATTTACCTATATACATATATATATATTATTTATAGAATAAGAATAACATATAATATTATGATTAATATAACACCACAAAAGAATAGAATAATAAAAAATTTATAATATAAATACCTATATCAATAGCTATTTCGGAATTAAAACATTCACAATGAGATGCTAATGTTAATATATTTATCCCATTCTATTTATATATATATATATATATATATATATATATATATTTATATAATTATTAATACTTCTTTTTGTTGATCCCAAATCATTTTCGTGACATCCCCGTGGTTATTGAGTAAGTGATTACAACAATCTAGATGTCCATAAAGAATAGAATAATGTAATGCAGTTAAACCAGTTTCAATACATATAGAATTTAAGTCTAAGGCTGAATCTGACTGATTTTCTTGTTTTAATAAATTATTATTATAAGTTGTCAACAATTCCAAAATATCTAAATAACTATATATATATATAAATGTATGATTTGAATATCAATAAACATAATTATATATATATACCCATATTGTGCAGCAACATGAAATACATTTCTACCATTATTAAATAATAATTTTATATTTGCCCCATGGGAAAGAAGATATTTTACAGCTTCTGTTTGATGAGATAAAATAGCTATCTAAATAATAAAATAATTAGAATACAATTAAGAGACATATATATAATAATAATGAGTATATAATTATATACATGTAAAGCTGTTCTTCCTAAGAAATCTGTATTATTAATATCATTTCCTTCTATTTCTATATATCGAATTAATTCTTGTATATCTCCTTTATTAGCAGCAATAGATATATTTTCACTATCATTAGAAAGATAAGCACCTTCTTCCCATTCTCCCGCGGTTATTGGATGAAAAGAACCAATAGATTGTCTTCCAGGATCATCCACAATAAACGATAATGGACCATGAACAAAACATTCTAAAGATTCTTTATCTATAGGATTCCCGTGGGAATCAACATCAGGAATAGGAGGACAGTCCTGACAACAATCTTTTAATACTTCTTCTAATGTACCTATATATAATAATAATAATAATAGTTTAATATTACAATTATAGTATTATATTAGGAAAAATAAAAATAAAGAATGAAAAAAAAAAGAGTTACCAATAAAAGCAGGATGCGTGTGATAACCGCGGGACTGGAACAATTCACTCCATCCAGCATTTAATACAATATCTTTTGTTGTCATTAGTTTACCTATATATAATGGTTATTAAAAAAATGATAAATATATAATGCTATATATATATAGATATACGTATTTTCTTAGCAGTCCATTGTGGTCCCCATGGTAAAAACACAGTACTATAATCACTTGATTTATCTCCAGTAAATCGTAACGTATTTCTAACGTACGGATCTTCCAATAAGTCTTGCTGTTTCCACGTGCTTGACATTCGCTTATTGGCTGTTCTTTCTTTATAAGCATATCTATCTTCTATATATATAGTTGATTTTTTAAAAATCTTATTATAAATATATATATAGTTGTTTAAAATATATATATATATATATATATATATATATATATATATATATATATATATATATATATATATATATATATATATACCTGGAGTTCTTAATTTTTCTAATAATAAAAGTCTTGCCATTCCGTTAACATCCCCCCATGGTCTCTCAAATATCATTGGATCAATACGTTCACGATCTAACAAAGGTACTTCTACCTATATATATATATATATATATATATATATATATATATATATATATATATATATATATATATATATATATATATATATATATATATATATATATATATACTTCAAATCCTCTTTCAGCATATTTTGATAATCGTATTTCATAAGTAGGAGAACGACGTGACATATCTATACCTATATATATAATATATATATATAATAATATATATTAAATAATGATAATAAAAAAAAAAAGAATCTAAATAATATAAATAATAAATATATATATATATACTATTTTTCTGTCTTACTAATGCTTGATGACATCGTGGAACCATATATACTTCTTTACCATCATATCCGACTGCACAACTATCCACATCAAATCCCATCAAGATTTCCGCGGGAGAAGAATATCTATATATTCATATTTGTATAGAATAATATATATAATCAAATTGAATAAAAAAATAATATAAATAAGAATATAACATTTAAAAAAATATAATAAATAGAATAATACAAAAACTAATATTTAATTCTATATATATATAATACATATATATACAATCTAAGAATGATTTGAATGTGTCTATAAGGATATTGACTAACAATAGAAATAGCATATGCAGATCGAAAACATAAAACAGGAAAAGGAATTTGATTTCGTATTGATTCATATATTTCTAATAATTTTGCCCTATATATGTATAGTTAAAGTAATAATAATGATAAACATATAATAATAAACATAATGATAAATATAATAAGCATAATAATAAAAATAACAACGAAAATAATAAACATATAAAAAAAATAATAAACATATGATAATAAACATATAATAAAAATAATAATATACTTTCCTTGTTCTTCATTAAGACCATATATAAATAAATCAATATCAGAATTAGGATAAACATCTTCATGATAATATTTTCTTAAAGTAATAAAATTTTTAGTTGCTTTAGATGGAGGACATAATAAACAGGCTAATATACTTCCACCAGCAATAAATATATTATGCCAATTTAATAATGAAAAAAGACCTTCAGTAAATATTCTCCAATTTTGTTCAAATTCATTTTTATTTACAATAATAATATCATTTATTTGTTTATGTTTTTCTAAAGGAAATACTTTAGGAATATTCTTTTCTTCTTCATACTCACCATGATATTTGAATATATCTGTATGATCAAATACAGGTATCAAGTATACATGCTTTGAATGAATCAAAGAAGTGTCTTGCAATAAATTCTTTTTGGCAAAAACTTGTCGATACCCATTTTCATCATTCTTACATAATTCTCGTAATTCTTGATCGTCTTTATAATCATGAATTTCATTATATTTCTCGATATAACGCTCTATAGATAATTGAGGCTTAAAATCAAGAACTTCTTGAGGAACTTCTCCTTTTGTAATATCAATACCAAGTTCTTTCATTCTAACCATACTTCTTGACATAGCAGGAACAGGAAAAACTTCTGAATCCATTTTACCACCAATTTCCAAATATGGATTTTTCTCATGACATCCTAAAGGAGTAGACTTTATCTCACGTATAGGTTTCATCATTTTCGTAATTTCGAATATTTTAAATTATTTAAACAATAAACAATATATGAAAAGAATTCTGTTTCAAAAAAAAGAATCAGATTTCTGAAAAATATCTGAAAATTAAGTTTCCACTGTTAAAAATAGGAGATTCGTTGTTTTCAGATATTCTTCTTGATCTCATTGAAATCAGTAGACTAAGTGATTCTATATAGTTAGAGTTTATAAAAATGACTTATAGACTATTTGTTGTATCTTGGATATAATTTTATTGAACAGTTCTCAGATAAATAATAGTAATTCAATATTTAAGTCAGAATTATTAGTTGATTATTAATCAAAGTGTTATTGAGAATGCAAAAGAATGATAAATACTATTGTATGACATTTTTTTAGAATGTATGTGTTTTAATGTGTGATAAATATAAATGTAGTTATTTAAGATGACTGTAAACAATATTTACATATCAATGGTATACTTTGTATTGATTTAGAAAATGAATATTTTATGTAATTTGAATGAATTGTTTTGAAATGTTTTCTTTTTGCATTTATGATATATTTTTATGATATATTCACAACATACATACTGTGACTATGTATTCTGTGTTGTATATTGTTTGTTTTACTAAAAAAATACAATAAAAAACAATAAAACGAAACAATATATTTTTATGGAATGAATATTTTTATTAAAAAAAGACCAAAAAACATATATATATTTGAATGATATATAACATAGAAAATGATGAAGAAGAATGAGAAATAATTCAAACTAAATAAATTATTTCCATATTGATAAGATACTTATTGAACAATATGTATGAATAGAAAAAAAAAATATATATATATTTATATATAGAAGGAAAAGAAAATACTTTTGTTTTTAATAAGAAACATATAGAATAGACATATTTTTGTTTATATATAAAATAGAATGAATAATGAATATAAACAATATAGTAAAATAAAAAAATAAGAATAAAATTCTACAATATAAAAAAAATATAGAAATAAAAATATTATATAAATAAAAACAATAAAAATTTATTAATAATAATGAATAGTATTAGATATATATATATATAAATAGAAAAAATAATGAATATTTACATTCCACTAATATCAATATCATTGACATCAATTTCAATATCATTATCATCAATAATAATACCATCATCATTATTAGTAGTATTAATAGTATTATTATTATAATTACTAGTATTCATATAAGTCATTGATGTAGTACTGATAGGTATAGGATTCATATTACTATTACTTATATTATTATTACTATTAATACTATTATTCATATTATAATTATTGATATTACTATTACTATTAATACTATTATTCATATTATAATTATTGATATTACTATTACTATTAATACTATTATTCATATCATTATTATTCATATTATTATTATTCATTGATTGTGTATTGATTAAGCATGTAGAAGCATGAGTTTGTTGAGCAAATGGAGATACAGGAACAACAACTGTAGTTCCATGAAGACTTACAGTAGTTGCATTAGCAGGAATTACCGTGGGAGTTGCATAAGTCACCGACATATCTGAAGGGAATGGTTCACCTGTTACGTCACGTACAACTGTACCTAAAACAGCTGTTGAAACATTTGTATTTTCAGGAACAGGATTCATTACAACAGGTGTTGTATTTATAACCGTGGGAATATGAACAACGGTAAGTTGATGACCTTCTGGAGTTACAAATACTTCAGAAGGCATAACAGTTGTTGAATTTTGATTTATATTCAGGGGAATTGTAGCTGTAGGATTCATTGAATTCTCAGTAGATGAAATAGCTGATGATTTCATAATACTATTATTAATAGTAGTAGTATTATTACTAGGAGTAACAGCAGGAATAGGAGTAGTAATAATAGAATTAGTATTTAGAATATTTGTACCATTAAGATTTTGTCCATTTGAATATATAATTGAAGATAAAGGTTGTGTTTTATCATAATCTGTTATAATAGGAACAGGAGAATTATTCTTTTGTAAACCATACATACTCATTTCAACTTCTTTTTTATGTCCATTTGAGTCATTCTATAATAAAAATATATATATATATAATATTCAAGAATTTATAGAATAATTATATTTATTTAATTTATATTTAATTTATTTAATTTATATTTAATTTATAACAAGTATAATAATAAATTTAACCATAATAATATTTATAAATATATACTCTTTCATCCTGTTTAACTTGTTTTCTAATTTTCTTTTCCATATTTTTATTCTTTGCACTATCACTTCCACATATAGTACAACAACAAGAAATTAAAAATAATATAAGGAATAGAATTGTGATTACTAAAATAATTGTACCTTCTATATATATTTATTATAATTAAATAATATTAAATATAACTATTTATTACATAATATAATATATATATTTAAATGATAATAATAATAATCATATATACATAAAATAGACTATAATATATATATATATATACCAACAGATGTTTCAATATAAGTAATAACATCACCAACAAAATCATATTGAGGTAAAACTAAAGGAGGTATTTCTCTATTTATTTGTACATTATAATTATCATCAGTATTTGCATATATAATTAAATAAATAAGACCAGTAGAAGATATAGTAGAGAGAGTGACGGTTTCATTATGACTATTCTCTGTTCTATATATATATTATTTATTATTATTCTTCATAATAATAATTATTATAAAGAATAAAATATATTTTAATAATAATAAAATATATTCTAATAATAAAACTATAATAATAATAATAATAAATATATACGATATTTGTGTAAAATCATATATAGATCTCGGTAATTGTTCAGAAATAAATATATCAGGATTACCATCATGTATTCCATTAACAGAAATAGATAATTTACCTTCTATATATAATGGTTGATCTATTTTATAAACAGAATATTGACCACGTATCATAGATTCAGTAGCGTTACAAATACTACAGAGGGATCTGAGGGATTGTGTTCCTTTCTGTAAATTCTGAATTGAATATAATACTGGAGAATTACAAGAAGTTCCTATATATAAAGTAAATAAATTTATATATATATAGAGTAAATAATATATATATATATAAAGTAAATAATATATATATATATATATATATATAATTTAAAAAAAAATCGATATAAAAATTAAATAAATAAAAAAATATCTTATATATACCTTTCCAATTTTGCATACATTTACATTGTGTTTGTTCTCCGTACATAATACATTGTCCACGACAACTACACACGTGACTATAATCAGAAACACCACAAACATAATCCGACGCAACGCACGTGCTACTCTTCAAACTGCCCAATGTAATTAATAGTGTTCCTTTAGTATTTTGTGTGTTATACATACGATTATGTATAGATATATAATAATAACCATTATTTAATTGATCACCAGAAATAGTAATAATTTGTATATTTGTATTATTATTATAAGAATCATAATCCATAAAATTTTCTGTATATAAAGTAGGTTTTGATGCATATTTAACTAATACTAATGGTATAGTATCAGAATTACTTTCTTCTGTATATTGAATAGTTAATAATTGAGTATTACTCACACTAACAGAACCAAAATACCAATCTCCGGGTTTTAATGTAAAAACAGAAATAGGAGTATTAAGAGGTAATATATTAATAATATCCTCACAACTTGAACCATAATAACCTGTTTGACACGTGCAGGAAGGTGCGTCGACACGTAATGAACATGATCCATGACCACTATATATATATATATATTATTATTATTATTATTATTATTATTATTATTATTTATATATCAATTAAAAAAACTATAAAAATATATATATATTTAAAAAAAACATATATATATATATACTTGCATGTATTCACTTGTGAAGGACAATTATTTTTTGATATATCAATATCTAATCGATAACTTAAATCTGATTTACTATATCGACTACAATATACACCAATATACCATGTTCCTACACGTAATCCCTGATAAGGATCTATATATAATGTTTGTATATCTTTATTATTACTCCATGAAGATATATCAAAGAAATCATAAGAATCTATTGTAGGTAAATCATTATATTTAACTAATAACATCATATCAGCAGTATTTCCAAAATCTCGTTTTATATTAATATATAATCCACTTAATGTATCTGTTATATTTAATGAATAAAATCCCCATAAACCATATCTTAATTGTTCTTGATAACTACCACCATAAGTATATACATATGTCATATCTTTAACGCTATTATCAAGAGAAGAACAATCTTCACCAACCCAAAAACTAGTACATTCACATGAAGGTATATAAGTACTATTATTAACTACACAATTACCGTGATTATTACAATTATTTAAACAAGAAGGTATTTCACATTGGGTACCTGTCCATCCATAATCACATTCACATGTTCCCTATATATTATTTTTTTATTTTATATATTATTAATTATATATTATATTAATTATATATTATATTAATTATATATTATATTATCTATAAATTTATTAATTATATATTATATTAATTATATATTATATTAATTATATATTATATTATCTATAAATTTATTAATTATATATTATTAATTATATATTATATTATCTATAAATTTTATTAATTATATATTATATTAATTATATATTATATTAATTCTATATATTATATATATATACAAATAAGCATGTTCCTCTACCACTACAACTACCTATTTCAGGATCACTACATGGATCTCGTAAGACTTCTATTGTATAACTATTTGTACTTATACCTAATACACTTATATATACTAAACCAGGACCAGTAAACTGGGATCCAGTAACAAAGGGGTCCATTTCTATTACTTCAGTTGTAGAAGTACTATTCAATATGCAATAATAATAATAAGAATAAGAAGAATAATATTAATAAGAATAATAATAATATTTACATAAATATAAATATAAATATAATATGTTGAATAATCATAAAAAACTATAATTAATATATATAAATAAAACATAATAATATACAAAATTTAATATAAAATAATAACATATGTATATATATACCTAGCTGATAGCCATGTAAATTGATTAGGAGAAGGAGACGTATAAACCATCGAAGCATATATATCAACATCTCCTTGTGTTAATGTAACAATAATCTTTACTTTATAATCAGCAGAAGGAATCATACAATCATAAAATTGAAATTGATTGGTTTCAACTGAATTTGTATATTTATATGGATCATCAACAGTTGAAATAACCAAGGGAATCGATCTCTGACCCGTTTGAAAAGTAGAACATGTCACTCCTGTATAATAACCAGTTGCTATATAAAAATTATATAATATTTGTTATATTTATATATTTATATATATATATAATAAAAGATTTATATAATAATAATAATTATATATATATATATACAGGTTTCATCACAAAAACAAACCCCAAATTCATTAATACATGTTCCATGACTGGTACAATTATTTGGACAAACAGCTTCGTCACATCCCCTACCTGTAAAGCCTGCGTCACAAATACAATTACCACCAGAACCACATGTACCATGACCATTACATTCACGACCATCTATATAGATATAATAATAATAATAATAATAATAATAATAATAATAATAATAATAATAATAATAATAATAATAATAATAATAATAATATATATATATATACGTGCAGCATCACAAAGATTTTCTTCACATGCGGATCCCCCTCTTGTTGGAACACAATTACATAACCCTGTAGCATGATCACATATATTATTCCCTCCTGAACACGTGATTCCATCACTACTTCTATATAATTATATATAAATAGTATATAATTAAATATATAAATAATATATTTTTTTAAAAACTATATATATATATATATATACGTAGGACAAGTAAGAGAAGAACAATCTGTTCCTTCATAACCAGGTAAACACTCGCAGATACCAGAAGAAGTACAAGAACCATGTGACGAGCACATGTTAGGACAAGATATGGCATCCGTACAAATAGAAGAATAGACTGGACATTCAATTATACCTATATTTATATATATGAATAATCAATACTGAATAATAATATAAAAAATTATATATATATATATATATATAATTTAAAAAAATTAATAATAAAAAGAAATAAAAATAATTATAATTATAATTAGATATATATATATATACCTGCGAATTCACTATTATATGAATTTACATTAATAGAACCACCATTGACAGGGCACGTGACATACGAGGATCCAATAAGAATCTTTAAACGTCCATTTGTACATTCATATTCATGACAACTACCATGTTCAGACGCAGCATTCCCGCGGGAAAATGTACCCATAAAACATAGAGAAGTATCGGATATCGATTCACCATAAGAAGGTTCAATTAATGTAGAATAAACACTATATATATATATTAAAATTAAATAATAATAATAATAATTCTTATTATAATTTATAATTTATTATTTATTATAATATATATACCCTTTATCTCTGCAATGTTTATTACCATACATTTGTATATAAGGACAATAATCAGCAAGAACATCAGAACCACCCAAATTAGGATTTTCAAAATAAGAATATTGTGAAGGTATAGTTTGTGAATATTGATATAAATTACAATAACCAACACCCATACGATCATGAGTACAACGAGTTTCTAAACTGGAAGTACAATAAAATTGAGGTAATGTTGTCCAAGAAGAACAACGATCTCTATATATATATATATAAATGATTCTCTATATGTATGATAATAATAATAATAATAAAAGAATTAGATAAAAAATCAAGTATATACTATAAATACTATTTATATAAATTATTCGATAAAATACATGATTAAAAGCAATAATATAAAGATTTAAATATTAAAACTATATATATATATATATATATATATATACTTAACAAAAACACATCCAGCATCTTTTCCCCAAGTAAGTGTTTGTGCATTTGCGAAATTGACTGAGTACCAACCCATATCTTCAAATAATGCTAATGTTAATGCAGAATATATAGCATTCTGTTCTGCTGTTCCTGTCATATACTCATCATGTAATAATCGCTTCTCCCTATATATATAATAATTATAATAAATAAATATATAATAATAAATAAATATATAATAATAAATAAAATATAAATAAAATATAAAAAATAAAATATATAATAAATAAATATATAATAAATAAATATATAATAATAAATAAATAAATATATATATATACCAATGAGATCCCGCGGTTCCAGGCCCGCCATTATCTTCTAATTCTAATCCACTATTTGGCCAATCAAAACATCCAAATTGTTCTTTAGCTTTAGATACAACAGTAGGAGTAATAATTTTGGATACTTGCTTACCAAATTCACTAAATTCTTTTACAACCTATATATATATATAATATTTATATTATTAATCTTATGAAATAAACATTATTATAAATAATAAACATAATAATAATAATAATAATATTTATAGTATTAATCTTATGAAATAAACATTATTATAAATAATAAACATAATAATAATAAAAAAAACATAATAATAAATATTATATATATATATACTTGTGATCTTCCCCAAGTATTTCCATTATTAGGTCTTCTATAAGAACTATATCTAGCTTCACTAAATCCTAATACATGAGTTAACTCATGTATACAAACAGCTATTAATTTATCTCTACTACTTATATCTGTAGATAAATATCGAGGACCAAAATTTATATGACCTAAATATATATATATTTATATTTATTAAATAAAAATAAATCAATAGAAAAATATTAATATATATATAATTTTTATTTTAATTATAGTAAGATTTTTTTTTTTAAATTAAAAATAAAATTAAAAAAAAATAATATATATATACCAAGAAGAGGTCTTCCATATTGATCATATTGACAAGAAACAGCCCAAGCAATAGTAGAACTTAATGTAGGTCTAGAAGTAACAAGAATAACTAAATCAGTATTTTCAACACCAGGATTTTGTAAATAGGAAGGTAATTGTCCAGCACAACATGCTATACCAGAATTACCACATGTAGTTAAAGGTGTAGCCATTAAATTAGTTTGAAGTGGAAGAACTGATAATGCATTTGAAAAATATGTTTTTGCAGCAGGAAGAAGTGTTGATAAAATAAGTGATTTCTTTGCTCCAGTTAATATATCAGATGCTGTACATGTATAAGGTTCTCCTGTTGTTGCAGAAGTAACCACATCACCAGCAGCAGTACATTTCCATCCTGGATCACTATAAAAACAATTATAAATAGATCAGTATTCATTTAAATAAAACTGATAGCTTACCTCTCTAAGAGGGTAGTATCAAAGGTAATTCGAATGGACTGAAACAAATTTTGTAAACGACGTCCTTTATGTCCAACAAGAACAGGATACTTAACTTCCATTGTTCTGTTCTTTTCATTAAGTATTGTCCCCATTTTCTCCATAATCTAATTAAAGATGAATAACATTAGTGAATAATCGACTATTAAAGTATACCTTATCATGGATACACATGTGACCGGCAGTTGCCATGCTAATCAAGCATAAGACTCCTATCAAATAGAGAGATTTCATTGTTTTAAATAAGAAAAATGTGCAGTTTCTTATGGAAAATAAATTCAAAAACCTTCATTTTTTATTAGAAAATTTCCTCAGTTGTTCAGTTTTCTACTGTGTGTTTTTTATTTACTAAAAATAAATACTTTAGTTATGTTGCTAAGTAGAGATGTTTTTTTTTATTTTGTAATAGCATTTAAGACTTACATATAGTATAATGACTTGCTTTAGTGAACTTTTTTCAATTAATCTTTTTTAATTATTATTTATTGGTAAGATATTGGTTCTGAAAGATATGCTTATAGCATGTGTGAATAATTTATATTATAAAAATTTCTTTTTTGTCTGATTTAACACAAATGTTTCTACAATTATAAAAAGTATCATTCATTTGATAATGAATATCATTTTTTTGCATTTATTAATATAAGGGCAATTAGTTTTTATGGATTAAATATGTGTAGACAGCATGCATTCGTCGTCACAACTAGAAATAGCATTGTATTGGTTTTAATCAAGTTGAAAATATTATTTATTTTATTTACTGAAGCAAGATATTATTATTTTTAGACAACAAGGTATTGAATGAGGAGAGAAAAATCAATGAGTCCCATAATAAAATATGAAATTCAGTAAATATGTATATCAAACAATTCAAGAAATAAAACGATAATTTTCTATTCAAAATACTACTGAGAAAACATAAAAAATAAGATAAAAAACACTAAAAAATTAATATGAAATCTCCATTTGGAACAGAATTAAAATCGCGGTTTTCCACAGTAACATGGAAAATATCTTTTTTTTCTTATTTTTCTTATTCTTTTCAGAGTATACCCATAATTCTTCCTTAATTAATTATTCTATACTAATTAATAATCAATATGTTGCTTACAAGCGAAAAAGCTGAAGAATTGAAAGCAAGTATTTGTTTATTCTCTCTTATTAGTTGCAAACATTGGATTAATTCTTTTATGAATAGAATTTGTAGCTCAATTGGACCCTATTATTGATGTAGTTTGTGAAGATGTGAAAGAACGAGGAAATTTTCCATTTATTGTTGAGCGACATATTCGTGAAATGCTTCATTATAATCTCGAAGGTGGTAAAATGATACGTGGATTATCAACAGTCTATACTGGATATACTTTATGTCCAGAATGGTGTGAAGATTATGAAAAAAAGTATATTGTTATCATTGTTATTTTGTATATAAAATCTATTTTTAGTGTTGTTGTTGTTTTGTATATAAAATCTATTATTATTGTTGCTATTATTTTGTATATAAAGGTTTATTCTTCTTGGTTGGTGTATAGAATTTATGCAAGCTTTATTTCTAATAGCTGATGATATTATGGATGGAGGACAAATGAGAAGAAATAAATTATGTTGGTATAAAGTTGAACATGTATATTATGTTTATTAATATTATTATTATTTTTTATTATTATTATTTTTTTTGATATTTGATATTATTATTATTATTATTGTTCAAATATTTATTATTATTATTATTATTTTACTAAAAGAGTATATTTATATATATATTATATATATAATCTATATATATATACTAAATATAGATCGGTTTAATGTCAATTACGGATATTTTATTATTAGAGAGTCAAATACCCATATTAATAAAAAGAACTTTTTCTTCTTCTCCTTCTCCATTAGTATCAAATCAATATAATGATTTAGAAGCTGATTCTGTCTTAAATAATATTCAGAAAGCAAAGGATCAAGAACTTAAAGAATATCAATATACTATAGATCATTCAAAGGAATTATTTTTAGTGAATCGATTATTAGAAATTTTGAATGAAGTTCAATATATAACAGGAATAGGTGAATATATAGATACTTATATATCTTTAGAAAAACAATTTCATAAAAAAGATTCTCAAGATAATCAATATGATGTATATTCTTTAAAGAATTATTTGGATATTATTATTAATAAAACTTCCTATTATACTATTTATATACCTATTGCTCTTGCATATACTTTTGTTACTTATTTATATCCACCTACTTCTTCTTCTTATATTTATATTAATATAAATATTACTAAAGAATTATGTAAATATATTGGTGAATTATTCCAAATTCAAGATGATTATCTTGATTTTTATGCTGATCCCAAAAAATTAGGAAAAGTATTTTTTTAACATTATTTTTTTAATTTATTATTTTTATTTTTATTTTTTAATAATTTGTAGAATTTATTTTTTTTTTTTTATTTTTATTTTTAGTATCTATTGATTATTATTATTATATAAATATCTTTATATTTTATAAACTTAATTAATTAATTTATATATACATAGGTAGGTACAGATGTAGAAGAAGGAAAATGTAGTTGGATGTATGTAACATTGTTATCTGTATGTAATAAAGAAGATGAAGAATTATGTAGACATATATATGCAGATAAAACTATAGATTATGCAAATATTATTAAAGAATTATATATTAAATATGATTTACAAAAGATATATAAACAATATGAACAAAACAAAGTTCAGTATTTATATTCTATTTATTTTTTAATAATATCTATTCTATATTCATATTCTTTTTTTAATTATTTTAATTATCTTTTATTATTTTTTCATATATATATATATATATAGAGAAATTCAATCTTCCCTTGAGAAATATCATTCAATTATTCCATATGATATTTTGTCATATCTCCTTCAAAAAATTAATAAACGTAATTATTAATTAATAAGATATATATATTTTTTCTACTTGGAAAAAAATTATATTTTTATTATTTTTTTGTTGTATTTTATTCTGAATTGTTATTAACGTAATTCAGTTTATTACTGATATTATTCATATATTCTTATAGCACTATATATATATGTTTTTTAGGCTTTGTGAATTTAGATACTATTTATATATATATTTTGTATTGTTAAAGTTTATTATAAATTTTTCATTACTAATGACATATTTATTTAATCATTCATTTATTATTAGTCGTATAATTAAGATTTATTTAAACTGTTTAGATATATTTTTAAAATCTATTATATATAGAAATGATAACAACATTTGATATTATAATTTTTTATACGACATCTTTGACAGTTATTATATTCATTTAAACCATTTTTAATGTTTTTTCAAATAATAACAAAACAAGTTTATAATATATATATATAAATTAATTATAATAAATTTAGAGATTATATATATATAAATATAACATAGATTAAATATATATTATTATATAATAAAAAAATTAAAAAAAAACTATTATTATTAATATTGAATAATTAAAACACTTAATATATTCTTTCCCATATTTCATAATCTTCTACTATAAAATGAATTGTAGAATTAGAACATTGGTTATATCCTCCCCTTCCTCCACGACCAATATTATTATTCTTATTCTTATTAATATATCCAAATAATGATTCACTACAATAAGAATCATTATTACTATGACATTCACCGGATGTATGAATATTATCATTAAAACAAGGACCAGAAATAGATTTCGGCATATTAAAATTTGAAATTTGATTTTCTTCAAATTTAGTAGCAGGCATTTCAGACTCATTATTTAAAGTAAATAAATTAAAATAAAAATATTCACTAAATCTATCTATATATATATATAATTTTAATAAAAAAAAACTTACTATACATAAACATTGGGTTATTAGCACTTTTATATGTATATGCTCCAAACATATTTTCATGATTATTTTTACCTATTTGTTTGATTATAGTAATTGTTTCTCCTTTGTTATCACAATATTTATGAAATTCACTTGCTTTATATTCATGTTCACTTGCTCTATATTTAATAAATACATAATAATAATAATAAATATATAATAATAATAAATATAGAATAATATATAATAATAATAATAAATATAGAATAATATAAAATAATAATATATAAAATAATAATATAAAATAATAATATAAAAATATAAATATACCTAAATAATAATTTCCATTTCTTTTCTTTACCAAACCAATTCACAACATAATTTTCCATCTTTTTATTACTAATAATGGTGGTTTCTTTAAAATATTCAACTCTTTTCATTCCTTCTTTCGCTTCTTCTCTTCCTTTATCACCAAATAATTCATACATTTCATTCTCTAATAATTCTTTATTTATATATAGCATATCATTATTAGAAATAAATATACATTCATTTGTTATATATTGATATATATATTCAATATATTTATATTTCTTATCCATATATAAAACATGATTCATATGCTCATAATCAATAAATCCATTTTTATATTGATTTATATATCTATTCCATAAACCATTATTCACTAAATAATTACTTATTCTTATATCTTTTATTCCATTTATATATAGAGTCACTTGATCACCTTCTTTATATTTCATATATTTCGTTTTACTTCTTCTATAAGTATATATTAATTCTTCAGGAAGAGGAAGTCCACAATATTCAAATAATTGAAATAATTCATATATATCTTTATACTTATATTTAGTTAAATCAATCTTCTTATTCATCAACGAATCAATTAATAAAGGAACCATAGTCTCATCATAAGGATAATCTAAATATAATGTACCATCAATAGTTCTTTGATCTTCTTCAAATTGTTCATAAATATAACTACCTACTAAACTATTTATTATTCTCTTAGGAATACAATAAATAGGACCCTTACTTGTAAATCGAATATAATCAATTCCAGTATCATCATTATTCTTTTCTATGTTACTTTTTCGAAGAAAAGAACACTCTTGAATCATGACTTTTGAAGTATTCTTGTTTTTGATATTGCTATCCACATAATATTTCAATATATCATTTATAGAATCACTAGAATGAACACAAAAACGAATTGAGGCACTTAAGATTCCAAGTAAATCACCAATCAATTGCTCAAAATGCAAGATATCATTTCTTATATCATTTATCATCTTCATATATTAATCAATTTGCTATTTAATATAATATAAAAAGTATATTTTAAGAAATTAGTGAAATATTCAAATTCAAAAAAAGAGAAATCACTATTTCATTAATAGTTATTCTTTTCTTAGTTATGTATATAATTAATATTTTTTTATATCATTTTTTAATTTGCTATAAATATGTAGATTATTTTATTAGAATAGAATCTTCAAATATTAGTTTAAATTTCAGGAAATTGTTTCTAAATAGATTGATTCATTCTTTTTTATAGCTGTATGTAATACAAATGTATTACATAATTTATCTATGTATAATAAATAATGATTTATTAAGGTAATTTATTCATTCTTTAGTAAAATGTTTTTTTTATGTTTTTATTAACGTTTATTTATTAGAATAATTTATGATAAAACTAAGTAGCTATTAATCTATTAAAAATAAAAATGAGTTAATCAATTTATGGAATCAATTTCGAAATACTATTGAATAAAAAAAGTTCTCATTATTTATTACGATCATCAATTATTCAAGATCGTCAAATCAATTCTATTTTATTCATATATAGTCATTCATGAAGATAATCTTGTTTTTCATCATTTATTTTGCAATATATTGATATAAAAGTATATCCTGTAAGTTTACTATAAGAATTTATATTCCATACTATTCAATTCTTGACAAATAAATTATAAATTCGGGTATATATTGGATTATACACGCAAATTGATAAATAAGAAATATCTTGTAAAATGAAATATATTTTTAATGATTTATATATACAAAAATAATCTTTAATCAATATATATACGTAAAAAATATATATAAGTTAATAAAGAAAAAAGAGAAAAAAAGGAAAAATTATAATATTTTTTTAATTATTTAAATGTATGTTTTTAATAACGTCATTAGATAAGTAAAATCTTGTTCAGAAGTAATTCGATCATATATATAATTCTTTAAGAATTCCTTTTTATTCATATCCTATATTCATATAGAAACAATTATTATTCATTGAAAAATAAGTATTATAAGAATATAGTAGTAGAATAACAATCAAAAAATATATATATATATATATACAAAAATAGTATCCATATAATTGTTTTGTATATTTCGTACAAAAGATGTTAGCCGTTCCACATCTTTCGTACTGATACAGAGTGTGACATAAAGTTGCATATAATAAGAAAACAGCTCTCTATTTTCTTTATATAAATACATATATAATTGAGTTTCAATAAAAGATAATGAAGAATACTATATATAAATGAAATATTGAGATTTTCATGAGTATACTAAACAGAAAAATTTAGAATAAATATATATATATATATACATCATTTGAATTAAGAATAGAAAAGTGATTTGTATTATTATTCTCTTTCATCCTATCATTGTACATGCACGTGCGATGAAGATACAAATTATCTTCCATCCATTCTTCTATATTTGTATTAAAACACAAATATCTACTGAATTCTTTTTCTTTATTTATATATATATAAGGGATTTCATCTTCAAAAGATATTTTAACACTTGTAATACTATCTATAGAATCAATTGATAAGAATTGTTTGTATAATTCACCATTATATAGTTTCTTAATTTCATTTTTTAAATTCCATAAAAACCAATGACCGTCACAACCTACTGCAAATAGCTTATTTCCATGAGAATTACACATTGAATATAAAGGGGAAGATAATAGAACCGCGGGAATAAGCCATTGTCCAGAATTATTAAGAATATATAAATAATTTGAAGAAGTAGCAATAATAATAAAAGAATCAAAAGCAGTATAAAGTGTAATATGTCCAAGTAGTGACTGTTTCCAAAGAATTAAACCATTTTGGCGGGCAGTTAATTCAGTAGTTGGTGGTATATTATTTGGTTTATTCTTTTTATTGATAGTATCAAATAATCCAGTTGAGTTTGATATATTAATAAATGATATAGAAATAACAATAGGAACAGAAGTATTAGTAGAAAGAATAGAAAATGAAGAAATAGATAATGGTGAAGGAGGAGATAGAAATGGAAGATTAATTGATGGTATAGAAATAGTATTTAAAGTAGAAATGGAAGGAGTAATATTAATAGGTAAAGAAGTAGTTATAGATGATGATGACGATGATGACGATGATTGTATTGTTTGATGTAATAATTTTGTTCCACTATGAAGTGCGTCAGAGAGGGATTGTGATGGTTGAGCCATTTTACGTTTAGTTACACTCTAAAGTATATATATAGAAAATAAGAAGAAGATAAAATGATATATACACATAAAAAAATAGAATATTTTAAAATGATAAAATATATATATATATATATATATACAGAAGAAGATGTTTTATCTTCTCTTTTTTGTTGTTTATTGCTTTGAGTATTAGTCAAAGCTTGAGGTAAAATAATATCGTCGTCTGATGATGATATAGAGAGAGATGATAAATGTTTAGAATCAGTTGGTATAGTAGAGAGATTTGTTGTTTTAGAGAGATTTGTTGTTTTAGAGAGATTTGCTACATTAGAGAGATTTGCTACATTAGGAAGATTCGCTACATTCGAGAGATTTGCTACATTAGAGAGATTTGTTACATTAGATTCTTTTTGAGGTTTTAATGCAATCAGTGAAGGAGACAATACAGGACTACTTGAAATAGTAGTAGCATGAATAGGTAGTGTAGAATCATGTGTAGTATGAATAGGAGCAGCAGAAGAAATAGAAGGAGTTGTTATGGTATCCATATTATTATGAGTAGTACTAGTTGTAATATTAGTTGATTTATTATTAGCAGTATTAGTTGTAATAGTATTATTATTATTATTATTATTATTATTATTAGTTGTAATATTAGTAGTATTATTAGTATTATTATTATTATTATTATTATTATTATTATTATCAGTATTAACAGATATTGGTGTTAATGGTGAATCCACTAGAGTTGGTACAGGAAGAGGAGATGTAGATATATTCACGGGAATCATATCTGGAACTAAATAATATATATAAATTGATATTAAAAAAATGATTCTTATTTTACATTTATATAATTATTTGTTTATATATTTACATTTATATGATTATATTAATAATATTATATATATAATATATATAATATATATAATATATATAATATATATACTCTTAGAAAATGAAGGAGGTCTTATGTTTTCTTTTTGATGTAAAGTGAGTAATTTAATAGTATCTTCAAAGGAAAATGGCTATATTACATTAATATAATAATATATATATATTATTACTATTATTAAAATACTATTAAATAGTCTAATAAACATAAATAAATAATAATTAAGAAAAAATAATATATATATATATACAGTTCCATGAAGATCTTCAGTTTCCAATAAAATACCAATAATACTGCCATCTATAGAAGATGCAAAAAGACCGATTTGTCCTTGTTTTCCCACGGGAATTTGAGCTGTATAATTGATAAAATCTTGTGATTGTTCATGATAATTGAAATTATTATTAAATAAACACCAGGAGATATCAGAAATAGAAGAAGTAAATGAATGATTTATAATAACCACAGGAGTAGTAGAAGAAGAAGACCATATAGATAGTAAGCCATCCTAGATATATATATATAATTATATATACAAATGAATTGTTATGTATATAAATAAATAGTTATGTATATAATAATAATAATAATAATAAAAATAAATAATAATAAAAATATTCTTTTAAATATCATTTAGATATATAATAAAGACATACTTATAGTTATTATAATTAATAAAAATAAGAATAAAAATATGAATATAAAAGATATATACTTGACCACCAATAGCACAAAGTTCATCTGCATCTTTAGAAATAGTATTTCGTATATATACCGGACAGCAACGTGCGCTAACGATAGGTAAACGGTGACCAATCATTTTCAATTCTGGTATCCATTGATCACGTGATATATAGCATGCAAATTGGCAATCAGACTATTCAAGAATAATATTATATATATATATATAATAGTATATATGTATTCATTACAATTGAATAATGAACAAGAATAATATATAATTATATATATATATATACATCAGAAGCATGGGTAACACATAAAAAGTGTCCATCGATAGACCAACATAATCGTCGATATAATGATGATCCTGCGTTATTTTTCATAATTCCCGTGATTCTTTTAACAATTTCTCCATTCGTAGTATTCCATATAATAATTGTATTATCTTCACTTGATGAAGCAATATACTATATATGGAATATATAGTATTATTTAATATATTTAATTATATTTATAATATAAAATATCTATAAAGCAATATATAAATATATAATAAAAATCAAAAATAAATTATATAAATATATAATAAATATCAAAAATAAATTATATAAATATATTAATAATTATCTATAAATCAATATATATTTATTAATAAATAAAAAACAATATATTAAAAATAAATGCAAAAAAAATAATATACTCATAATAAATAAACAAAAAATAATATATTTAAAAATATCTAAAAAACTATATATATATATATACTTGTCCTAATGGGTCCCAAGTGATTCCTTTGACCCAAGAATCATGGCCTCGACACTGTAGGGATGGTTCATCGATAAGTAAAGGCTTTGAAGGGATGGTGGAGAAGACTGTAGACGTGGGGAATTGCCATATATAGACAGTATTATCGACAGAACAAGAAGCGATATAATTATCATCAGGAGACCATGTTAAATCAGTTACATCTATGTATATAGATATAGATATATATACATATTTATTATTATATATAAATGAATACATAAATATAGGATAATGAACTCTATGAACAGAATAAAATATATAGAAATCAACATATATATATACCCGATTTATGTTTTTGATAAATACAAATAGGAATCAGTTTAATAACATCTTCTAAGATTTCATTATCTTCATCTTCCTTTGGAGTCTGCTCTTGTTCTTTTAGAACTTCTGAAGAAGCTGTATTAATTTTAGCCTTTCGTTTTTCTTCACGATCTTTTATATATTGTAAGAATTTGGAATACTAAATAGAAAATAATAGTCTAAATAACTGAATTATCATACCCAGTGAAGATCTATCATCCATATAATAACAGATTGATCATCAGATCCAGATGCAAGATATCTAAATAAGTAAATGTTGAATAAAAGCTAATTTTTCTTACAATCCGTTATGAGACCAACGTAAACAATTTACGGATCCTTTGTGATAATTCAATTCAGCAAGAATTCTTGAATTTTCTTGATCATTTTCTTTGTCTTCATCGAAAATGGGTCCTGTTGACCATATATTAATTGATGAATCTATGTCTATATTGTTTTTAGCATAAATATATATACCACTTCCACCTGTAGCAAAGTACATTCCATTTGGATGGACATCAATACAATTAATTGGATTATCTATACTTGGATACACACATACATATTCTTTTTATATCATACTATCGTGATTTACCCAAGGAACTCTGAAGATATGCATTTTATTAATTTTTTTTTTTTTGTTTTTTTAATTCTTATTATAATAAGAGTATTCCTACTAAATTATAAATTATTATAAAAAATTATTTTATATTCATTTTGAATTTCTTTTCCTATTTTTATATCTATTAAAGGTAAACAAAGCTCGATTTTTGAATTTAAAGCGAAATTATAAATATAGAAACGATGAAAATAAAAGAACACTATTTTAATGATTATGAATAACAATATAGAGTAATTATTTTAATGTTTTAGTCAAGTAATCTAAGATCACTGTCGGTAATGTGTTCAATTTCATATTCTTCGAAGACTTTCTTTAAGATTGTTTTTCTTAATTTACTTTCAATAGGAGTTAAAATTAAGTCGTACATATAAGTTAAATTCTTTAAAAGTGTTCGATTAGCGTAAATATAAGGATTCTCTTGAATTAATTTCTAAATATAATATAATAAATATTTAATAAATATAATAAAATGATATATTTATTGTATAAAATATATATATACTTCACAAACATCAATAGCTTGCTCAACAGTTGAACAATGTAAACTACAAACACAAAAGTTATTGGCACATGATAATTTTAAGCTATCTTCTTCAGCAGATTGTAATAATTGTTCTAATTGTATTTTCGCATCAAAATAGGATCCCATTCTCATAGTTAATAAAGTCTTAAAATATCTAGTCTATATATATATATAGTAATAAATATAATAATAATAATAATAATAATAATAATAATAATAAATATAATAATAATAATAATATGTATAATAATAATAATAACAAATATAATAATACCATTTCATTTTCATTATATTCTGGATCTTCGATATATTCCCGTGCTTTTTCTTCTTCTCCTGATTGTATACATACTTTAATTGCCATTTCCCGTAAATAATTCATGTATTTCTCATTATCTAGAGCAGTTACAATAGTAGTATCAATAAATGTTAACGCAGTTATATAATTCTTTTCTTTTAATAATAATCCAATAATTTCTTTTTCAATTAATTGTTTATATTGTTGAATTTCTTCTTCTTTTAAATTTCCAATTTCTTTCTTATTTTCTTCTACCGCCAAAACTGAGGCAGCGCGGGAACGACGATATAGTTTTGATTCCGTTTCTGTATTCAAAGGTTGAAGAGCAAGATATAACGAATATAAATTTTGGAGGGAAACAGATATTTCATCAATATATATATATGTAAATAGATATATATATGATTCTATATATTATATATACCAATATAAGCAGGGAAACAAGCTACAATAACTTTCAATTCAAAAGGAACATCTATATAATAATATATTATATTAATATAATAATAACAAATATATAATAATATAAAAATAATAAGAATACGTTGAGTATAGATTGAATCTCTTTGAATAAATAATTTTTGATATATTTCTCTATTATTATATATATCAATAATATCTTCTATTTTATCTAATCCCAATAATGCATATATATGATATAACTATATAAAATAATAATAATAATAAACATATGATATATAGAAACTAAATAAATAATAATATAATTTATATAAATACGTAAATAGAGAAGAAAATAGTATAATCTTGAATAAGGTCAATTTGTGAAGTATATAATATAGGAACAGTAATATTAAGTATAGTCTGATATAAATGTATATTATTAAGGAAGAAGAATAAATATAAATATAATAATAAATAATAAAATAATAATATACATAATATACATAATAAAATAAATATAATATATATATATATATATAAGGATATGATTTTGATTTAAATACATTAAATAATTAATAATATGTTGATCTATATAGGTATATATATCAACAGAAGGATTAGGAGGGATTGGAAGCGTTGTAAACACTTGACTCGTCATGTACGAAGAAGGAGGGACTTGGCACGTGGTCAAGAATTGTAATGTACGAGTACTAACTGGCTATATATATATATTTAATTATTTATATATTATATATATATATACATCTTCAACTTTTTCTTCTTTAATAGGTTCAGGAATCTCTTCTATATATATATATATATATATATATATATATATATATATATATATATATATATATATATACCTTTAGGAGTATCTTTTTTAAGGAATGGATTTCCTTTAGGAGCTATATATATATATATATATAATTAAATATATATATATATATACTTGTTGGAGTTGTTTCATTGGTATTACTTTCTACATCTATATAATAAAACATATAATATATTATATATATATTTATATATACTAGTATTAATAAATGGATTGACAGACTCAGGAGGAGGGGGAGATCGAGATTTACGATGCTCTATATATATATATATATATATATATATATATAATAATAATAATAATAATAATATATAATCCTACTCTTTTCAGGTTTTGCATCATCATCCCCACGGGGAGTACGTGGTTTCTTTTCTTTTTTTAAGAAAGGATTTGAACGATCTTCTTTAGATGTCTTCTTCTTTATATATAATAATAATAATAATAATAATAATAATAATAATAATAATAATAATAATAATAATAATAATAATAATAATAATAATAATAATAATAATAATAATAAATATAATAACAAAAATACTTTTCTTTTCTTCTTTAAACTCTTCTCGTATATGTATATCATCATCATCATCATCTTTTTCTTCTTCATTATTATTCGTATCTATAACACTCTTTGTTTCTTCTTCTTCTTCTACTTTCTCTTCTCCTTCTTGTTCTATTGAATCAATACCTATTTCTTTTTCTTGACCTATATTCTCTATATATTCTTCTTCTTTTTCTTTTTCATCCTCTTCTTCTTCTTCTTCTCTTGGAGTCTCTTCTTCTATTTCTTCATCTAAATCTTCCGTTGGAGTCATAGATTCAGGAGTTTCAACTATATATGAGAATTGTAATCATTATTCAACAATTCTCATTTTCTTTTATTATAAATATCATAAAAATTTATTTTAAATATCATATAAAAATTTATTTAAAATATTATATAAAATATCATATAAAATATCATATAAAATATCATATAAAAATTCATATAAAATATCATATAAAAATTCATTTAAAATATCATATAAAAATTCATATAAAATATCATATACTATTATCTTCTGAAGAATCATCACTTTCATCAGGTTTAGGAGAGTAAAAAGGATTCGATTTATCAATAGTACTTGACTTTGACTTATGAGATCTTGACTTTTTAGTAGGAACATCTATATAAATAAAAATAACAAATGACATCTTGAGACTATAGAAGAATATTTATCCTACCATCATCACCAAAACTAACCTTCTTCTTGGATTCTATATTAATGAATAGGTTTATAGCATAACGAACATACTTGCTTTTGGTACACTACTTCTTGATGACGAAAGTCGACTTACTTTCGGTTTAATACGAAGACCTCCATACGATAAACTCATTATAACGCTTCTTTAATGAGAACTCTTGCTATAATCTTCAAAGAATAATAATTATCTTTTTATTTCAAAGATTATTTTTTCCCCGTGATTTAACAAAAAAAGACTTTTTATTTTAATTCTTCATTCATTTTTTATACACTTAACCATCCTCGTTTAAAATGCATTTAAAAAGAGCTTCTCTTTCCAAATTCTATTAAACAATCATAGAGTTTCTTTAATTAAAAAATATATATTTGAAATCTCCCTAAAACTTAATGTTCTTCTCTTTAAAGTTATTCGTAAATATAACTCGTATAATAAAACATTGAAATAATAAAAATAATAACTTTATGTCAAAATAACATCGACACAAACAAGCTACAAAAGCAATAAATGTTCATATTGAGATCTATATACTTTTAATACTTTTTCTAATGATATTTATGATCTCTAGATTTATATAAAAGAGATAAACATCAAAAGAAACAGTATTGAATGAAACAGAGAATACAAAAATCAAAAAAACAAATAAAATATCAAAATATTCGTGAATAAATAGAAAGGTGTTATATTTTACAATTGACCCTAATTAAAAAAATTTATACTATGAATAAACAAAATAAAATGATAGAATAAGAACCATAAAAATTAATTGGGTAATAATAAGAATGTACAGTCATTTGTAATTTCATGATTTATATGTCTTTTTTAAATATAAAAATATAGCAAAATAAACAGAATAATCACGGGAGCTACGCTGTTTTTGTCGGGTAAATTATTCAAAGAATTATTACATTTATCAAAGCCACTCTTTCTTTGGTTATATTTTCAATAATTTGCAACCTCCATCCCTTATTTTAGAATAATATGGCTAAATACAGGTATTTATAAACAATATATTTCATTTCAGATTTAGTGAATATCATTATATTATTTTGTTTTTTTTGTTAATGTCCATTTGATTCATAACATTAGCTGTTGTTTCTCTATTTTATGTCATTTAACACATGTCTAAAGCTTTCTAATTATTCAAATATATACAGTGCTACTCCCGTAGATACCAAAAAGAGTAATTTATTCAAAACTTCATAAAAACATATTTATCTATTTTTATTTTAGGTTGTATGGCTCGTGGTTCTTACCTTCGTGTTCACTACAAACCTTGCCAAGCTGTAGCTAAGGCTATTATGGGCAAGAGTCTTCTTGATGCTAAGAAGTACTTACAAGATGTTATTGCTCACAAATCCGCTGTTGCTTTCACTCAACACAACGGTGGTATTGGTCGTCATGCTCAAGGTAAGAACCTTAAGTCTGGTAGCCAATGTGCTTGGCCCGAAAAGGCTTGCCGTTTCTTCCTTGTCCTTCTCGACAACCTCCAAGCTAACGGTGAAGCTAAGGAATTAGATGCTGCTAAGCTCTACATTTCTCACTCTCAAGCTAACCATGCTCCTTGTGGTCACAGACGTACTTACCGTGCTCACGGTCGTATTGGACCTATGTTTTGTTTATTTATTATATTCTTTGATTTCTTTTATATATATTTATATTTATATTTATATTTATTAAATTCTAATACTATAATAATTATTAATTATATATATAATAAATTGATTATTCATTAAATAATATATTATTAGAAGAATAAGAGATAATATATAACTATTTTCTTCTCTATACCTTACCTTAGTCATCCTGCTCATATTGAAGTTATTGCTTCTGAAAAGGCTGAAACTGTTGCTCGTTCTAAGACTGAACATATATTATTATATTATATCATACTATCATTTTTGTTTTTTTTTTAAATAAGTTGTTTAAAAATAATATATAATATATTATTATTTCTATATTTTATTCATATCTGAACCTGTTCTTCGTCGTTTCACCAAGAAACAAATTGCTTCTAAACGTCTTCACTTAGGTGGTGGTCTCAATTAAAGAGAGTAACTAGTTAAGTAATAAACGGATAATAATTTGGTTGCTATATGTGTTTTGTGTATCATTTTTTTTTAAATCACAGATCAATAACAAGTCGTTTGTATTATATATGTATTATATATCAATATTTATCAATATATACATATATATATTATCTTACATGAAAACAAAATGAAACACTAAAATATTGATATGACTCGAAGACAAAGAAAATAGTATTAACAATGAATATATAGGATAATAGTACAAGAATAATTATAATGAACAGAGAAAACAATTTAGAATAATATTTCCAGTTATAGTTTAATAGCACTACAAATATAAAAACACCAATGAAAAGGTACTAAATGTGTATTCCAAGTAATTGGATTGGGTAATATTCCTTTAATTTGTAAAAGACGGAATTGATTTTTTTCTAATTCATGATGTAATTTTCGATCTGAAATAAATTTTTTATAATCATGTGTACCAACAGGAAGTATATGAAGTATATATCTATATATATATATATAATTCTATAGTAAAAACAAAAAAAAAATGTTATTTAAATAATCATAATATATTTATTGATAATGTATTAATATATATATATATATATTCTGCAAATAATTTAGCAGCTATCCATCCCAAGAGAGTTTTATTAATAGTTGAAAAAATAACTAATCCTCCTGTTTTTGTTAATTTTGATACATTTTTCATAAAGAAAGGAAAATCAGAAACATGCTCAATTACCTATATATAATAAGTATGATAAATATAATTATTATAAGTATAATAATAAAATTAAATAAAATAAATAAAATAAAATAAATAAAATAAAAAATAAATAAAAAATAAATAAAATAAAATAAATAAAATTAAATAAAATAAAATATGATACAATAAAATTAAATAAAACAAATAAATAAAATAAAATAAATAAAACATAATAAAAATACAAATATAACACAAATAACACTATACTTCTAATGCAAAAACAATATCATATTTTTTATTCTTATTCATTTGATCTTCAACTGTAGAATTTTCATATTGAAGTGTTCCTTTCCAATTATCCGTTAGTGATGCATGATATTGTGCTATATCTATACATTCCTTACAAGGATCAATTCCTATAACATTAGCTCCACGTCTTGCCATTTCTTCACTTAATAAACCACCTCCACAACCAATATCTAAAATATCTATATTGGTTAAATCACCATTACCTTTATACTTTGATGAAATAAAATGATTTTCAATTGTATGATCAATAAACACAAGACGTGAAGGATTCATATGATGAAGCATTCCTGATCCTGTCCTACTGTTAGGATTCCACCATTCCATAGCATAATTCTTAAACTTCTCAATTTCTTCAGGACTCTTTGTTGTTTCAGCAGCAAAGAATCTTTTCATAACTAAAGTACTCACAATCGGTCTACAAACCAATCTTGGTTGAAATATACGTATCATCTTCGATTCTATAAAAACGAAAACAGAATTAATAAGAAAATGAGGAAAAAAACAAAAACGAAAGAAGAACGCACCAAGTTTCCCCTTGTTATTTTCATAATTATTCACGATATTATGTTTTTTGATTAAAAAGACTATTTATTCTATTTGAATACAATATATATAGTTGATAGTAACTCATGGAGGATCCAACAAGTCGATTAACACTTCTAAGTATGGGATTTTCATCAGAAGAAGTATGTATTTGGAATTAAGTGATGATACTTCGACTTAATTTATATTTATATAGATAGATAAAGCTATGCTTGTATGTGTATCAGTTGAAGAAGCTATTTGCTATTTAGTAGATTCTGTATGTGTCATTTTATTTTATGTAATAAAGCTATTCTAGTCTCCAAAAAAATATAATTCACCTAAAAAACAATTAGATAAAGAGACTAGACAATCGTTAATCAATCTAGTGGATCAGTAAGACAATTACTTGTTTTTTGTTTGATTTCTATTATTTATATAGGGATAGTGATGATGAAAGTGATGAGAAGAGTACAGATGATGATATCGAAGAATATACAACAAAATTAATAAATCAACATAATGAAAAGAAAGAAAACAAAACTAAAGATAATAAAATTAAAGAACAACCAATTAATTTTAATGGAGAAACTATTTATTTGAATTATATTTCAGGAATGGGAAATGATGACACAGGATGCGTCAATTTTACAAAATTATTTAATATTAATTATAACCGTGATTATGACCCTACTTTAAAATCTATTATTATGACTTCATTTGTTTGTATATATTTATTATTTTTAGGCTATTTTTGTTGTTGTTTTTATATATTTATATTTATAATATTAACATTAATAATAATAATAATAATAATAATAATAATATATATATATATATATAGCTGAACCAAGTTTTTTGCTTCCTCTTTTACAGAGAGATATTGATATTACTTTAATTACTCATTTAGATAAAAATCAAGAAGAGAGAAGTAATACTATTCTTAATAATGGAAAATTTATTACTGTATATATATATAGTATTATTAATTTTATTGAATGCTTTCTTTTATATTTATATATAGTTGTGATATATATATATACTTATTGTTTTTATGTTTTTCAGAAATATATATTAATTGTTTATATATATATATATAGATATATCCTCCAATAATAATGTCAAAAGGTGGTATTTTTCATGCGAAATTATTATTAATAAGATTTGAAGATAGATTAAGAGTATTATATATATATATTATATATATATATATATAGGTAGTTATAAGTAGTGCTAATTTAACGAAACCTGATTGGATGCAATGGTCACAAAATATATGGACACAAGTATATATATATATATATATATATATATTATATTATATTATATTATATTATATTATATAGGATTTCTTTACAAGTACTTCGAACACGATTCGTATATATAATAATATACTCTTTAAAAAAATCAATTAATATATATATGTATATTTATATAGAATCAAAACAAACAAAATTAGGAAAAGAATTCGAAACGGATCTTCGAGGGATGTTAAGAACACTAAAAGTGCCAACCAATAGAATTAAAGATACGTTTAATAGTATTCTTTTCAATCACGTGTCAGTAAAATTAGTGTTTTCACTTCCTGGAGTGTATATATATATATATATATATATATCTTATTTGAATTGTGTTTATATATTATTATTCTATTATTTATTATATACATTTATTTGTTTAAATAATTATAACAATAATAATAATTATATATATATAGTCATTCTGGAAATGATTTATATAAATATGGTCACATGCGTCTACGTAATATATTAAAAGATATAGATATGAAATTACATACAATTGGAAAACATCAATTTATACCTGATTTTGATAATAAAAGTATATATATAGTTTATATAATATAATTATATTTATATTGAATACAGTTACTACTTATTATATATATATATATAGATGCATCTTTATCTTCTGGATCCTTAAAAAAGTATCAGGATATTTGTGTTCCAATATGTAGTCACTGCTCGTCATTAGGGACGTTACAATTAAAATGGGGACAAGAAATGATCAGTTCCTGTAATGGAGGTATACATATATATATATATATATATATATATATATATATATATATATATATATATATATATATATAATAAAAAACTTTATTATTCTATATATAAATAAATTTTAATGTTTATATATATATAAATAATATATATATATATAGGAATACCTTATTTGGGTCCATTAGAGTCTCATTTGCACGTGGTTTATCCAACGTACGAATGTGTACAGAATAGTTCTATTGGTACAGAAATGGCAGGATCCCTCACACTTCGTACAGATGCGTACTATAAAAGAATATCTATATTATTATTATTATTATTATTATTATTATAGACTTTATTATTATTATTATTATAGACTTTATTATTATTATTATTATTATTATTATTATTATTATTATTATTACTATTATTTTTATTATTATTTTTATTATTTTTATTATTATTATTATTATTATTATTATTATTATTATTATTATTATTATTATTATTATTATTATTATTATTATTATTATTATTATTATTATTATTATTATTATTATTATTTACCATTCTTCATTTCATCTCAATTCATTGATACTCCTTAATATTCACGAATTCCCACGGAAATCATTCAGATTGTTTCAAAGTATTTCGTCACGTCCACGTGCACTATCTCATTCTAAATTATTATCCTATATACCTTTACGTGAATCCCCGCGGTTACCTTGGGTTTATGCAGGTAGTCATAATTTTACTCAAGTATATATATTGACATATTTGTAAATTATAATAAAAATAATCTATATATATAATAAAAATAATCTATATATATAATAAAAATAATATATATATATATCTATATATAGAGTGCATGGGGTAAACTTCAGTCAAATGGCACAAAAATATGTATAATGAATTATGAGTTAGGAATAGTATTATTACCTCCTAATTATATTCAATTATATAATGAAACAGATGGAAATACTATGTCTCCATCCACGTGTCAATCACGTGATAATGAACAACCTGATAAAGATATAAGCACAGGATTGGTTATTCATGATTATATTAATGTTGATAATTTATGTAACGCTGTTCACTTGCCGTTTCAATGTCCTTTTTATCCGTACGAACCGTCAGATGAACCTTTTATGCAAGAATAATCATGAAAAATGATTATATGTATATATGTTAAATAATGAGTTATGTTTTATTTATTATATATATTGTTTTGTTACTATTATGATACTATTATTATACGACTACTCTAAAAAACAGTTTTTTCAGTAATTAAATAGTTTAAACAAGTTTTTAATAAATATACAAAAATATTGATAATATCAAATCAATATATAATGTAGATATAATTATTCTTTATAATTATAATAAATATATATATAAATATATATTTATTCGAGATGTTCTTCTTTCAGTAACGTATCAACTTCTTTCTTTTCTATATCCCATTTTCGTTTTGTTGATTGATCAACTTCCCAGTACCATGAGGGACGTGCATTGGCGGGCAAACTATATAGAAATACGAGGGAAATTAAAATATAATAGAATATAAAATTTAATGTATATATATACCAATAATCATAAAATAATTCTGAGTTTTCAATGTGTTGAGTAGCTATCATAACCATTGTCTATATATATATATATATATATATATATATATATATATATATATATACCTTAATATATGATTTTGTTATCATATGTCCATTATTTACCTATATATTTATATTATTAATATTACTATTCATAGTATATATTATTATTATATATAATTATATATATACCCAATCGATAAAACGTTCTTTTTCAATATATTGATTTGGAATATATTTAGCAAATTCGCTCATTCCCGCGGGAATATCATAAGGACATAGCATAATATTTGGTTGTGTATCTTTTGGCGGGTGATTGACAATATGACCGAGGGAAAGAGGATTTATAGGAACTATATATAATAATAATAATAATAATAATAATAATAATAATTTGTATAAGTTAACTAATAAATATTATAAAGATATTAACAAGAATAAGTGTAAATATAATAATAATATAATAATAATAAACATAATAAGTAAAATAATAAACATAATAAGTAAAATAATAAATAAAATACAATAGTCCTTAGAATCCACTATAGAGGAATCATAATACCAATAACGATAATCACTTTTTACACTTGTCAAGGCATCACGAATAGCTTTCTATATATATATAGATAATAATAATAATAATAATATATATATATATATATATATATACATTCTTAAGATGTTGACGTAAGTATACAGTTCCAGGGAAAAAACCCTATTTATATTAATAACATATATATAATTATTCAACATAATTATAGAATAACAACAAATTATAATATATAAAAAAATACAATAATAATCATAAATATAATAAAATAGAATAATAAATATAATAATAATAATAAATAAAATATTAAAAAAAACACAATAATATATATATATATATACAAGAATAGTACCAGGATTAATATGTCCATCTACAAATATACCCTATTTATAATAATAATAATAATAATAATAACACATATATATACATTTCCTGCATTAGGAATACTAGATATTTGTTTAAATAAAACCCAATTTTGTTTCTTCTTGAGATTTTCTCTTACAGAATCACTTAATAATGGTGTTTCTATAGTTGTACAATTGAGACCTTTCTTTATGCCTTCTACAGCATTCGGTGACTTCATATGACATATTTCTTCATCAACTAATTTCATATTCGTAAAAAGTACTTTCATTTGTGGAGTAATCATTTCTTGTTCAATTCTTCTTAGCTTCTCAATTCGTTCCTTAGATAATCTCTGAGATATAGCAGAGACTTCTTCTTTTTTCTCCTTATTAAAAAGTCCTTTCTGATACACATTTAATAACAAGCAGACTTTCATAGCATCGAATTGTTCTTGAAATTGTTGACTTGTCATTTTTCCAACGTCACTCATCATAGACTTTAACGCACCTGATACAGACATCCCAATATTCTGATACTCGAAAATATGAAATGAATTACTCAAAGAATTGATTTCTAAAAACTGTGTTTTAAAAACATGGGAAAATCACATTTGCTTTTAGTCACTGTTTGTTACACTCTCAGCTATTGAATTTAATAAAGTATGTGTGGAATATGTTTATCATTACTAGATCTCGGTGAACAGAATAAAGAGACTGCTAAAGAGATTGTTCATCAAGAAATTGATGCTGTTAAGGAAGAAATTACTTTACGAGGTCCAGATTCTCAGAATGAAGTTGAACTGTCAGATACAAATATGTGTTTTTTCTCTTCGGTGTTACATATTCGTGGTGAAAATACTGTTTCTCAGCCTCTAGTTGATGAGAACGGAAATATGTTGCTATGGAATGGAGAAGTTTATGATGGATTACATATGAATGAAAATGAGAATGATACTGAAAAAGTTTCTCAATTATTAGCTTCTTCTACTACTATTTGTGAAGATATGGAAAATATAAAAGGGGAATATTCATTCGTGTATTATAATGTATAATTAATTAATATAAATATAATTTTTTTATATTATGGATATGATTCTATAGAAAACAGAGAATATTCTTTATTTTGGTCGTGATAAATGTGGAAGACGTAGTTTATTAATGAAAATAAAAGAGTATATAATTGATAATAACACTTATTATGGATTAACACTTTCTTCTGTTGGCACAATTCTCCCTGATGTATATATATATATATATATATATATATATATATATATATTCTTTTTATATTATCATAAGTATTTGTTTATTTGAATATATATATAATAATTATTCTTTCTCTCTAGTCTACATCTCTGATTCCCGCGGTTATTCTCTCTCCATCTATACTAGATATGTCTATACTAGATCCAACGCCTGTTCCTTATTCATTAAATTATATAAATACATGGATTGAAATACCTCCTTTAGGTATATATACTATTAATCTTAATGAATATCACCAACAAATGTTTCATATACAATTATTACCATGGAAATCTACATATATACGTAATAAATTATCTGATTATACAAATATTCCAGATTCTTTTCTATTTCCTGATTTCCCGCCAAATCTTGTGGATTCTGCCCACCAGCTTCAACATGCACTTGAAAATAGTATTTCAAAACGACTTTTTTATACATCAACTAAAGAGAAAGGGTAAGAATACTACTATATATATTTATATATTATTTGTTTAAATATGTCTTTTTTTAATATTATTAATAATAATATTCTTATATATATATATATATAGAATATCAATATTATTCTCTGGAGGAATAGATTGTTCACTTATTACTGCTATAACATCCACGTTACTTCCCCGTGATTATTTTATTGAATTATTAAATATTTCATTTGATAATCCTTTTTATAATTCACCAGATAGAAGAACGGCATTAAATTCTTATATTGATTTGATGGCAGCAGATCCTTCCCGCGAATATCGATTCATTTGTGTCGATGTTTCTATTCCTGAATTAATCGAAGAAGAACAACATATTCTTCAACTTATTCATGTATATATTTTTATATTTATTATTAGTATTATTATTATTATTATTATTATAGCCTAAAACATCTACAATGGATTTCCATATTGGTGCAGCTTTTCACTTTGCTTCCCGCGGGAATGGAAAGATCATTGAAAAAGGGAATCATACAATTGATGTATATATATATATATAAAGAATATTAATAATATGTTATTTCTGTTATTTATATATATATATATATCTTTAGGAAATGAAAGAATTAGTTGGTTATAAGATTGAGCTAAATAATGTATATATAAATATATATATTGGTTATTATTATTATATATATAGGAAGATAATGCAGGTAACAATTCAAAATGATTCTAAATATTTTACTATTATTTTACTATATCTATATATATATATATTTATACGTTATAGAAACAATTCCTGAGCCTGGATATATACATATATTAAAAGATTATAAAGCGACATGTAAATTAATTCTTTCAGGAACAGGAGCAGATGAATTATATGGAGGTATATATATATGTATATATTATTATTATATTATATTATTTATAACTATTATTAATAAGTTAATTTTATTATTATTCTATATAGGATATACTCGTCATTATGCTTTATATAATAAGGAGGGATGGAAAGCATTAGAGAATACATTAGAAATGGAATATAATCGATTATGGATACGAAACCTTGGATATATTCATGGTTATTATAATTATATTTATTATTATTATAATTATTATTACATATTATAAAAATCATGCTTCTTATTACTTATTATACTTATTATACCTATTATTACTTATTATACTTATTATATATAGGGTAGAGATGATAGATGTATATCTTCAAATGGAAAAGAAATTCGATTTCCATTTTTAGATGAAGATATTGTTCAATTAACTTATTCATTACCCATCTATCATGTATATATATATATATATATATATATATATATAATACTACTAAAAAAATAAAAATATGATATTACTTATAAAATGTATCATAATATAATATTACTACTATAAACATCATAATATAATATTACTGGTATAAACATCAAATATAATATTACTACTATTATTATCATAATATAATATTACTACTATAAATATCATATATAATATTACTAGTATAAAAATAATATATAATATTCCTATTATTCTTTCTATTCTTCATTCTCTATAGTTAATTGACCCTCGTTTACCTAAAGGACAAGGTGATAAATTAATATTAAGAGTATTATGTAAAATATATGGATTATATAGTTGTATACATCTCTCTAAAAGAGCTATTCAATTTGGTAGCCGTATTGTCAAGTATATATATATATATATATATAATAATAATAAATAATGAAACTATTATTATTTTATTATTTTTATTATTTATATAGGCAACTTAATATTGTTGATGGTAAAAATTCAAAGCAAACAAAAGGACATTTAAAATATCATATTCATTCATAAATATACATATATTTTTAATTTTTTTTTGCTATTTTTTTAACGTCTATTTTTTTTAACCATTTTGTTTTTTGTTGCTTTAAGTTTTTTCTGAGAATATAAGAATGTGAAAGTGATTAAATAATAAGTTATATATATAAATAATAACATTAAAATTATCTTTAATAAACACAAGTTATTTATAACGATAATAAGTTCATTTTTCAAGTTTCTAATACATAAATCACTTTATAGACAAATACAATTTTTTTTACCCGTTCGTACAACTAAAGCATTCAACTTTTATTCCAAATAATTATCAAAATCAATAATCTCTTTCTCATCTTTCATTCCTCTATAAAAATATTATTTTTTAGAATCTTTAGAACATTTCCTCCATAATAATTTTACTCGAACCATATAGTTTGACACTTTACATAAGCAAACAACCCATGACTTCTCCAATATGATTCTGTTTCTTTACCAAAACAAGAGAATTCGATCGAATCTTTTATTAAATCATAGTTATCTTGATAAATAAGTGAGATGAATATAAAAAATCATAATTATTAGAGAGTCCACACATTTTTAAATGACGAAAGTAAAGAATTTAGAATTTCTAAGAGTAGAAACACTTATTTTTTTAAATCTATCATCAAGAAGGTCTTTTTGTTTTGATAGAGAAGCTTTACTCATTCTTCTTATCTGTTCTGAATAGATTGTTGAAAGAATAATTTTAAAAAATGCCACGTTGGTTTCCATCATCGAACTCGAATAATGGTAATGACGATTCAAATCCTCGTCCTGAGAAGCGCCATCCATTTAGAAATAGCTACAATGCAATGAAAGAAAAAACAAAGACGTATTCAAAAAGCATTTCTAATAAAGCCAAACAGTATTATACAAAATCAACAAATGTAGCATCAAATATTATTCATCATAACAAACCTCAAAGTTCTCATGATATTAACGCTGCAACTCCAAGTATTAGTCAAAATATCATTTCTGAATCTTCATTAGGACTTGAGAAGATGCATGAAAGTAATATGAATCGTGGTAAAGAATTGTTGGAAACAATAAATGAAGGAAAAGAAGATTTGAATAGATCAGAAAATTCAATCATTAATCCAAAGGTTTCAGTATTACAGTCATTATCTTCTACTGCTGTTTCTTCAAATCAAATGGAATCTGATCATAAAAAAGGAATGGAATCTGATCATAAAAAAGAAATAGAGTCTGATAATAAAAAAGAAATAGAATCCGAGTCAATACAAGAAAAAGAAAAGATGAAAACAAAGATACAGAATTATTATAAACGTTCAAAAGATTATATGTCACATTTACGTAAACGTACTCCTCGTCCTTCTAAAACAGAGTTGATTGCTACTAGTAATATAAATAAAGAAGAAAATATAAATAATAATGAAAGTAAGGATAATAATATTATTGATGATAATAATATTGGAAATAATAATATTATTGATGATAATAATAATATTGATGATAATAATAATATTGGTGATAATAAAAATATTGATGATAATAATAATATTGGTGATAATAATAATATTGCTGTATCTTCTAATGGAATAGAACAAATAGAAAGAGAAAAACAAATGTTATTAAATTATAAATATACATTAAATCCATATAATAATGATAATAATCATTCAAATGAAAATACTAGTATATATATATATAATAATATTTTTAATATTTATTATTATAGATTTTTTCTCTGCGAACACAATTTTTGAATTATATCGATATACAATGTTTTATGGAGTATATTATATATATTAAATAATAAATATATTAATGAATACTATGTTATATAGATGCAAAATATGTTTTCAATTCAAAGTATATCTAAGAAAATAATTGAATCAATAAAAGAAAATGAAGATAAATCACAAATAGAATCAATGTTTATAGAAAGAACACAAATGAAAACACAATCAAATGCTCAATATGTTAATATAGCAAATCCAAAGTTTTTATCTTTACGTGAACATACACCTACTCCTGGTTATACTACTTTATTTAGTTTATTTTTAGCACATCCTCCGTTACCTATTGCTTATATATTATGTGATTTAAAATTTGTATTAAGTAGAAATATTAATACTAGTCCTTGTCCTACTAAAGATATTATTATGAAATCTCCACGAATATTTAATGAAATTGAAAAATTAGAAAGCCCTAAAGAAGAAATAGAAATAGATATTAATAATAATAATAATAATAATAATAATAATAATAATAATAATAATAATAATAATAATAATAATAATAATAATAATAATAATAATAATATAAATAATAATAATAATAATAATAATAATAATAATAATAATAATAATAATAATAATAATAATAATAATAATAATAATAATAATAATAATAATAATAATAATAATAATAATAATAATAATAATAATGTAGATAATAATAATAATAATAATAATAATGTAGATAATAATAATAATAATAATAATAATCAAGATTCACCTATTACTCCTATTGTGTCTACCCCTTTTACTCCAAATACTCCAGATAACCGTGGGAATCCAGATATTATTTTATCTATTCCTACAACTACTCCTACTTATTTATCTCATTCTGTATCAACTAGCGATATTCATGATATTTCTACTACTACTAATACTAATAATAATAATAATAATAATACTAATAATAATAATAATAATAATACACAAAAACTTCAGGTAACTGTTGAAAATCTTAAAAAGACTGTTGAGAAATATGTTTCAAAAATGGCGGGAAAACAAAATACATATGTTTTGCGTTTATTCTGTTGGCTATTAACTCAAGTTTTTCGAATATTTTTTGATCATATTTATGTTGATTATAATGGTGCTGGAACATTATTCCAGTATTTATCCACATGTGATCCAAATACTGGAATAGTATTTCTTCCTACACATAAATCTCATTTTGATTATTTAATTATATCTTATATTTCTTATGCATTTGAATTACCTATTCCTTCTATTGCTTCTGGTGATAATCTTAATATACCCATAGTAGGTTCATTATTTAGAAATAGTGGTGCTTTCTTTATGAGAAGATCTTTTGGTAATGATTCTTTATATAGAGCTGTATTTGAAAGTTATGTAGAAGAATTATTATTAGGGGGATCTCCTTTAGAATTCTTTATCGAAGGGGGTCGGTCACGTGATGGAACAATATTATCTCCAAAATTAGGTTTATTAAAAGTAATTATAGATGCTTTTAATGGTCATAAATTTAATGATGTTTTATTAGTACCTATTTGTGTTGATTATGAAGATATACCAGAAATAGAAGGATATATTAATAATTTATTAGGTCATAAAAAGACACCAGAATCATTATATGGATTATTAAAAAGTGCTATGTCTATGTTAGGTAAAGATTATGGTAATGTTTTTGTTACTTGGGGAAAACCAATATCTTTAAATAAATTAACAAATACTATGCATATAACAAATAATAATATAGATTCAAAATCTGAATTACGATATATAGGTGCTCATATATGTAGAGGAATGAGAGAGAATAGTATAGCCACTAGTAGTACAATTGTATCTTCTGCTATATTATGGAATTTATATTATGAATATATACCTATAGAAAAATTAGAAGAACGTGTTGATAAAATATCCAAATGGATTAAAGAACAAGGAGGTTTAGAAGTATCACAATGTCCTTCTAAAGAATTCGTTATGCAATTTATATATAGATATTATAATTTATTAGATTTTGAATATTCAAATAAACAAGTAGAAGAAAGTAATTGTAATAATAATGATAATCAGAATAATAATAATATCGAAAATAATAATAATATCGAAAATAATGTTAATAATAATAATAATAATAATATATCAAATTATAATTCTTTAATAGAATATAATGGTCAATATATATCACAAATATGTATACAAAATAATATACATAAAGAATTACAAATAGGATATATGCGAAATAGTTTATTTCATTTATTTGCTATGGAAAGTGCTGTTTTATCAGTAGTTCATTGCTTACAAACTAATTTTGTACGGAGTACAATTTATGATTCTATTCCAGGTGTAAAGAAATCATTAGATTTAATTTATTATCAAATTCCTTATGCTACTAATGATTTTGTTTCTATTATTTCTTCATTAAAAGAAAGAAAAGTTATATATTATGATAAAGTTAAAGGACCATGTATTAATAATGATTTTTATGATTATAGTGAATTTTGTATATCTTTAACTAGAGATATATATATATGTGCATATATGACATGTGCTCTTTTAGAAGGATTTAGACCGGATTGGTCAACAACGACTCTTGAACTTTCGTTCATCCAATCACTTGTAAGCTCTGGTTTAGCTGAATTTTATGAAGAAGGTTATATTCATTACGGACTAAGTATAAGTATTCAAATGATTAAAAATATTGTTGATTTTTGTTGTGAAAATAAAATATTAAAGAAAAATAAAAAAGAAACAAATGGATTTAATTATATATTTGATGAAAATTATATAAATAGAATCATATTTATAGATTATTTAGATTTTTTCTATATGCTTTCTGAATTTGATGGTTATAATATTGATGTTAATTCCCACGATTATGTTGCCTCTTTGACTTCCTTATGTTTTTATCCATTATTTAAACAACAAGAACATGTTCGTCGTTTACCTCTTTTTAAACAATAATATTGTTTCTATTTCATATATATATATTATTTATATATACATCCTTTTTTTTTATTGATTCTTTTTTTAATATATATATATATTTATTCATATTTTATACTATATTTTTATCTTTTTTTTCATTGATTTATTTTTCTCTTTTTTTGTATGATGAATATTTTGGGGTATTTTAAATTTTTGCTTACATATAATGTTTTAGTTGCATTTAGTTTTTTTTTTGCATGTTAAAGGAAACAATAAAAAATGATATATAATGATTTATAAGTTTATTATTTACACAAAACATTTTATTCTTATAATATGTGAAATAACTTTAGTTATGGTTTAAACTTGATTGAAATAATTATATAAAAAACTAATCAATAGTTTGATATTATATATTAATGACTATTACAAATAATATATAAATATATAATGTGACAAGAAATGATATCTATGAAAAGACAGCAAATATCATTTTTTTTTATAACGTAAAATATTTGAGAAAAGAAAGTTCATGCTAATGAATGTAATATGAATAATATATATATATATATATATACTAGAATAGAAGAATTAAAAAAATATTACTATTTTTACTGTTTGAAATCAATGTATAATAAGAATTAATATACCTTTAAATCTATTATTCATTTATTAGTTTAGTAAAATTTGTATATTTCTGCTTCTTTTATAAAAATGTAATATGAATAAAATGAATTTTTTAATGTATTAAAAACTAAATGAACTGAATAAAAAATAGAGTTTCTTTATTAAATATGCATTAAAAAAAATTAATAAATATATGTATATATAAATAAAAATGGTGTTAGAGAATAGGGAACTATTATATATATGTATATATATATATATATATTAAAAGAAATCATCATCATCAATATAAGCTTTATGTAATATAAATTCATAAAAAACATGATTCTTTTTAATAAATGTTGAATCTTTCATTTTTTGTTTATATTCATTAATAGCTTCTTCCGATGCTTGTAATTTATTTATATCTAAATAAATAATATATATAATATATATATATATATATATATATATAAAATATATATATATACCATATCTACAAGTAAATTTCTTTAATTTAGGTATTTCACCAGATAAAATGAAGTCAATAACATTAAATAACAATATATCATTGTTAAAATCTAAATATAAAAATTATTTTAATATTTATTAATTTACATAAATATACCTATATCCAAAGTTCTTAAATTTGGAATTTTTTGTTGTTTAATATAATCAATAAATTTTTCAATTTCATGTTCAGCTATAGAGTCATCTTGAGATATATAAAGAGAATAATAAATGCATAAAAACATACCATCTTTTTTAATAATAATAGTTTCTACAGATAAATCAATATTGCCTTCAATTTGTGGAATAAATTGATTAGAATTAAAAGTGATATGACGATAGCTACCAGCTTGTTCTAAATTATAATTAAAATAAAAAAAATATATTTAAAAAAAAATAAATGTATATACCATTCAAATATAAAGTACTTGCTAATGGAAGATTATCATTAGAATTATATAAGGATACGTTATCTTGGAAATCATTGACACATTCACTTGATTTTATAACTATATAAAAAATACAACATAAAAAATATGAAATCAGAAGAAAAATATTAATAGTAACTATAACATTCATTATGAAAATAATTATGATATCTTAACAATATATGATTGAACAATCAGTATTTTATATAATCAATTTGTTTAAAAATATCAAAATGTATCATAACGATTACATAAAAAAAATAGTTAATGATAAATAGTTAAGTATATATATAAATACATATTGTAAATGTTTGTAATTTGGGGAAATTAGTCTTTGTATATGATTCAAAAAATGTTTTGATTGGTATGTTATTCATTTCTAGATAATAATTATATATTTACTGATTGAATATATTCAACATAATAAATGTGGAAATAAAGAATATAATAATAAACATAATAATAATTATAATTAGTATATACCTAAATTTATTTTAGTTGCATTTTGGAAACCTCTATTTTGAATGAGTTGCATTATCGTATCATCATGACCATATCCTACGAAGAATTATTCATAAAGAAATAAAGTTATAATATATTAACAACTTATGTTAATAAATTTATATATATATATATATATATATATGTATATATATATGTAATAAATATAACGCCAACGTAATGTATATATATGTATATACCATTAAATGTAATATTAGAAGCTTTACTAACTATTTTTATAAGAATATTTTTGAAAATAGAGAAATATTCAGGTTCAGGTTTAACATCCATATTTATTGCTGGTACTAAAAAAATAGATATAACTTAAATATATATAGTTTTAATACATACATTGAATATTTAAATAATTTATGCTATTAAATGTTTTATCATTAAATATTGTATCAATGCGTTTTAACTCATTTATACATATACGTTTATCAACTATATATAGCATATAATAATTTGATTAATAATATAAATAGCATACAATTAAGATTACAGTTTTGTAAATTTTGAAAAAAACTACTATTAAATAACTTTTTAAAAGCATCTTTAACATCAATAAATTTTGGAGTTTCATCATTTTTATTATCTACGTTTTCATCATTTTTATTATTATCATCATTATTATTATTATCGACTTCATCATCATTTTTATAATAATAATAATATGAGTTATACTCTTGATAATCATCGTAAATTTTATAATCTATATATAATATATAATTATTGCTTTATAAATTCATACTGACTAAGTTCATTTTAAAATAATCAACTTTTTCATTTCTTTTTTCAAAGTCTTCTAATATATTATCAAATATTGGGTTATAATTCTTATTTTTATAAAGATCTATTAAAAATTATATTAGAATAAATAGACATTTTTTATTATATGAAATATATAAAATATACTAATAAGAGATCCTGTATATGTTAAAAGTCCTTTATCTAGAATTTCTTTTATATGAGGGAATAAATCAATACAAGTCGCTATATATGTAAAAATAAGATAAAGATTATAATTGATATACAAGTAATTTTATATAATAATAACTATATATATACAGCCTAAAAAAAGATGAATTGAGTGATTATAAGCTAAATCATCTAAATATATTGCCATCTCCTCTCGTTGACTGTAAACTACATTTTCTACATTTAGTATATCAATAGCAGATAAGTATTGCTCAGGAATAGGTTGACTTAATATGACTTCACCTATGATATATATATATATATATATATATATGATTATATGTATAAATATATATACTATCTTCATAAGTAAGAATATGTAAATTTGGAAAATGTTCCTTATTAATTGTTGATAATGTGAAAGATTCTATATATACATTATAAATAATTAATTATAGATTATATATATTATATACCACTATCATCATATCGATCAAAATTGAGTTCAGTGACATTAGGAAATTTATGAGTTAATATCATTTTTATAAACTCATCATTATCAATTAATTCATTAAATTTCATAACTATATATATATATATATCATTATCATCATTAAACTGAATAAACAAGAGATATAATATACTCCATGATAAATTTAGTGAGGTGAGAGAATCAAAATAACCTTCTTCAAAAGCTTTCATAAAAATAATAGCAAATTGTATGTCGCTCTCAGAAATTTTACCTATAAAATGAATATTAAATAATTATAAATATAATTATTTATCAATCTATCTATTTACTTGTATCAATAGTCAACTTTGAAAACTGAAAACTAGATGGAATACGTAATAATTGAGATAAACCTTTCTCTGTATTAATTGTAGAAGATCGTCTATAAAAATATTTATAAGGTAAATCTATCTAGTATTTATAATTAGAATATATACGAGAATACACTGAGTTCTGTTTTATCTAAGAAAATATAATATAAATTGTTAATATATAAATAATATAAATGATAAACTAATGTAAATAATAATAATAATAATTACCACCATATTTAATAACTACATTATCCTGAATTGAATAATAGATATTGGGACTAGTTTTAACTTGTGTATAATCATCTGAATATACAGCTACATCAAGAACAGCTTCATAAAGTTTAGGCAATTTATTTTCATATTTTCTATCAGAATAAGAATTTTTTATATGCCAATCAACATTAGTATTTTCTATATCAAAAGAATTATTCTTATTATATTCATCCATCTCTGACTCGGTATAATAATCAAATTTCTCATAATAACCTATACTTTTACCATTATTTTTGCAAAAGCTAATATATTCATGTATATATTCGTCACTATTTGGATTTAATAATATATCACCTTTCAAATAGTTTTCAGCAACAACTATATACATATATATATATATATATATATATATACCAAAAATGCTTAGTGTTTTAACTAAGGGGAATATATCTTGAATGCAAGATGGATAAATATATTCTGATGGTATATTTGGTGCATATTGATCTATATATATGATCATTATTTATTATATACTAATTATATATTTACATCTAATTTCAACATAAGCAATATTCATCATTTTAAAAAGAAACGAATAACGTAATAATTCATCTTTTTGTTGAGGAGTCATTAAGCCTATATATATATCTAAATTATTTGGAGGGATATTAGTATTATATCTACTATATAAATATATTCTTACCATATATTCTTATTACTTTATTTTGTGAATTAAAGAGTACAGTATGATTAGTCGACAAATCACATTTACCTAAACTATAATATTTATTTTTAGATAAATAATTATAGAATAATTCTTCAATATGAAATAATAAATCATTTATTCTTTCGTCTCTCATATCTATTGAATACTCAACAAGTGCTTGATATATATCAGCGCTGTCATCTAAATCTAATGAATCAATATCCATATTATCGTCTCTTAAAAATTGAATCACTTTGTCCATGCTGAATGAAGGCATATCTACAAAAAAGCTACCATCTTCATACTTTTCAGAGTGCTGAATAATATCCTGAAAGGGAAATTGAGGATATTTCTCAATAAATTCTTTAGAAATCCATAATTGTTTCTCATCTTGAAAAGTAAATAAGTCTAAACAATAGAATAACAGATTTAATCACATTCATATACATTTCTCTTGAGTTTGCTCGGCTAAAACTTCTGACATGACTTGCTAAACTATATAAACAAGCAACAATGAGAAGATGAAATGTGTAAAAAATGATATTTTTATGAATATATAACGAATACATGCTTTAAACTTACCTTATTAAACTAAATTAATAAAATATTTTAATTATTTATGAATAACAAAAATAAAAAAATATGAAACATAAGAGAGTTTCATTTCTATATAAAGAAATCTTTTAAAAAAACTGTTCAAATACTAGAATTCTAGTATTGCATTTTCCCATGATTAAACGAAAGTTATAAGAATCATGGTTATATAGTCAAAATAACTTGAAAAATCTAAATAATTAAAAAAGTATATTTTTAAAAAATATTAAATGGTTATTTCTTTGGTTTCTAGTTCATACAATGGATTATTAGTATTGTTTTTGTTATAATATACTTGCTGAGATAATTATGAGAATTAAATAAGACTTTGAGAAAGAAAATTTGCGTTTCATAATCTGATATGTTGAATTGTTTTCATGAAAACGCGATGAAAGTTATTTATTGAATATATCAGAATGTGGAGATAATTATACAAATATATATCTTTTTAATAAAAGAATATCAAGGAAAGATTTGCTGATAAATTTCACAGAAATTGAGATTTGAGCATTGTATAGAGATGGATAAGCTCACTTATTTATTCCAATATCAATTATAATCGAATTTAATATTTTTTTAGAAATGATTATCATCTTTATAACAGAATAATCGCTTATCAAGTCATAGAATTTATTGAACACTTTATTTTCATCTGAAATAAAAATTAATTGAGAATCAATTAAGAGAATAGATCTAATGATTTATATAATTTTTTATTAAACTTGTTATCTAGATATATTCAATAAATGTACTTTAGTTATATATGCATATACAACTGTATTAAAGTTCATGTTATTCAGATAATATCAACTGATAAAAATGAAAACAATTTTAATGATTATTTGGTCAATTATAAATTATATATATATATTTTTGATTACATTTAAATAAATATGATATGTGATTTTTTATGTTATTATATACCTTATAATAATAAAATACATATTATATTATTTTATTTTATTCTATATAATCAATTAGTTATACATTTATGTAATGATTCAATTGGTAAATAATGTAATATTATTATATTTTAATTATATTCAATGTTTACTCGTAATATATATATATATATATATATATATATATATATATAAGAAAACGAAGCTCTATAAGTGTTGAACGAACTTAAAATGAAGAATGTAAATAATTATACTATTGACAAAAAAAAATATGATATATAATGTTGAGAAATATATTTATTGTATTGTAATTATTAATAATTATTAAAAATGTAAAAAAAAATCGATTTGATAATAATTAGGTAATATTATCTAGATAAATATGTATAGTTATTATTTTGGATTATTAATTAATAATGAAGGAATGTTTATTTGATATATAAATAATGAGATATGATATAAATAACATACATAAATGTTATTATTAATGGTAATTTAGAAAATAAGAAATGTTGATTTGAGAATAATGTGAGAAACAGTATATTTATTATTGAAATAATATATGATTGTTAAAGAAAAAGAAATGTTGATTTAATAATAATTTTAGAAATACTATATAGAATATATTATATATAGCTATTATTATTGTTTATTTGTTTTAGAAATATTGTATTGAATATATGTATTAGTTTTTATAATAACATAAGTATTCTAGAGAATGATCAATTATATATATATATATATATAATAATAATAAAAGTGTAATGGAATTGTAAAAATTATATATATATATATATATATATAATTATCCATGAAAAATCATCAAAGAAAAACTTGTAATAAGAATATGATACAATATACATATATAGAATACTTATATACTACTTTTTCTATGTTAAAAAAAAAAGTAAATACATAATATAAAAAGAAATTGAGAGAAATTAAGTATAAGGAAAAATAAAAATATAATATATTGGATTTAAAAAAATGTTATTTAAATAATATATACAAAAAAATAATAATAATAAAACTTTTGTATATACTTATAGATACATTGAGATTAATGAAATATTTATAATAAATGAAGAAAATATACAATGTTAAACTATATAATAAAAAATAGGTATAATGAGTATATAATTTACAAATAAATAAATAAATAAATAAAAAACATGTTAAACTATATTATAAAAAGATATGTGTATTATAAATATATACTTGAAAAAAAGAAATAATAAAAAAATATTAAACAATAGAAGAATAAATATTTGAAAAAAACATAAGAGAATTATAATTGAGTTAGCTTACTAATAAATCTCATTATTTATTGAGATATAATATTTGTAATAAGAGAAGTATGTTTAATAGAAATAATATTCTTTAATTTTTCTTCAAATAATGATTTATCTAACCAAGTTCCATCTGTAGGATTAGGTAGAGATATTTCTTGAGGGAATGAAATAAAATAATTTATAGTAATAATTTGAATACTTTCTTCTTTAGAAGATTGAATGTTTATTAATCTTAAATTTAATATAGGAATATTAACATTCTTTAAAATAGATCTATATATATTAATTTTAGTTTCAGGTTTAATCCATGTATTTTCAGCTCCTTCAATTCTTATTGATAATTCAATTAATTGATTCTCATCAATAGTTGATGATAATACAGGAATCAAATAATAGTTTAATTGTTCTTGCTTACAGAAGTATGTTTCATAATGATGTATAGATTCATCTTGTATATCTATTAAATAATAAGTATTCATTTGAATTAATTGACTATCATCATTATTATATTTACAATATCCATTACTATTCATATTTGTAATAATATTAGAAACTAAGGATGGAGACTCAGTAGACATAATAATATCGTTTTTATATGATTGTATTTTAGAAGTAAATGAAGAAGAAGAAATATAAGATCCAATATTTGAACCATAATAAACATGAAGTAAAGAATTTGATAACTATAGATAATAATAGTATATTTACATGAATAGTTATAGAAAAAAATAATATATATATATATATATACATCATTAGTATCACTAGTATAATTAGTAGTAAGGAATAAATCTGTTAATTGATATGAATATGTTTGAATAAATGATTGGGACATAGAATATAATAAATCTAAAATATTATTTATTGTTGAAGGCACTTTTATAGAATAATCTAAGATTTGTACTACTTTTCCTGTAGTCAATGAAGGACGATTATCTATATAATAATAAATAAATAATAATAAATATAATAATAATAATAATAATAATATAATAATAATAAATAAATAATAATATAATAATAATAATAATAAATAAATAATAATAAATAATAATAAATAATATATAATAACATACAACAAAGATCATTATTAATATCATTAGACCAAGTAGGTATATTGGATATATAATCACATAAGACATGATAATAACCATATTGATTTTCATTAGTACAATTGACAACAGCATTTTTATATAAATCAGTTTCAGGATATACATAGGAATCAAGAGTTTTAGCAGGACAAGTAGTACTACTAGCAACACATTCATTATTACTAACAACTTCATTATCATTACAAGGAGTACAATCAATATTAGCACCATTAGATGAAGTAATAATACCATTTACACATTCTGTACAAATACCACTATTATAATATGTATTACCTATACAAGCAACACAACTACTCATATTAGGTTCCTCCCAATTGAGATCACTATTACAATATCTACTTATACTACCTGTATATCCTATAGGACAAGGAATAGAAGCAGTAGTAGAAGACTCAGTTTTTGGCCAATCTCCTTCAGCAGAACAAAATGGTTCAAAAACTTCTATAGATAAATCATATGTTGCTATATCCTCCTCATCATTAGTAAAAGAAAGAGTATAAGTAGTAGCAGGTGATAAACTTGTAGGAGTACCATAAATTCTTTTTGATACATTATCTAAAGTTAAGCCACTTGGAAGAGAAGGATTAACAGTAATATCAGCATCTAAAGCATCTATACTATAATATTGTTCATAACTAGTATTTATAAGCAGTTTTAGATTTGTTTCTTTGAAATATAATGTTGTAGGAAGCATTTTTATACATGTAGTATCACCTGTGATATAGTCTATTGTCTTAACATTACATAAACCTTCTGCGTCACTATAATAGCCTTTTTCACATCTTCTAAATGAATCTTCAGCACTATATGAGAAATACCAATTATCAAAAGCACATCTACCTCCACTAATTAAACGATCAAAAATAGCATTCGATATAATAGCTTGATTTCCTCTTAATGATTCTTCTAAACTAGTATCGACTCCACATTCATTTATAATTAGTCTATAACTATTAGCGAAAATAATTTCAGTACTAAAAAGATCAATATCAGTATCCAATTCAGAAAGAGATCCTTTTATTACCATAGTCCAAGATTGACTATTTTCATCATATACTTCAAAGGTAACAGACTTAGGTGAGTAAGATAAACTTTCATACATATATCTTGAAAAATAATATTCATTTACTCCATAATATAAATGATCATTAAATGTAAAAGTTAGAATAGTACCTGCACAAGGTCTATGAATAAGAACATAAGTCTCAGTATCATAATCATCTAAATTTGTTAATGGATATTCTTCATCTACATCACCATTAGCAGTCCATTCACCTGGGAATTCAGGTATATCATTACTGGTATAATAACGTAATATAACATGGAAACCAAATGATGGTTGAATGATAGTATTCTTTTTATGTATTTCAATTGCAATTACATTATCTCCAATAAAATTTAGTTGTGGATAGAATTGACTATTTGGAATTGTTCTATATAATGTATATTCATTATATTCGGAAGTAGCTAAGCTATCATATTCAATATCAGCATCATAATCCATATTAATCCTTCTTATTTCTTTACCATTTATATATAGAATCATACCAGCATATGTATATGCTTGTATATCTAATCTATCTACATCATTAAAACTATGATCTGTAGTATAATGTATTCTATAATATTGAGTAGTACTATCTTCAGGTATATCAGGAAGAGAAGAAGAAGAAGAAACAGTAGACCATAAATCATCATTAAATAGATTAGTAGTCCAATGTTCAGGAGGATTTATATTATCATAAGAATACGTAATAGATGTAGTAAAAGAATCAAATAAAACTTGATCTGCATAATCATCATCTAATCGTCTTTTTTTATCTAATTTTTTATGATTTATTTTCATATTCTTAAATATATTAGCATTATTATTCAATATATTTTCATTATTATTCGCCATTACAAGATAAGTAACATCAAAAATAGAGAGGAATTCAGGATGATCTTCAGTAGTATGTAATTCTATAGCTATATGTAATGTAGAAAGAGAAACAGAGGTAAGCATTTCTTTAGAAACAAAAATACTATATAAAGGATTTATAAAGAAATAAATAATAATAATATTAATAATAATAATAATAAACATAATAATAATATAATAATAATAATAATAATAATAATAATATAATAATAATAATAATAATATATTAATATCAATAAACATAATAATAATAATAATAATAATATAATATAATATATATACTATTTATAACTAGGTATATCTTCAAGAGATGTAGAAGAACCATTTTCATTATTTTTTGAGGAACTATAAATTATATTTAATTAATATTTTATAACATAAAAAATATATAAAAATAAGAATAAATATATAAAAATAAGAATAAATAAATAAACTAAACATACTCAGGTAATAAATAAGTATACACTTGAATTCCATTTATATAAACAATAAATCCACTTTGACTTTGAACAGACAATTGAAGACCAGTAAATGAATCATCTACAGTTATATCCTTTCTAAAATAAACACTAGAACCAGCATTCTTGATTTCTTTATTGTTATAGTCTTCACCCCATTCTTCTATCTTATTCTCCTTCCAAGAAGCAGTATCAACAATAGTAGAATATTTCCAATTAGCACTTGATGAAAGAAGAGAAGATACTATATAAATAATACTTGTAACTGTTATATATAGAGAATATATAAAAAATAATAAACATAATATATAAAAAAACATATAAAAATATATATATATAAAATTATATATATTCATTTATAAAGCAAAAAAAATCTAGATAAACACAGAAAAATATATTAAAAATATTAAAAAAATATAAATACAATTAAATTTAATAATTTTCTTTCCATTATCAATTTCATCTAATCTAGAATTAACAAGAATAATTTTGTTATACATCAAGGAGATAGAAGACTTATCAGCCCAAGCAGCGGAGTTCCTGAAAAGAAATTAATTATAAAAAAAAAGATAAAATTTAAATACTTTGAATATAATTCAAGATTATAATCCTTATTTCCATCTAAACAGACTTTATTATCAACTTGGGATTCTTGTTCCATAGAGGATCTATCAAAAAAAACAAGGGAAGTTCTCAAATTAGAAGAGTCACCTGAATAAAGTTGAACGATTTCACCAGAATTTCTCGCATAGTGTCTTTGGATAACGACCATGTGCTCATCAATGGAACAGGACTCAACAACTAGAGAACAAGAATGATAATGGTAGTTCAATGCTGAATATATAAACAAGTTGACTTACTTATAAGACTCATCATAAAAATGAGTATAGCACTTGAGATCTTCATTTTATTATATTATTTATAGATAAGAAAAAAACAAATAATAATATGAAAAAAAAAATTTAAAATTACATTTTATATCTTTGCATAGGTATTCTTTTAGGACAACAATTGTTATGATAACTATATATATTTTATATGAATTATTGACCATAACTAACTTTTTTCTAACATTAACTATTGGGTATTATCATACATGAAGACTTGGATTGGCTAATTGACATTTGGTGGCATTTAGCCAATAGAAACAACAGTTTTTCGGAAATATGAGACGGTAAATATGGTTTTATCAATGTTCGTCACAAAAACTCTCTTGGAGTACAAATTTCCTAAAAGAGTCAGTTTTATGGGTACTTTTAGGCGCAGAAGGCGTAGATAAAAACTCTCTTGGAGTAAAGACCGTACTCAAAGTACAGTTTGGCGAACCCTGGTTTTATCAACGTTCGTCACAAAAACTCTCTTGGCATACAAATTTGCGAGAAAAATATTTTATATGTATTTTTAGGTAGGGTTTGCCACAAAGACTCGACTAGGGTGACAAAACTCCGTGAAGAGTTTTTTTTTGGGGATACTTCTGTGGGCTCAAGGCGTAGATAAAAACTTTCTAGGGTTCAATCTCTACCCTTTATAGTCTATGGCTTACCCTATTCTTAAATACTTTAGCAAAAGAAAAAAACTTTTTTGATGAACAAACCATACTTAGAAAATAATTTTGAAAACATTACCCTTCTACATAATAATGATAATTATTAATAGTAATATAGCCATTTATGATTGTTTTTAGAATTATTTTAGTTAATATAGATTAATGTATATATTTCTTTAAATTCATACATTTTCAAAAGCTTAAATATGTTTGTTTAATTCAAAAACTGTGTAAGAATTCATTTCTATTTATATAATATTATATATAGTCCATAGTTTTTGATAATATATATATTACTTGTGTTGTTTGAATACATTTTCTTTTGTATATAATCTTAAAATTATTTTATTAAAAAATAATAGTTATTACTTTTTTAACAAAATGAAAAGCATATAACAATGGTTAACTAGCATATATAAGCTTGATCTTCTATAAGAAGGACACAAATATATATATAATAATAAAAAGTGAAATACAAATGAGAAAAAATATATAACAAGAAGTAAATGTAAAAAATAACAAAAATAAAACAGAATATATTCATTTATTATACTATTTCTTTCAATTATTCTCTTCCCCATACTTCATAATCTTCTACAATAAAATCATAATATTCATTATTATTTGAAGTATTTGTAAATAAGGATCCTTTCTGTGGAGTGTTTATAATTGTATAAGATTGAGCTTTGCAATAGGATGAATTATTACTGGTAGCATTATCATTAGGTATATGATGGCAATTATCACCAATATAAATATCACAGCCACCTCCAAATACAGGGCCATAAGAGTCCCTTAGCGTTATACCATATTTATTGCCTTTACTAACATGATCATATTGAGTAGGAGGAATACCATGTTCATTACTTAAAGTAAATAGAAATTCTTTAGAATAGGATTTATATGCTATATATATTATATTTATTAGGTATATAATATAAATTTCGAAATATAATATAAATATTATAATATACTTTTTTCTCTAGGTGATTCCCAATCTTGATCTGTATATCCTCCAAATATATTAATATGATTATTATTACCTATATGCTTAATTAGAGTTACTGTTTCTCCTTTATTATCACAATATTTATGAAATTCACTTGCTTTATATTCATGTTCACTTGCTCTATATATATATGATAATAATAAATAATATAATTTATATAAATAACATATATATATATATATACCTAAACAATAATTTCCATTTTTTTTCAGTACCAAGCCAATTTACTAAAGGTGTTTCAAGATATCTTTTATCTAATATAATTGAAGAAGTAAAACGTTTCAATCGTTCTTCTGTTTCTTCTTTCACTTCTTCTCGTCCTTTCTCACCAAAGATTTCAACCATTTCTTTCTCTAATAATTCATTATTAATAGTAATAATCTTATCTTCTTCTATATCTATAGTTCCATTATTTATATATTGAGTAATATATTCAATATATTCGTATTTCTTATTCATATATAAACTATCATCTATATGATTATAATCAATAAATCCATTATCATAATTCTTAACATAATTATTCCATAATCCATTCTTTACTAAATATTCTTTAATAGTATCATTCTTATTTCCATTAATAATCAATTCTATTTCATCTCCTTCTTCATATTTCTTCTTCTTTGTATCTCTTCGTTCACGAATAAATAATAATTCTGCAAAAAGAGGCAAATTACAAAATTCAATTAAATCTAATAGTTCTAATTGTTCTTCATAACAAAAAGAATCAAAATCTACTTTATTTCCATTTAAATAATCTAATACATAATACACAAAAACATCTTTTCCAAAATAATCAAGATATATAGATCCATCATTTGCTCTACACTTTTCATTACGCTGTTCATCAATAAAAGAACCTTTCAAGGAATCTAAAACTGATTTCGATATTTGAAAAATAGGGCCATTACTTGTAAATCGAATATAATCTATATCTTCATGACCACATGTACCATTAACATCTATGTTCTCATTAATCTCACTTTCATCAATTGATTTCTTTCCAAATGAACTATTTTCACCTTGATTCTCAACATAATTATAATATGAATGTTTTATAATTCTTGTTATGATCATTCCGATATGGACACAAAGCTTCATAATCAATAACATTATCATCATTAAATCTTTCAATATCTCTTTAAGATCATCACCATTCTCTTTCAATATATCAAATAGATCTAAGCCAAGCAATACATCATTTCTCACCATTTCTTTGTTTTAGATTAAAACAATAAAACATAACTTTGTTTTTAAATCCTAAAATTTACTAGATATTACTTTTTGAGTACTAGGTAGGGTTGAATTTAGCTTTTAATATATTTCAACTGTGAATAAGGCCTCTTAGCATTTCGTTCTATAATTATAAAAATAAAAGAAAATAACGGTAACGAATATACATTTAAGACTGCTATCACTGCATTTATTCTTTTATTACAGTTCAGAATAAAATTTTAATAAAGTTCTAGTCAGTTTCAGAAACAGATCTAATATATTCTCGATAATTGAAACTACATTAGACACAATGATTTCAAATTATATTTAATTGCGAATGATTCAATCATTTCTATTTATATTCTATTAGATTCACCTTGTGATGCATGAATTATAATCATAATTTCCAATCAATTCTTGATATTCTAAGAAATTTTATATAATTTTCATTTCTATATTAATAAATAACTATAAATCTAATTTTTATTTCATTACATATTTAAAAACAATGTTGAAAAATAAAATTAGAAAAATCTTGCAAAGTATTCATTCATATATTTCAGCATAAATAAACATTGACTTATCTTCGTTTCAGATCCAGTTTCTGGAATTTTTTTCTTTTTCAAATGTTTACGTCATTATTGAAGCCAATAACAAATAGTTTTATAAAGAATACTATCAATATTCAAAGTATACATGTGATATAGATTGTGAATCCGAATTATTATGTTTTTTTCTATAGAATCATTTATGATGTCTTCTTCAGCTAAATTACATCAACTTCGTATTTGATTTATTTTCTCTTATGCATTAAATGAATTAGGTTCTTTAATGAAAAAAGAGAATATACAAGCGTATGTGGTCCCTACAGGAGATCCTCACTTAAGTGAATATGTTCCTGATGCTTATATGAGACGAGACTGGCTTACTGAATTTTCAGGAAGTGCTGGATGTGCTATATCTTAATTTATATTTCTTTTTTCTACAATTAATTTTGTTTTTTTTTTATTATTTTATATAGCTGTTGTAACAGAAGATAAGGCATTATTATGGACTGATGGTCGTTATTGGGAACAAGCTGAAAAACAACTTTCTCAAGAATGGACTCTTATGAAAGCAGGAAAGAAAGATGTTCCTAAAGTTAAAGTATTATATTATTATGTTTTATGTTTTTCTTTTAATTTATATATATATTATTATTTTTTCTTCTTTTTTTTATTTTATATATCTATTATTATATATATATTTTCTTTTGAATTTATATATATATTATTATTATTTTTTTTTAATTTATATATATATTATTATATATATATATTTTCTTTTGAGTTTATTATTCTTTATCTATTTAAAATATATGTATATAATTATATTATTATTCTATATATATTAACTACTATATAATCTATATACTAGGATTGGTTAGCTAGTCATATGTTAAAGAATACTATAGTAGCAGTTGATGGTACTACTTTAAGTAGACAGGAAGGAGATGATATGAAAACCTCTTTAATGAAACAATCTATCGTTCTTAAGCATCTTCATAATAACTTAATTGATCAAATATGGATGGATAGACCACGTATATATATATATATATATATATATATATATATATATATATCTTCTTTTTATTCTTCTTCTTTTTAGTAGAATATTATTATATTAAAATTTATAATTGTTATGTCTATTTTATGTTTAGTTTTCTTAATAATAATATAGTATATATAACTCAAAATATAAATAATATATATAGAATTACCTTGTAGTCCAATTGAAATTATTCCTGTAGAACATTCTGGAAAATCTTTTTTTGATAAAACAAATGATATTATTTCAAAAGTCGATAAGAATCATGATGACGCATACTTAGTCACTGATTTATCAGATATAGCTTGGTGTTTAAATGTTCGTGGAAATGATATTAAAATGAATCCTTTTGTGTATGATATAAATTATATATATTTAATTTGTTATATATATATTTAATTTACTTTATATTTATATATATTATATATTTAATTTACTTTATATTTATATATATTATATATTTACTTTATATATATAGAATGTCATGGTTATTCTATACACGTGATGCTCTTCATTTCTTTGTGGATTCATCACGTGTCACGGAGGATCTTAAAACGCATCTAAACACCATTAACGTCATTTTCCATGATTATAATGATATTTATACTTTTGTATATATATTTTTTTCATATTCTATTATTATTCATATATTCTATATTAATATATATATATATTTTTATTCTATTTCTATTTTTAGATTCCTAGATATTTATCAGAAAATCCTTCTTGTAAAGTGATATATGATAATAATGAATGCAATTATGCACTTAGTAATCTCATTCCAAATGAAAATCATGCCTCTACTCATGCGTATATATATATATTATACTATTGTTATTTAGAATGTTTTTCATTATTATTATTATTTTTCTATTTTTTTTTTATTTTTTTAATTGATTTATTATATATTTTTATCTAGCTTCTATTACAAAAATTTTTTCCTTTTTTTATTATATATATATATTTGATATATTATTCATTATTTTATATCTTTTTTTATTTCAAAAATTATTTTCTTATTTTATTATATATATATATACTACATATGTAGTTTCATTCCTCTTATGAAAACATGTAAAAATCCCGTGGAAATCTCTCATATTCGTGAGGCATTTATTAAGGACAGTGTGGCTCTCTCTACTCTTCTTGCTGAGTATATATATATATTATTTTTTTTATTTTTATCATATATATTATTATTATTTTTTTAATTTTATCATATATATTATTATTATTTTTTAATTTTTTATCATATATATTATTATTTTTTAATTTTTATCATATATATTATTATTTTTTTATTTTTATCATATATATTATTATTTTTTAATTTTTATCATATATATTATTATTTTTATCATATATATTATTATTTTTTTATTTTTATCATATATATTATTCTTTTTATTAAGATGAATTGTTCTTTTTATTCTGTTCATTATTATATATATATATATATATATATATATATATATATAGACTGTCTAATAATATACTTAAAGATATCCCTCAAAAAGAAATGGATGCTGCATTTAAATCAACAGAATACCGCGCAAGAATAGCGGGTGCTGTTGATGATAGGTATATATATAGTATAAGATACTATATAATAATGTCAATATAAATAATAATATATATATATATATATATATATATATATATATATAGTATAAGATACTAGAAGATAATGTCAATAATAATAATATATATATATAAATATAGTTTTAGTCCAATCGTTGCATTTGGTGCTAACGCGTCATCGCCTCATTATGAACCCTCTCTCGATACTCCTATGGCAATTAACCGCGGGAATTGCGTGCTATTAGATACAGGTGGTCAATATAAATATGGAACAACCGATATTACTCGTACATTATGGTTTGACCTTAAGGAAGGAGGTATATATATAGTATTATTCTATTTATTATTATTATATATATATAGTATTATTCTATTTATTATATTTATTATGTTTATTATATTTTATTATATTTATTATGTTTATTATGTTTATTAAATTTATTATAATTATGTTTTGTTCTTCTAAAATATTCATATTTTCATTTCTTTTTTTCTTGTTGATATTTTTTTTATACATATACTATATATATAATATATGTTTATTATTAATAATAACTACTATTTCTAGACATCCTTGATGAAACTTCTATTAACGCTACTCTTAACAAAACACAAGAGAAACAAGTTCAATATAATGCTATGAAGAAATTATATAAAGATACATATACTGCTGTTCTTAAAGTATTTTATTATTATATTTATTAGGTTTATTCTTATTTTTTTTTATTTATTATTATGTTTATTGTTATATTATTTATTATTATGATGTTTATTGTTATATTATTTATTATTATGTTTATTATTATTATTTTATATAGGGTCATATAGCTCTTGCTAGTGCTGTATTCCCTGAAGACACAAAAGGAACTACCTTAGATATGTTAGCTAGACAATACTTATATCAACTTGGATTCGATTATAACCACGGGACTGGACATGGTGTTGGTTATTATGCAGGCGTTCATGAAATACCACCTGTATGTATTATATATATATATATATATATCTTCATTTTTACTATATATAAAATCTTTATAAATTATATATTATATTATATTATATTATATTATTATGTATAGAATATTTCTCCTCGTTGCCCTCCAAATCTTCCCGGGTTTAAAGAAGGAATGGTTGTCTCTGATGAACCTGGTTACTATCTACCTACTAAATTTGGTATACGAATTGAAACCTGTTTATATATCCTTTTATATTTATATTTTATTTTCTTCTATTTTTTTTTTAATTAATATACATATTATTATTGAATTATTTACTATAAAACAATGTCAATAAAGACAATAGTTTTCTTAATATTATCTTTACTATCCGTTCCTGCTCCTATTATATATCCTGAAGAAATATTTGATTCAAAAGAAATAAATGATAAATATCTTCGATTTGAAACTTTATCCTTTGTTCCTATTCAAGTCGATTGCTGTAATATTGATATGCTCTCTAAACTTGAAGTATATTATATATTTATATATATATAATATCATTTTTTTGTGAATAACTATTTTTTTTAACTATGAACTCTTTTTAATCTATTTATTTGATGCATATATATAGAAACAATGGTTGATTGATTATAACAGTAAATGTTATGAAACATTAAAGCCATTAGTTAAAGAACAATTCGTTCTTGATTGGCTTCAACAACAAAAGGAAATCACTATTCAACTTCTTAGTGATAACTAAAACCTATATATTATATATACTTTAATTTGTTTGAGTCAAAATCTATATCTCACACTTTTATAAAGTTAATTCTTTTTTTTATAAATTTGTTTTGCTATTTTTTTTTAAATGAAGCTTCTCATGTTTCTAAAACATTTTTCTTAATAGAAAGAAGCATCAATTCAGCAATTTGCAACCAGAAAGCACCACTTATCGTTTCATTGAAACCGTAAGTTCTGACTATTTTTGTTTTTTAATTGTATATTATTATGACAAAATTCTTTAAACCATAAACTATCAACAACTATATGAAATCGCAATAAAAATATAGAAAAATACAGAAAAAACAAAATAATTATGATTATTTAAAATTTTTGTGGGTTATTTTGAAAGTAAAAAAGAAGAGTGAGATTTTCAATGAATTAATTTTAATAGTACTATTCAAGATATACTAGTTGATAATGCAGCTTAATCAATCAAAAAGCATAAGATTCTCGTTATCTTCAAGTCAATATAAATATATATGTGTTCTTTTGGGATGTATTATTTTATATCAACAATTCATATTGTTTTCTCGTATTTCGAATTTTGATGAAAAGTATTTTGTTGTATTCTATTGATCTTAATATTGATTTATAGCGAGATTGGCCTGCAAAATGTACGATACATTAACAATACCGTAAAGATTATCGAATATAAAACCAAAGAATTGAATGAGATTAACTTCTACAATAGCGATTGGCAAGATCAATACCTTTCCAAACGATTTAATTATTTTGAGAAAACACACAAGTATATAATTTTTTAAGTATTTTAATATTTTGTTTTTCATAGAAATAATCCAGAATATCTACCTCCTGTTACTGAGTATATATATATATTATTATTATTATTATTTCATTATTTCATTATTTTAGAACAAAGTATTCTTCTAATTATTTAAATTTAACTTCTTCTACGAATGGTTTACATTGGGGAATATTATATAATGTTTGTTTTAATATTAAACATAATAAATTATTTTATTATCGAAAAGCTGGTTCTGAACAACAATTTACTGATTCGTTTTATAAAGGTATGTATTGTTATTATTATTTTTAGTATATTTAGTATATTTTATTATATCTATTATTTTTATTATGTTTATATATATTAATTTTATTACATCTATATCTATATATATAGATTTTGGTACATTATGGACAATTGTTGAGGAAGAGACAATATCTCCAATTTCAGCACATGTCGAGGTGTCTAACGACCAATGGATGATCATTCCGTTCGCTAAACGTAACATCCCTCATTTCGCGGAATCCCATAATTTTATTATTCATTATTTAATGAATCAAAATGATTTCCCACCTGTATTTATTTTTATTATTATTATTATTATTATTTTTTTTTTTTTTTTGCTTATTTTGATGATTATATTTTATTATTTATAATTATTATTAAGTTTAATAATAAATAATCATAATTTTATTAATTAATATATTTTGTATAATTATAATATGTTAATAATAATAATATATATATAGATGCGAGTAGTTTATAGTCCATTATATAATACGAAGACTGATAATGAATGGAAACTTCAATATATCGATAGTTTAAAAGATTTATTTCCTTCTCCTCATCAATTAGATATATATGGATTAACAGAAATGATGGATATGTTTAATAAAGGAACTGTCTGTTTTAAACAATTAGTATATTTATTATTCTATTTAATATTATTATAATTTATTGTGTTTATTATTTTTATTTATTATTATTATTATTATATTATATTTATTATAATTTATTATTATAGTATTTTACTATTCTATTTATTTTATTTATTTTATTCTTATATTTATTATTATTTGATATTTTTATCATAATATACTCTATAATAAACACCCTATATATATATATAGAATATTGCTGGTAAATTGGATCATATAACATTAGGAGGTATCTATTTATCATATGAAGAGTCTCTTTACTTCAAAGCATCGGTATTCCGTAAATATAATATATATCCTCATATTGAGAAAAGATTTAAAACGAATGGTATGTTAGTATTAAGAAATGAGCAAGCAATAGGTCAGAATCCAGGTAGAATTATTAAGAATATTGAAGAAGTTCGATCTTTATTTATTGAAATGAATGTATATATATATATTATTATTATTATTATTATTATTATTATTATTATTATTATTATTATTATTATTATTATTATTATTATTATTATTATTATATATTATTATATATTATTATTATTATTATTATTATAAATAATATTATAATTATTATCATATAATATTCATAGTCATTCTTTACTATAAGTGAAGTATATTTGGAAACACTTCCTTTTAAAATACAAGTGCAACGTATATCGGAAACAGATATACTTATAGGTGCTCATGGTGCTGGTCTTATTAATATTATGTATATGATACCTAATTCTGTTGTTATTGATATATTCCCTCCTTTATTTGATGAGAAATGGTATAATGAATTAGCAGATGTTAATCATATTGCATTCTTATCATATCATAATTTCTCTGCTCCTTATCCCCAGGAATGTATTGATTCTAGTATTATTAATGCTAATAAACAAATATGTATTACAGCTATTAAATCAAATAATATTCATGTAAATACAAATATATTAAAAGCTTTACTTGTTCAAGCACGTATTTATCTAAGTAATCATAAATTTGATATCTAAATCTTATTTCATTATAACTTTATTTTTTATTATATAATATCTATATTAGTATACTATTATTCATTTAACCTTTTATTTCTTTTTTTGTATTTATATTTATTTATATTTAATATTTATTAACTATTTTATAAATAAAAATGATTATATATATGTGTAGTTCTTTTTAAACTACTTTTTTAAATTTTTCTTTTTTTCTTTTATAAAATCTTTATATATGTATATATTAAAGTGATTTATATATATTATTCTCTTCTTGTTAATTTATTTATATATATATATATGATATTATTTAACTCTATTTTCACCTTTATATAATAATTGAGAATAATATTTTAAAATACAATGTTATTCATATTTTGAATTTGTTTTTATTCTTATTTCATTTATATTATTCTCTTCTTCTTTTTTTATTTTTCTCTCTTTATCAGTATATTTCCTATTTTTTTGTTATAATTCTCATTTCTATATATATCAAACTCTATCTACTCTTAAAATTTTCGTTTCTATTTAGATTTACTTAAAACTATTTATAATTCCCTCTCTTTTCGTTAATTTTTTTTTTTTATTTATTTCTTTAATTGTACATATTCTTTTTTACTATTATTTCATGATTTATATATCAAGATTAGTTTGTTATCTATATGTAATATTATATATACATATATATAAATCTAGTCTATTATTTCTGAGTGTTCATTTTTTTTTTTGCTTTTGTTGTTATTATTCTTATTCTATTTTTATAATAATGTTTCATATATAATAAAAAAATAGTAATAACTATTAACAACCACAATAAACTTGACTAGAAATACAATATACTGAACATATTTTTTTAAAATTATATAAATATATATATAATTTATTGTTGATTGGAAGGAATATCAGAAGCTGTTTCAATAGTATTTAATGGTGAATAATTGCTAAATGAATTGACATTATCTTCTTCAACAGTAGTCACGTGGATTTCATTGGTCATTCCTTCTTTTTTATCGTGGTCACGTGCACGGGGAGAAAGAGAATCACCTCTTTTGGGTGAGTCCATAGTTTCATCGTTATCTTTCGATATATATGAATATTCTTTATTGTTCATCATAGAATTATCATTATATCTATTTGATTTTGATGAATAAGAAGTATAATCACGTTTCGAGTCATTCATATCGTCTCTATTGGAATAATGATACATTTCATGATCACGAGAAGATCCACTATGACGAGGATAATCGCGGGAATGATGATAGTCACGAGAATGATGAGAATCACGAGAATCTCTTGTATCTCTTGAATTATGATAATCACGGGAATCATGATAATCTCGAGAGCTATGATAATCACGGGAATCACGATGGTCTTTAAGATCACGATAATCACGAGACACTCTAGGTTCACGAGAATTTCTGGGATCCGGATAAGTATCCGAGTTTCTAGGTTCACGATAACGATAATCACGGGAATCACGATAATCACGGGAATAACGTTCATCAGAATGATGATCTCTATTTAGAAGAAAGTAGAAATATAGAATAATATATAAGAGAAGAATGAAGTATTGAAGGAAGAAGAAAAGAAGATAAGAAGAAGATAAGAAGACAAAACAGTATTAGTAAACCTAGAATATATCATATATATATATATAAACATTATCCAAAAGAAAACATGATAAAAATAATAATAAAAATAATAATAAAAATAATATAAAAATAATAAAAATAATATAAAAATAATAAAAATAATAATAAACTAATAATAAAAATAATAAAAATAATATAAAAATAATAAACTAATAATTAAAATAATTATAACTAATAATAGTTTCCTATATATACCTAGAAGAATAACGATCGTGAGGGGATCGACTTCTTTGACGACGATTATCCATCATTGGACCACGAGGATCATTTCGATTGTTATAAGATTTCTAGAATGATTATTATTATAAAAAAAAAAAAGATATATATATCTTAAATATATTTGAAATAAAAAATATATATATTTATTAAAATATTTAAAAAAAAAGAATAAAATAATATAAATATATACAAATTTATCTTCACGAGTTGAGATTTCAACAGTAACCGCTTGATTGAGGATTTCCATGCCATTTGTGTCACTCACAGCCTTTTGAGCAGATTCTGGATTATCATAATAGACAAATGCAAAACCCGGAGGTCTTTTAGCAACCCAATATCTCTTGACGTTACCATACTTGGCATAAAGATTCTTCAAATCCTCTTCTGTAGCTTCAGGTTGAAGATTTTTAATGTAGATACTATATAGAATATATTCAAATAGAAACAAGAATAAATTATACGTGCTCATATCTAACAGACCCTTAAAAAAGTAAAAGGAAAATTTTTCCATTCACTTTTTCTTCTTTTCAATTCTTTTATTGAATAAACCGTGATTATCAATACAATTGACGAAACCAAAAAACTTAGGGGAAATCAGTTGTTCTTATGAATGACACATCTTTATAAAAAATATGAAATTCTGCCCGCTTTTGACCAATGACGATACAGAAAAATATCAAATAACCAATAAATGAGTATCTATGTATTTGTGGCTATTTAATTCATCTTGAAACTTTTGACTTGAGAAACCTCTCAGAAAGTTTTTTCTCTTCCAATTTCATTATCTTACATTCGATATTAACTATGTCTGCTCCTTTAGTTGTTATTTTTATGGGTTCTTCTTCCGACAGTGCTCATGCTGAAAAGATTGAAAAATCCGTCAAGCAATTCGGCATTAACTGCGAAATGCGTATTTCCTCTGCTCATAAGACTCCTGCTCGTCTCTTAGAAATCATCAAGAAATATGAAGCCAAATCTATGCCTAAGGTCTACATTACTGTTGCTGGTCGTTCCAACGCTCTTTCTGGTTTTGCTGATGCTAATTGCACTACTCCCGTTATCGTTTGTCCTCCTCCTAGTGAAACTTTTGCTGGAGCTGATTTATTCTCTTCTATTCGTATGCCTAGTGGAGTTTGCCCTATGCTCGTTCTCGATCCTGCTAACGCTGGTCTTGCTGCTGCTAAGATCTTCGCTATCAACGATGCTGCTATCCGTGAAAAGATTGCTGCTTTCCAAACTGAAAACGTCCAAAAACTCTATGTTGCCGACGCTGAATTAAGAACTAAATCTTATGTCCCTCTTATTGATTCTTGCAGAGGTATTTTTTTTTTATCGAATTTATTATTTTTATAATTTATTATTACTATAGCTAATACTCTTCAATCTACTGATACTGCTTCTTTCAATCCTACTAACCTTTATATTGGTAAAGTATGTTTTGTTTCGTTTTTTTTTTTTAATTATTATTATTTATATAATGTATTTTTTAAATTATATATATTTAACTATATATATATAGGTTCGTGATCGTTTTGAAGTTGATAATAAGGTTGTTCTTTCTACTACTGATCGTTTATCTGGATTCGATCGTATTCTCTGCTCTGTTCCCTTCAAAGGTCAAGTCTTAAATCTTACTTCGTATATATATATATATATATTATTTTTTTAATTTTTTTGAGTATACTTTTAAATTTTTTTTTTTTTAGTATATATATCTTTATTTATCTTATATAAATATAGTGCTTGGTGGTTTAAGCAAACTGAACATATTATTCCTAATCATGTTCTTTCTGTACCTGATGCTAATGTTACTATTGGTATGAAATGTACTCCTTTCCCTATTGAATTTGTTGTAAGAGGATATATTACTGGTTCTACTTCTACTTCTATGTGGACTAATTATGCTAATGGTGTTAGAAACTATTGTGGTATTCAACTTCCTGAAGGACTTGTTAAGAATCAAAAATTATGGGAAAATATGATTACTCCTACTACTAAGAGTGATGTTCATGATGAATTAATTGGTCTTAAAGAAATTGTTTCTCGTGGAATTATGAGCCAAGAAGATTTAGATTATTGTGCTGAGAAAGCTCTTGAAATCTTTAATTTTGGTCAAAAAGTAGCTCGTGATCATGGTCTTCTTCTTGTTGATACTAAGTATGAATTTGGTAAGGATGAAAATGGTCAAATCCGTTTAATTGATGAAATCCATACTCCTGATAGTTCTAGATATTGGATTGCTTCTACTTATGCTCAACGTATGGCTGAAGGTAAGAATCCTGATAATATCGATAAGGAATTCGTTAGAAGTTGGTTCAGAGAACATTGTGATCCTTATAAAGATGAAGTTCTTCCTGAAGCTCCTGCTGAATTAGTTAATGAACTCTCTCGTAGATATATTGAACTTTATGAATTAATTACTGGTGAAGACTTTGATTTCTCTTACATGAAGGTTGAAGCCAAGAAACGTATTCATGATGCTATTGCTAATTCTCTTTAAATTATTCTGCAGTGATCTTTTTTCTTATTTTATTTTCTTTGGTTTTTATTTCTTATGAAATTTCTATTCATATTAAAGATATTATATATATGTATATTTAATATTTTAGAAAAAAAAAATAAATCATTTTTAAATAAAAACTATTATTCATTATGAGTTTATTATTTAGTTTAATACATATGTGTTTTGTTTATTTTTTTTTTTTCATTAAAACAAATAACAGCATATATACTATTTATTTATTTATTAATTAAAAAGAAATTCAGATGATTTCAGAAATATTCAAATCAAATTAATTATATACCTTAATATATAGAATTTTTATTTCAATTCTTTATAAAATATAACGATGGCTAATAATCAAGATCGTATATTTGAAATTATAATTCCTCATAAATTTATTTAGGATCCATATCTGATAAAAATAATCAATCTGAAAATGGAAATCAAGTAAAACTTGAAGCAAAACGTATGCTAATTATATTATTGGTATATCTAATATATGATTAGAAACTAAAAGACAGCGAGACCTTGCAAAGATGTCACAAACTGTATAATGCTTTAAAGAATCACTTTATTGACTTGTTATTTATCTTTTATTTATATAGGAGAAAGATCAAAGAACTGTTTTTGCATCCAATATTCCTGAAGGTCTAACTGAAAAACATTTATTAGCTGCTTTCAGTACAATTGGTAGAGTTCTTTCTGTTACCATGATTCAAGATTCTGAAGGGAAATTAACCGAATGTAAAGTGATATTTGATACTTTATCCAGTACTGCAAAATGTCTAAATAATATAGATGGTGTTCGTATTCGTGAACATATTTTATCTGTATATTATTATTATTTTTTTTTTTATTTAATAGGTATACCAACCCAAAACCAAAGATAATACTGTATATTATTATTATTATTATTATTATTATTATTATTATTATTATTATTATTATTATTATTATTATTATTATTATTATTATTATATTTTATATTATTATTATTATTATTATTATTATTATATTTTATATTATTATTATTATTATTATTATTATTATTATAGACTTTATTATTACCCGGTACTTATGTTAATCCTGCTCTAAAAAGGTATAAATATTTTTTCTATATTCATATATATATATATAGACAACAATGTACTATTTATGTTGGGTCCATTAACTATTCTATTCCTGCTGCATCTATTCAAGTATTTACTATTAATATATTTATATTATAATTATAATATATATATTATCATTATTATTTATATACCCATGTTTTTATATTACATAATATATATATATATATAGATGATTTTCTCTCCTTTTGGTACTATTTTGAATTGTCGAATGATCGAGGATGCAGCTACAGGTATGCATAAAGGCTATGGCTTTATCGAATTTGATAATCCAGAAAGCGCCAAGAAAGCTATCGAAGTATATATACTATTACTATATATATGTATTATCATTTTTTTTTCTTCTCTATTTTTTAACTATTCTTTTATTTATATATATATATAATTCTACTTTATAATCCATATAATAATATATGTATATATAGGCTATGAATGGTGTCACTATTGAAGGTCGACCGATGAAAGTACGTTATGCTTCTACGTGTATTCCTGGTAAGTGAATAGCTTTTTTATGACTCTTTCTATTTTTTATATATGAACTTATATTTATTATTATTTCATCTCTATAGGTCTTGGTGTCAATTCTAACCTTATTAATACTTTTTAATAAAACAATAACTTTTATTCATTTACATTTTTCTTTTATTTCTCTGTATGCTGCTTTTTCTTATTCATAAACTTTAAAAAACTGTTTATTTTTTATTCATTTACATTTTTCATACAAATCTTCTTCTTATTTACTACTCTTAAAACTCATTTCCAACATCGTTTATAAATATACTCTATAATACAAATGATTTATAGAATGTATGACCAGCTAGTACTCAAAACAAATTTTTGTACATTTTTCATAGCAAATTTATAACTATTTTTAAAAATAATTTTTAGATTTTATTTTGAAGATATTTATTTTAAGATAAATTCAAATATGGAGTCTTCATCTAAGAAACGACCCATGGAAGATGACTTTGTGATTCCTCCTCCAACGAAGATTTCAAGTAATGATGATTCGGAAGATTATGGCACAATTGAAGAAGAATATGCTGCAATTAAGAAAAGAGGCTTCAAAACTGAAGAATTAAGAGATGATGCATTTAAATTCTCTGATGTTGAAGGGAAAGATGGGGAAGATAATGCATCTGTTGATAACAATTCAGATGATGAAGATGGTCTTGTTGCTCAAGATAGTGATGATGAGATTGATGAGAATGGAAATATAGTTGAAAAAATTCACCATAAGACTGTTCGTCATATTACTGGAATCCAAGGAGAAGAGGATGACACTCATGATGTGACAAAACATTTACAAGTATTGAATTTATAATTTTATATTCTATTTATATTATTACTATTATGATTCTTTTATTTCTTTTTTATAATGTATATAGAAAGATGATCTAGACAAAGAAACGATAGGTATCGAATCATTTAATATTAAAAATGATAGAGAAGATGGTATATATTTTATTATAAGTAGTTTAAGTGAGACAGGCTTATTATGATATTTATATATATATTTTTTATTTTTTTAATTAATGTAAGATTAATTAATATATATAATCTAGGTTATTTTGATGAGGATGGTAATTATGTATTTAATACGAAGAAAGATCGTAAGAGAGACAGTGATGATGAACCCGATGAATGGGTAGAGAATCTTAAGGATGACGATATCTATCATGTATAGATATATATTATTTTATTTATTTATTTATTACTTATTTATTTATTTATTATTTATTATTTTTTAATTATATTAATTATATTTATTTATTTATTTATTTATTATTTATTTATTTATTTTGATGAGAATAACAATTATATATATAGGAAGATCCAGCAAAAGTAAATAATGAAAAAGATGATTTGTCATATGGCATGTGCCTCGTAACACTATTACGTTATGTACAACGTGGTGAGTCTGTTATGAACGCATTAAAACGTACAGCTCCTCGCAAGCAACCAATCAAAAAACAGAATAAGCATAAACCAGCTTTCCTTAATGGTATATATATATATATATGTTTTATTTATATATTCCTTATTATGTTTATATACCTTATTATATTATTTCCCTAGTGGAAGTAGTTGATACTTCAGATCCCCGTGCTTTTTCGCGTATAACGGATTGTGCTACTATTCTTATCAATGAGATCCCTAATATATATCAATATACATATGAGAGAATACAAGCTAATATTAAGGTATATACATGATTATATATATATTATTATATTTATATGTATTATTATATAGATGAATACAGCTACAAAGAATCGTCAATGGGAATATTATTGGACTAATATTCAAGGTATATATATATAGATAATAATAGATACTAAATATTATATATATATATATATAGATAAGACTATTTATGGTCCTTATAATACTCAAATGATGATTGATTGGTTTATACAAGGATGTTTTGATGCAAATCCTATGATTCGTCAGTATACTGTTCCAAAGGAGAAACTAGAGAAACCAGAAACACAGGAGAAACCATCCTCATCAGTATATTAACATATATATATATTTATTTATACTTATATATATAGTTAGCAGATGAGTTTGCTGATGCATTTAGTAATGATGATACTAATAAGGAAGAAGATGAAGAAGAAACAAAAAATGAAGGTATACCAAAACCTTGGATTCCTGCAAAATATATAGACTTCTTTAAAGAATATTAATATCAATAAAATATATATATAAATTTTGTTTAATGTTTTATTTTACATATATTTATCATACAGGTTTATATAATTAAATATTATGCTAATTAAGTATTATTGATTTTTGTTCTTACAACATAGAATCATTACTCTAAATATAAAAATCATTGTTTACATTATTGTTCGCTGATAATTATAATTTCTGATCTAGATGCCTCTTAATAGCTCATACATGAAATAATAATAAAAATTTATGTGTCATTGAAAAGATATTTTTAAAGATCAATAATAATTGCAAAAATATTTTATTTTCTTAATTAATTCTGGAATTAATGAAATGAAGTCAACGATAGTTCATAATAATAACAAAGCATAGAATCCTAAATACATAGAAAAAGGAATAATAAAAAATAGATGTGTTTTCGCATAAATTCGTTAGAAAGACAATAGAATATGGCTGATTTACAAAGATCCTCCTGATTATCGGTTAGTTCCGGCAAATTTGATGAATAAAGATTATGTTTTTTCATTTGAAAAACAATCTAGATTCATTTGTTATATACTTGAAATAAAATATTCTTCAAATGAGTAATACATATGGAAACTATCGTAGTGAGAGTTTTGATCAAACACCCGATTTCACATTAGAACAATTTGGTGAAGACTTTAATTTGACAAAATTCATGGATAGTGTTACTTTAAATGCTGGCTTAAAAGGTAATTAATACTATTTAGTTAAAATAAATGAATTCTATTTCTTTTTAGATGCTGGTGAAGAAGGATATGGAGAATTTGATCCTGGTAGACTACGTGAAATTATGCAGAGTGCTAGAAATAGAATTGCTAAAGTTGAAAACGAACTTGAACAAACCATGAGTGATCAATCTTATAAATGTTCTGAATCAGGTAATTTTTCCATATTTATAACACTTATATGCGTCTAAAGATACGAAGTCTTCTTTTAAAATGTATTCATATAAATAATTTGTGTATTTATAGAAAAGAAATTAAAGAGTGATGCTGATATTTTCATTGATCGTATTAAAGAATTACGTGATAAATATACACAAATCAATAATAAGTATATGAGATATATATATTTTTAATTATTTATATTCTAAAAATAATTATACTATAATAAATATGGTGATATTTCAAGTCATTCTGAAAGTATGGGAAATGCTCTTAAATTATTGGATGAACAAGTATTTGAAATTTGAATATATTATTATATTATATTATTATATTATATTATTATATTATATTATTCTATTATATTATTATATTATATTATTCTATTATATTATATTATTATAGAAAAGTCGTGCTTTAAAAACAAAGAAGATTTTAAGTAATTTTATGGTATATAATATTTATATATATATATATTTTTTCTGTATTTTTTATAAATTATTATTATTATTATTATTATTATTATTATTATTATTATTATGATTAGGAGTTTTCTCGTAATGAGAATCATATGTCGAATATAATATTAAATGATACCATGTTAGTTGAAGGTTCTGAAGTATTACGTGATTTATTAGTACTATGTGAAGGTATAGATAAATTGAAATGGGGAGTTACTATTGATCGTATACATAAGAGAGTTCAAGATATAGTCGATAGACTCAATGATGTCCTTAGAGATGCTACTATGAAGAATGATGTATATATATATATTTATTATTATTATTATTATTATTATTATATTTATTATATTTATTTTTTTATTTAATCTTTATTTTCTTTATCTTCTCTCCTTCCTCTTCTACATCTTCCCCTACCTTTAGCGTTCTCGAATTGCCACAGTTGCCGCATCACTTGCCTCCTTCCAAGGCGGTACTGGAGCTAATAATACATATATACAAACATGTATACTCAGAATGGCTCAAGAACTACCTAAATTTGATCAACATACTGTATTTATTATTATTATTATTATTATTATTATTATTATTATTATTATTATTATTATTATTATTATTATTATTATTATTATTATTATTATTATTATTATTATTATTATTATTATTATTATTATTATTATTATTATTATTATTATTATTATTATTATTATTATTATTATTATTCTATAGATGATGAAGGACGATTGTATTGCTGCTATTGATGTATATATAAAAGACGCCTTCAGCCAATATCAGAGTGAATTAAATACGTTATATACTGTTTTTGAAGGAAACACAATCATTGATGTTGCATTAAATTTATTGAAGAAATTTGCTATAGATAATATGATTGGTGTATATATATATATATTATTATTATTATTATTATTATTATTATTATTATTATTATTATTATACTTATTATTATTATTATTATTATTATTATTATTATTATTATTATTATTATATATTTACAATATATAATGAGAAGCATCGGAGATATGGACTTTATGATGGAAGATGATAAGATTTATATTGAAGTACATGTTCATGAATGCGTATATACGTTCTTTAATGATTGTATTAAGGAAATTGAAAAGAGAGAAGAAATTGAGAAGAATATATATATAGATAATTTGAAAGAACAAGAAAAGAGTGTATTTGATACTTTAGAAGAAATCTATGAAGAATATACTAGAGCTTATATTGAAGAAGAGAAACAGGTTCTCATTTCTTCTTGTGAGAACACAATTAGTTCATCCATGATTCTAGATATTCCTGATACTATGCAAAAGAGTGATTTGAAGTATCTTGTGAAGAACTGGCTCCAAGAGAATAATGATGACAAACAGGCCTTCATTACCAATACAATGGATACATCCCTCTCTCCTATGTGCGTCATCACTGTGTTAAATACACTCTCCACTGTTATTGATATCTTAATATATATATATAATATATACTGTTTTTTTTCTCATTATATATTTTAATTATGTTTTCTTAATACCCTCTTACATCGTATTACGCACATGTATTCAACAGATCCTGAAGAGGGAGCACACGTGATTTCAGATATGTGTCAGGTGCTTTTTAATTATTTAGATGAACACTATTTCTCGGTATTTATTATTATTATTATTATTATTATTATTATTATTATTATTATTATTATTATTATTATTATTATTATTATTATTATTATAGATTATCTTAGACAGTATTGCATGTGTTGAAGATAACGATACACTTCTCTCTCAAGTACAAGATCATTTGGCGCCAACAGCTCCCGCCAAATCGTCTCTTATTGATGTTGTATGTTTATCTATATATATATATATATATATATATATATATATATATATATATATATATATATATATATATATATATATATATATATATATATATATATATATATATATATATATATATATATATATATATGTATATATATAGATTCAAAGTGTGACTGGTGTTGTTCATTGTATTCAACAGAATTATCAATCAAAAATACAACCTTCAGGTATATATTTATTATATATAGTTTATATATATATTTATTTATATTTTCTTTATTCGTTATATTCTATATATATGTATATAGTTATGTCTTACCCTGATGAGGATACAAAGGTTAGTGTATATACACAAACATTATATTTATCAATTGAGAAACGAATTGTAAAACTCTTAGAAATGGTTCAAAATGAAGTATATATATATATTATTATACTTATTATTATTATTCTTTTATATTATTATTATTATTATATATTATTATTATTCTTCTTTTATATTATTATTATTATTATTATTATTATTATTATTATTATATTATTATATTATATTTTTATTTATTATATAGGCTACAGATTATATATCTTATTTATTCTCTGTATATTACAAAAAGAATATATTCTGTCCTCCAGAAAATGTTGGTCTTACTAGAGCTTCTGATACCTGCTATAGTATAACTGGTTTTATTAAAAAGCATATAAAAGATATTTCTGCTTCTTTAGATGGATATAACTTAAATTCTTATATATCCTTTTAATATTATTATTATTGATATTATTATTGTTATATTTACATATGTATTATTATTACTAATACTATAATTATTATTATTTCTTTAATTTCTTTGTACATTGAGTCTTTTATGGCTATATATAAGCGTCAGTTTATAGATATGTTATTAAAGACCAAGAAAATGAGTAGTACTGGACTACTTCTTTTAGAACTCGATCTCACACAATATGAAGATGTATATATAAAATAATATTATTATATATTTCTATATATATATATATATTATATTATTATATATATATAATAATTATATATATATAATATATATATATATTATATTATATTATATATATACTATAATATTACTATATATAGACGATGGCTGCTCTAGATATTGAAAGTGCTATTCTCTTTATGTCTATGATTCGTGTATTTATTATTATATTTATTATTAATAATTATTATTTCAATACTATTAATTATAATAATATACATATTCTATTCCTTTTTATTACCATTAATAATAAATACGACTACTTTTCTTTCTATTCCTTTTTATTCTCTAGAAATTAACTCGATTACTAGTGATGCCTCCTTCCTTACTACAAAGATCTATTGATAATGATGTTCTCAATATGGACCGTGAATTATTAATTCATATTGTATCTATTCGATTAGATAGTAAACAAGAGGAAATTAAAACGATTATTAATCATCTACAACAACTTTAAATCATTTGTTCGATAATTTACCTATAGGTCCTTTTATTATCAATTTCTCTTGCATTTTCTTGTTTTTTTTAAATAAATATTCTTATTAATTGTATATATTCTGTTTCTTTAATATCATTTATGAAATAGTTTGTTTTGTTACACATTCTTATATAAAAGTTAGTTATTCTATTAACCATAAAAGTACTAGGTATATTATTAATATCTCTTGTAGCCTTACCTTCTTTCAACGTTTATATATTAAGATAGATATTTTAAAATCATGTCTTCTTCGCAATGAACTCCTTTATCACAAATTCATTGATATCCCTATTAGTGAATTCGCTTTTGAAACAATCATTATTTGCAGCTTAATCCATTTTAATACTGAAATAAGTTAATGTAGATATATATTCTTTCTAAAGCACAAATAATTCAATTAGCTAGTATTTTATCTTTAATTAGTGTACATTTATTTATAATTGATGCTAGTAAAAGATGTACTGAATACCATTCTGTTCAAGGCTATTGGAGCACTTTACTGTTGTGACAATAACATTAGGCGGATAATAAAATAATTCTAGTATTAATGGATGAAAAAGTAAATTCATTCCTAACGTCATTAATAAAAATTATCAAAACGAATATAAGAAATTCAAAGAGTTACTGTCAACAGCTTTTCGTTATTTCAATTTCTGAGAAAATCATTGGTTAGAATCTCATTTAGCCAATAATATTCACGGATTATAAAAGGGAGTAATAAAGTCGAATTTTCTAGTATTGTACATTGCAATTCTAGATTCAACAAGTAATGTATATTTCTTTTTTTAAAGAGGTTCATCTACATTAATAACTCAATATAATACTCATGCCAGGTAGTTCATACCAACAAACATATCAAAATGCTTTGAATGTCCTAAGCACTTTCTCATACAACCAAGTAAATCTTTATTATTAAGCATATCTATTGATGTAGAATTACAACTTAACAGGCCAACTTCAGGCCTTGTTCAATAGTGGATTTATAAGAATTCACAGGGTTGAAGAAAGTATATTTTGAATATCATATGTTATCATATCATTATTTAAATAGATTCTGACACTGTGGTCTTTTCATTTATTATTAATTTACAAGGAAGAGAACCTCAAGGTTATAAAGTACGTTTTACGATGTCTCGTCAGAATTTTCCAATAACATCTCCAGAAATTCAGTTTGTTGGATATAGTATGCTTATATAAATATTTATATATAATTATATGACTATTTTACAGGTGAATATAATATTAATCCTCAAGTACAGTGGCAAGGAAATCAAGGAAAAATCACTCCTCCAAATAATGTGAATCCTGTATATATAGTTTTATGTATATTTTAATGTATGCATTATAGAATCATTATATATAATAACAACTATTTATAGCATTCTGTTTTCACAGTATCATTCCAATATATCATAGATATTATCACTAGATATACAATTTACGTGTATGATATTTTTTGATCTCTTTATTATCTTTAATTTTATTATTTATAAAAAAGTCTTATTTATAACTAATGTTTTATATAGAAGATGTAACTCTTATATTCAAATAGATCCAAGTATATTTATGTTTATATATATATATATATATAGGTCTTATTCTTGATGGCAATTTATTTGATCCCAAAATTACTGATATAAATAAATTTGCGGTAAAGGATGCATATAAATATATAGCTGGAGGTGAATTTTCTGCTTGTTTTGAACTGTATATAGATATATATATTTATTTCTTATATTTTCTTTTATATTAATATGTATATATTCTATTATATTTAATATTGACGTGTATATATAGTAAATTAGGGAATGATGCTGTTTGTGTAAAAGTACCGAAATATGATAATACAAATATATATGCTAAAAAGATAGAGAAACGAGAAATAGAAATATTAAGTCAATTACAACATGAAAGTATTATTAAAGTATATATATATATATATATATATATTTATTTATTTATATATTTATTTATATATTTATAGTTTCGTGGAGTTGTTGTTTTAGATGGTAAGTATTTAATAGTGACAAATTACTACCCTGGAAATGATTTAAAAAAATATATTAATAATAGAAAGTATATATAATTATTATTACCCATACATGTATATATTATATAGTCAGTCTGTTGAATCTCATTCAATATTATTTTGTGGTATTTTCAAGAAATTAGCAAAAGCCGTTGGGTATGCACATTCAATTAATATTATACATAGAGATATAAAGGTATATATATAAATAATATTTAGTATCTATATATATATATATATATATATATATATATATATATATATATACCTATTATAGCCTTCAAATGTGTTTATGGATAAATGTGATAATCCTTATTTGGGTGATTTCGGATTTGCACGTTTTTTATACGATGATACACAAGACATCACACATTGTGGAACTGCTTTGTAGTATATATTATTATTATATATATTATTATTATATATATTATTATACTATAGTGCTGCGCCAGAACTCTTTGAAGCTGGAAAGGATTATACAAATAAATGTGATATCTATTCACTTGGTTTAGTAGGCTATTATATTATGACTGGAAAAGATATAGCAGAATCAACATTTAAAGAAAATGTATATAAATATATTATATGAATATATATTATATAAATATATATTATATACATAGTATGAAAGAGAAAAAAAGGACAGTAATTTTAAAATAAAAGTTGATCCTTACCTTAATCGTGGTATATATTTATATATATTACTGTGTTCATCTATATATATATATATATATTATATAATATATATATATTTTTATATGTAATTAATAATACTACATATATAGTATTATATAACCTATTCAATTCATGTTTTTCATATGATCCTGAGAAAAGACCAACTGCAACCGAAATCGTTGATATATTAAGAACATATAATGGTAAACTTTATGAAGATTTCCATTAATTTTTTGATGCTAATTTTTATACTGATTTCTGTTTCTTATATCCTTATACTCTACTTATTTTTTGTATATTTATTGAAAAACTTCTTTGCTTAAGAATTTTTTATAATACATGTGCTTTTTTTTTATATCATATATACACGAATTTCTTTTATACAACTGTATTATATACGATTTAATTTATAATGTATCAACTATATTCAATTGTTCACATTTTGTTAATGATTATTTTGTTTTCTTCTCTTTTCATGTATCATTATTGTCAAGCATATCATCATTTATTTTTCTCTCGTTTCGTTTGATCCTTTTCTCAAAAATTTAATTTAATTAACAAAATTTTTTGACATAATTATCATAATTTATGTGAATATTCATTCTTATACATATATATTTTGTATATAACTAATCAGATTTGATTCTAATTGTATATTATCAAGTATACAAAAAGAAATAAAGAATAAGAATCAGATTATTTCAGCTAGTTCTAAAATTGAAGATGGTTGCCACCATTTCATTTCGCTTTTTCCCAATGATTCTTTGTCATTTTATATTTTTATTTGTTTATACAATCAATAAGATATGCCTCCACGTAAAGGCGCAGGAAAGAGAAAAAGAGATAAGGCTAAGGCTGTTCAACAAGTAAATAATTCTTATTATATAATGTTTATGTTGATATAGAAAAAAGCACAACTAAGTCAGTTAGAAGAAGATCTTAACAATCCGTTATTAAATGCTCCTTGTAATGGAAGTATGACCTGTGATGAATGTGGATTAACTCAACGAAATCGAGCTTTTTGCTATTTTTGCCATGCAGTATTTATTTTTTATATATTAATTTCTATATGTTTATATTATTCTATAAAGGTACAACGACTTCCTCAATGTGGTGAATGTGGAAGATATAAATGTTTGGGAATAGGTGATTGTGTTGTAAAACACGGTAGTTCTCATGTAACTGGTCTTAAATTTGTAGGTGCAGTTTGTGATTATTGTGAAACTTGGATTTGCCACTCAAAAGAGTATATATATAAATATTTGTTTTTCTTTTTTTATATGATTCTATTATTCATTAATAAACTATATATACAATAATTAAGTTGCAATATTATATATATATATATCCTATAGATGTTTATCGACACATGCTTGTAATTGTCCTCTTTGTGAATATACAGATCAAGGATATATGCCAATAAAATGTCAGGAGTGTCATCGTACGGTATGGGAGTGTGGTGGTTCTATGTTTCAATGTCCTTCATGCAAAAAAGTATATTGTGAAGAAGATCATTTTGAACATGAAGCTATGTGTCAAACATTAGAAATGGATGATGATAAATGTATATCTTGTGGAAAACGAGGACAAGTATATTATTGTAGTATTATTTATTCATTGTTTTTTTTTAATATAAATATGGTTATTATACTTTTTCTTTTTTTTTTGTGTGTATTATTATTAATCATTGAATATTTGTATGTTTTTATGTTATCTTAATATTATATATATATATATAGTGGACTTGTTTACGTTGTAAGATTAATTACTGTGATATACATGTTAAACAAATATTTAAAGTATTATTATTATTATTATTATTATTATTATTATTATTATTATTATTATTATTATTATTATTATTATTATTATTATTATTATTATTATTATTATTATTATTATTATTATTATTATTATTATTATTATTATTATTATTATTATTATTATTATTATTATTCTATAGTTGGCTCCTGGTGAACCATTTAAGTGTAAGAGATGTAGATATGAATTGAGAGATACGTCTACATTATCCCTTAGTGGTATATATATATATATATATATATATATATATATATATATATATATATATATTATTATTATTATTATTATATGAATAATATATAATCTGTATATAGTTCGTAAGCATGAGTTTGGTCGTCAACAACGAACAGTCAAAGATAATAATAATAGTGATTCTGATGATGATTATGGTGATTATGAAAGATTCCGTATATATATAAACTACATATATATATATAATTCATTATGAATGTATCTTTATGATTATTTACATGGATTATAGAATGAATACTAATATATATATATATATATATATAGAGAATGGTGAATCAAGTCATACTGATGATAATTATAATGATAATACTTGGGGAACGTATAGTGATAGTGATTATCATGATAGTGATAATTATTCAGAGGAGGAAGAGAATAATAGCCCCACAGATAATGATAATGATAATGAAGAAGAAGAAGAAGAAGACAATTCACAGTAATTATTTATACATATATATATATCACTTTAATATACTCATAAACAAAATTAATTTGAATTATAAAAAAGGACTTTTGAAAATCATTATATAACCTATTATTATTCATTTTTAAAGAAAAAAAGTTTGTTTTACTTGTTTTGTTTTTCTATAAGAATACTACGGAATATTAAGAATAATAAAACACAACTCAAGGAAAACAAAAGATTCTTTTGAATTGAAAACAAAGACACAAAGAAAATAATAGCAAAAAAAAAGGAAAAAGAAAGCAGCTAATTAATATATATACTAATAAACATAAAGAAATAAACAAAAGTGTATCAAAAGCATAAATATATTATTCATAAAATGAAATATATATGTATAATTCATATATAATTAAAATATCGTTTATATATAGAGAAGACAATAAAATATATTCTTTCTAAATAAATGTATATCATTTAACTATTTCTTCATAATATACGTATTCTTATACATATATATATATATATAAATTACGTGAGCTCTGAAATAGTATTCCAATACATAATAATGAATATATATAGATAATAATGATGTCTTCAATGATATAATATATCTTATTTCGATTTATTCATATATATATATGAATAGATATTAGAAAGTACCTTTATCTACTATAAGAATCTTTTCATTTACATTTTAAATGTTTTCAAAGATCCATATATTTGAAAGGAGTTTATATATAATGGAAGAATGGAATGAGTAGAGAGATTTGTAGAGAGATTTCGAATTCGAATAGAAGTATAGAAATGTTCTGAAGGAGATGATATACGATAATAATGGGATGTGAATGCATAATGATCATTTTGTTGTTCTTGAATATCCCTAACAAAACAGTCATCTTGGACTTCCTGAATAGGGGTCCATTGACTGTCTCCATCACGTTTTCCTTCAAATATCCAATGACGTAATACAGAAACTATATATATATATATATTTATATATATAATACACATATATATATACTAAAGAGAATAATATATATAATACATATAAATATATATAATACATATAAATATATATTAAAGAAAATAAATATATATTAAAGAAAATAAATATATATTAAACAAATAAAGCTTATATATACCATAAAAAGCAAATTGTATATATAAAAAAAATGAATTAATCAAAATAATTATAATTTTAGTATATACATATATATACAAATGAAAAATAAATAAATGAATCAATCAAAACATTATATATAAAAAATACTATTAATTATATATATACATTTGCCACCTCCATTGGTTAATTGATATCCCGTGGGACGTATAGCATGATGAGGAAAGGATAATTCTAATTTTCCCGTGGAAATATATTTATCGGTTTCTTCTTTTATTTCATCAAATAAAACAGATAAATCTATAAAGTAATAAATAAGATATATAAATAGCTAATTATAGAATAGCATATATAATCTAAATCATAGATTTCTTTATATATATATACCTTCAGTATATTCATAATTAACAGCAATTGTAGCCTTTTGATTTGTTTTAATCATACCCTAAACAGCAATAAAATAATTAATTACATTATTTGTATAACTAGTGACATACAGACTTAAAAGGATTGACAAATTGTTGTTCATCATTCTGACATGCAATGGTAGTAAATATATCTGAATCCATATTATCATGAAGTTCAACTGATTCACCATCTCTTGCAAAATCCATAACAAGGTCAAAACAATTTTTACCAATTGAAAACAAAGGATTCTTATTCTGTATAGAAGCGGGAGACTCTCTATAGTTTCTTAAAAGATTAACTCCATCCACATTTTGGAAAAAGGCAACTTGTTCTTCATTATGATAAATAGAATTATTTGTTCTTTTGTTTTTGTAACAAGTGGAAAACTCTTCACAACAACATAAAAAACGTTTTATAGAAGATCTTGTTATCAGACAATTAGAAAAAGTACAAGGTTTAGTTAGTACAGCTATATGATAATGATATATGAAAAGAGATGAATCATACGATATAAAGACATGTTTACTAAAATAAAAATATTATGGTAATTGAAGTAATAAAGAAAATTTGATGTTGAACAAGTGAAAACAACAAGAAATGAGGTCTTTGGTTGTCATTCGAAAAACGGATAATCATTGGGATGCATCATCATTGTCCCAGAAGATGGAATTATATTGGAGACTTAATAAACAATGATAATGATGTTCTTTTTGAATCAGAAAATAAACATGAATAATTCTCAAAAAATAATAAAAGAAAACTTATTATTTGCGAGGATTTTTAGTAACATGACGCGTTTTGTACTCATCTTTGTTTATGTTGTGTCATTTCTATGTGTCATGTTGTTGTTGTGTCTACCAATAGGAAACAATTAGTTATTATAAAACAGCTATTTCTGGAAATTGTCATTCTTGAGCAAAAGAATTGGTTTTTTCCAAAACACTTGATTCCAACAATAAAACTTCCATTATAAAATAAAAAGAAGATTTCTTTTTTTATTCATTTTCTTCATATCTTATTTTATCTTATCCTTTTTTTATTGAATATTTTTTGTAAGACAGTAGTATCTGTTATTTAGAAGGATCCTAATTGTCCTATTCAAGCATTGTTGCCGTTGTCCTATATGGAATTCTGCGAGCATATTGATAGAAACTATATCAATGAAATAGTTAATATAGTGTCTACCATAAATTGCCTTTCAAGAGTATTTTATTAAGATAATATGTAACATTTTTCTTGAGTAGCTTTATTTAGGATTGTTTTATGTTTCATGAAATTTATGTTTATGATATATGCTATTCACTTTACAATTCAGAAGCTTTTTAACGACTAGAAATCCATCTCCTTTTTATTTTTTCATTTCCATTCTCATCTAAAATTCGAATTCAATAATAATTTTATATCTCATACATTTATTTATCTCAAAATACTCAAAATCTGTTGTTAAGATATATTTTTTTGAACCAAAATGAACCAAAAGGTTGTTTGACATAGTAAATAAAGTTGCTACATCTATACGAATGTATAATAATTATTTAGAGACATTTTTCAAATAAGACAAGATCAAATATTTTTATACCGTAAGCAAATATTATTCTTAAATGAATTCGATTCAAAATGCTTTTGTCTACAATAACCAAATATTTATTTTATGGAAACAAAAATGATAATTTAGCATACAAATTATTTCTATTTAAATCATAGTGTTAAAGATATGTGCATATATTTATATAAATAAAAGCTGTCAATGTTATTCTTCATAATGATCTTAAAATGGCAAGAAAATTTTCTTCATACTATTCAAATTGTGAACATTAATAGTATTTTTAGTTCTATCAAATCAAAAATTTATTTGTGAATCTCTCTAATACTCATAAAAAAATAGAATTCACATTTTACAATAAAATAAGCATGAGAAGTCAATTTAAAATAGGACTTGATTCATTATGATGATTCTCCTGTTGAAACACCAAGAGACAGTTAATCAAGCAAAGATAACCGTGGGGAAATGGATAATCAAAGTCAAGAAAAAATCTGACTTTTTCTAATAGAAAAAAGTAATTTTAAGACGTATTCTCATGGAAAAAAAGGCGAAACGTCCATGAAATCCAGTTTTATTCATGATTCTCAAGAGAGAAGATGATCTTTGATTCTACATTATCGTTGTAAAGGAAATAAGTTTTCGTTATTTGTCAATAAATACTATTAAAAACACAATGGTATATATTATATTATGATTTAGGTAAACATTACTTTCCTTTAGTCAATTGCATCCTTCTTTGGTATAAAGAAGCCTGTCAAATATGAAATCAAGTTGACTGGTGAAGATGAGCACCCTAAATATAGATTAGAACTTGTGACAGGAGCTTCTTATATATTCCCTATTTATGATTCTTCTCAAGATTTCTCAGGAAAGTTGAAGATATCTGTGTCTAAAGGTCATAAATTAGAGCATCAAGGTTTAACTCTTGCTCTTGTTGGTGAAATGCAAGATTTTAATAATAACGCAAAATCATATGAATTCTTAACAGTACCTCAACAGTTGTCAAAAGGTGATACTGTCTTTGGTAAACAAACCATTAAGTTTTCATTTAAAAAAACTGATTTTAAGAAAACTCAAAAGAAAGATAAGATATATGAATCTTATTATGGTTTGAATGTTCGTGTTCGTTATTATCTTCGTTTGACAGTTCATAAGAAATTTGCTTCTTCTGTTGCTCTTGAAAAAGATATTTGGATTATTAAAAATCAAAAAGTAAATATTTTTTTTATGTTTATTATATTTTAGAATCGTTTATTTGCTGTTTTTTTTTTTTATTTATTTATTTATTTATTTATTTATTTATTTATTTATTTATTTATTTATTTATTTATTTATTTATTTATTTATTTATTTATTATTTATTTATTTATTTATTTATTTATTTATTTATTTATTTATTTATTTATTTATTTATTTATTTATTTTATTTTATTTTATTTTATTTTATTTATTTTCCAAATAGATATGAATCATTATATATCTATATCTATATCTATATAGCAACCTGAGAAGAATAATCCAATTAAGATGGAAGTAGGTATAGAAGATTGTTTACATATAGAGTTTTTGTTTGAAAAGAGTAAATACCATTTAGATGATATTATATATGGTAAGATTCAATTTTATAATGTTAAGATAAAGATTGTTCATATGGAGATTGAATTATTACGTAAAGAGATTAATGGTGATGGTGAGAATGCTATAGTAGAAACAGAAACTATAGCTACTTATGAAGTCATGGATGGTTGTCCTATGAAAGGAGATGTTGTCCCTGTACGTATATTCTTAAGACCTTACGATGTATCTCCTACTGTTAATAAAGCTTTTGGATGCTTCAATATTAAGGTATATGAATAGTTATAGTATTCTGTTTATTTGCATTTATTTAATAGGATTTATTATTTATTATTAAGTTTATTATTTATTATTATGTTTATTATGTTTATTATGTTTATTATTATTATTATTTCTATATAGTATTATATTAATTTGGTATTGGTTGATGAAGAAGACCGTCGTTTCTTTAAACAGAGTGAGGTTGTTCTTTGGCGTGAAAAACCTATTAGTTTAACAAAGAAGACAAAAGATGAAGCTCCTAAAGAAAAACAAGGTCAAGAAGAAGAAGAAGAAGAAGAAGAAGATCCTGAAAAGGAAATAGAAATTAAACGAGATGAAGATGAAGAACAAGGTCAAGGTGATGATAATAGTGAAGTAGACGATATTCAAGATTAAAGAAAATCATTTTATATATATATTATTATTTACTTTTAATAATCTAATGTATTTAATTATAGATTCTTTTTTCTATATATAATATATATATATATAATCATCTATAATTATATATAATCTATAATTATATATACTAGATAATATCTACTTATTATACATCATCTTCTTCTTTTCATATTGTTTTTCAGTCATTTTTCTCTATTTTGTAAACCTCCGTATTTAATCCATCTTTTTCATACATACATATATATAATATTTATATAGTAACATAGAAATAGATTCATTTCGCTTCTATTTTTTTTCTTGTTTCTTTTTAGTTTGAATTATATATATCATTCTTTGTATATGTATATATTTTTTTAATATCCTATTTTTTTATTGCATTTTATATTTATATATAAATATTTCGATTGTTTCTTGTTATGTGTATCTATCGTTTATCATTATTATTTAACGAATTTATATATGCAATGAATTGAGTTTAGTTTCCTATTATTATTATTACTTATGTATTTAAGTATATTAGTATTCATAGAACTATAGAATATGTGCTAATCATGATTTTTAGAAATAACTTATATAAAAACACAACAAATATAGAGAATCTATGATAAATAAACAAGCAATGCGTTATGCTAAAAGAAATTTTATATATTTTATTTACAAATTAAAATATAATAAACGAAATAGTATTTAATAATACAGCTAGAAAAGTTAAAAATGAAAAGTGATTATAAAAGATATGAATATACATTAAAAAAATAATTCATTTTATTTAAAAAATTAGAATTCATTTAATAATAATTCTTCATTATATTTATAAAATTTTGTTGTTTGTATACTTCCAAATAATTCAAATCCACTTATATAAAAAGCATTTGGTTTGGAAGTAGACATATGTATATATAAATTACTCAATTTAAAATATGAGAAATACATATTCTGTGGTACATCTATTGGCCAACAATGTCCTCTATATATATATATATATATGAAAGAATAGAAGAAACTTGTAGATATATATAATGCATAATGATGTAAATTATTAACTGTATTATATTCTAATAAATATACAAGAAAGATAAGTTTCGATCATTTTCACTAGAAACATCATTAAAGAAAGTATCATCTTGATCATGTCTTCTTAGCGTGACCCACGGTCCGTCAGGGGAATTCGATCCTTGTAATATCCATCGTGTATGAACAGAACCTATAATATATATATATATATATATATATATATATATATATATATATATATATATATATATATATATATATATATTTAAATATAGATATAGATACAGATATATATAAAAAGATGTTCTAGATATAATTAAATATATAAATATAGATATAATTAGATAATATGATTCGTATAAAGAATATATCAGAGAAGAAGAACAAAATAAAATAGAAAATGAAAAAAAAAATCTAAAAAATATCAGTTAGGAATAATGTAAGAATATTTATAATGAATACGAATTTAGAAAAAGAATAATAAAATATTATATATATATATGTCAAAAACGAAGTTATTCTTAAAAAACCATTATCAGAAAGAATAATTTATATAAAAAAATGAAGAAAAATATAGATTAAGAAAACATATATAATCCCAAAAGTATATAATTCTATACCTCTTCCTCCTCCGTTCTTTAGCATATATCCTGTAGGATGAATTTTATGAAAAGGAAAATGAAAAATAATAACTCCAGGATCAAAATAGCAATCTTTATCTGTAATACTCTTTTCTGCAAATAATCTCTCTACGTCTATATATATATATATATATATATATACATCTATATATATACATATATAAATATAAAATACATATATAAACATACATATATAAATACATATATCAATAAATAACACAATAAAAATAACAAAAAAAAACATCATATTTATATATACTGTCACTCTTAGAATAATTCACATGATAGCCATTGATCGTTGGTATTTCAATAAGTCCCTAAATAAAATAAATTTTTGTAATTTATAAAATTTTCAAAAACATTTAAAAAATAGTTTAAAATATTTTAAAATTATAGATATATATACACTTGTAATAGGATTAATATAAATTTTTTTTGGATTAGACTGAGAGAGCCAATAAATGATTCCATGCTCATTTGGATCATCGTGATAAGGAACAGATTTCTCATCTAGAAATAAAATAAAACAATTGGGTCAATCATAGCAACTAATATACTCTTTGCATAGGATATTATCATTTTAATGCAATCTACACCAACGGAATATACTGCATGCGTTGATCGTTCTGACTGAACAGAAGAAAGACCCGATAAAAAACAAATAATGTTTGAATTAACACCTGAGAATGGTGAAAGACTCTTCTTATCAATAAGATGCATATTCATCTGTGATTGAACGTCTTTCTGAAATCGTTTATTTGCTCCTTGGCAATCAGTTTGGATAATTTCAGTTATCATTTGTTTCTTTTTCTTCTGGTATGGTTTTCTTGAATTTATATAACAAATCCGGATTGATTTTTGTGACATAGTCTCCACGGGGATCTTTTTTGATTCTAAATATTAATGGATCCATATTGAAATTGAAGATAAAATGAAGAAATTTTCAAAAAAAATCGTTGTCCTGTTTTTCGCTTCAAAAATCACTTATTCAAGCAAAATCATTGGACGAAGAATATATAGTAAATGTTTCATTGGTCAGTTTGATTACATCACTTTCTTAGTTCATTCCTGTTACTGAAGACCCTTTGAAATAAAAGAGAAACGAAGCTGCTTCTTTGTAATGGCTCCTATTTACAAAATAATAATTATCATCTAAATAGAATATATATTCATTGAATATCTTTTAAAAGATATTCATTTTTTAGTAGAAATAATGAAGATTTTTTAACTAGAGTTAAATTTCATCTATACATATAGATAATGAATCTATTATACTTAATATATCCAATTTTCATTAGAATATTCATAAATAATCTAATCAGCAAGAATCAAAGAAAGCGAGCACAATTATGTCTGACTTTAATGATGATTTATCTTCCATTAAAATCTTCATCTGTTACATTAAAATATCCTTAGGTTTTTAATTGAAATCAACTAGAAAGTAATTTGAATTCCTTCAATTCTCATATTATGATATCCCAATATATTGGATATGTGCTTTACTGATTGAGAAAGACATTCTTATAAATATATCATTTCACAATAAGATATATAAATAAGAAAAAACAATAAAGAAAATAATATTAGAATAATCATGGAATAAACAATGAAATGAATAAAGGAATGTATCTTTCCCAGAAAGAAGAACCTATTTCAAAATGACTGATCAAGATATAACTTCAATCAAGTATAACTGGTCTCTTGAAGGAGAGAAGGAACTGGAAGGTCTTATGACTCTCTCTATGAATCCAAAAGATCTCTTTAGTGAGTATGATTTACTATAGTCTATTGTTATATGTGATTATTAATTGTTTAGAAAAGTTGATCAGAGTATGTTGACTACTTTTGCACAAGATGAGAAGAAAGATACATTCGAGATGATTTGTATGTTTTTTTTTATTGCAATTTTTCTGTAAACTATATACTGTCAAATATGTATAATCATTTTATATTATATAGTTTCATTTAGAAAGCCAGTAGAATGTTTGAAATTAGATATATGTTCATCAGCCCGTTTATGTGAGGTTTATATGAAACCATCAGGTAAAGCGATGTCTTATACGGGTACAGTTCGATGTTATTTGGTTGAAGAAGAAAAACTTGATGTTAATTTGAAAGATACATTATTTTATGGTTCTTTTCGTGGTCAACCTAAAACTCAATTAATTGAACAAATTAAAATAAAATTTGCTTCTTTATTAAATAAGACTAAATTTGTCTTTTATAAATCATTTATTCAAGGTCAAGTTATGGAGAATTCTCAAGTATATATATATTTTTTTTGTTTAAAATATATATGTATTTATAAATTTTTTTTTTTGTTTTTCATTTGTATATAATAGGAAATACTTTATATTATATATATAGTTATCTTCAGAAACTTCATCAAAGACTACTCCTTCACTAGATATTTCTATGTTATCTTCATTAAACCGTGGGAATATGAGTAATAATATGCCTAATAATATGTCTGCTATGATGTCAAATCCTCTCTTTATGTCAATGCTTCTTGGAACATCACAGGGACATTCACAACAAGCAAATAACCTTGGGAATCTAGCCATGTTGAATAGAGGAATAAAACATAATAATAATAATAATAATAATAATAATAATAATAATAATAATAATAATAATAATAATAATAATAATAATAATAATAATAATAATAATAATAATAATAATAATAAATCAAAGATAAATGAAGAAACAAAACAAAAAGAAAATCCTATAAATAATGAGACAATCAATAATAATAATAGTAATATGAATAATAATAATAAATCGAAAATAAATGAAGAAACAAAACAAAAAGAAAATCAAATTAATAATAATAATAAATCTAAAAAAGATAAGAAAAAAGATAAAAAGAAATCACAACAACAAGTAGAATCTCCAATATTAAATAATAATAATAATAATAAATCAAATGAAACTATTTCTTCTGGTATTTCCCATGGGAATATAGATGAAAAAGATTTTAAAGATATTCCCGTGACTATTCTCGAAGATAATTCTGAAGTATATAATTCAAAATCTGAAGAATCATCTCTTTCCTCATCTCCTATACAATCGTATATATATATATATATATAATTTCTTCGTTAATTATTATTCTATTCATTATTATTTTTTTGAATAATATTAACAATATATTCACTAGTCTATGTCTATACATAAATAATATTATATATTATATATAGTCAGCCTATAATACCGAATATCAATGAAGCGATGATACAATCAACAATAAATGAATATATGAAGAAAATGGAGGATCGAATGATCAATCAAATGGAAAGAACGTTGGGAATTGTCACGAAATCACTTACTGAGAAAATCAAACAACTAGAAGAAAAAGTGGATGTATATATATCTATTTTATATCGATTCTATATATAATATTTATAATCAATATGAAACTAAGCATATATATATTATTGAATAACTAATATTAAAATATATATAGGTTATGGAAGAGATTGTGATGAATTTGGCTGAACAATCAATAAATCAAGAAAAAAAAGAATAAAATAAATGTAGAATAAAAGGTCATTATTATTATTTCATGAATATCTAGGAAACATGTTGAGTTATTAGTTTTAAATGTATTCTTTTATTTTATCATAATAATAAAAATATAAACAAAACACATGAAAGAAACAAGAAATGGGTTTTAAACGGATTACAACTATTTGCTAAAGAAACCACCCCAAAATATATTTATTTGTACAAAATCCTTTATTGCATTACATGATTGAACATTTGGACATTTTATGATAACCATATAAACTACAAAGTTGTTTTTGATTAAATGCTTGTGGTCTATAAGAGAATAGATATTAATGAATATTTGTAATATAAATAAATAGATCATAGAAGATAGATAGTAATATAAATAAATAAATCATTGAAGATAGATAATAATATAAATAAATAAATCATTGAAGATAGATAATAATATAAATAAATAAATCATTGAAGATAGATAATAATATAAATAAATAAATCATAGAAGATAGATAATAATATAAATAAATAAATCATAGAAGATAGATAATAATACAATATAGTAAATATAAAACAATATATATATATCTATATAATATAGACTTATCTGTTTTTACGTACTACTTCAATGGCATCAACATTAGTCATTCCTTTTTCAATAAGAGCAATAGTCACTAAGGTAGGAGCACGACCTAAACCCGCCTTACAATGAACCTATAGGTATATTAGAACATAAGTTATATATACTATATTATAGGTTTATTAAATATAGATATAAACTAGTTATACAATAAAATTAGTATATACATATAATAAAAAGAGTTTTAAAATATATGATATAATAATTATATATATATCATAATACAAAATAATAATAATAATAATATATCAAAATAATAATTTTAAAAAAATAATAATTCAAAAAAAATTTTTTTAAATCAAAATAATAAATAATAATATAAATACAGCAATTGCACCTTTTTGATTAGATTTATTTTTATCGAAGAAGCGTTTATTAACTAATTCTAAGAATTGAATAATAATTTCTTTTGGTGGAATAGCACCATCATCAAATATTAATACATGACTTTCAATAGAATTCTTACTCAAGGATTGTTCATCATATTCGCATTCCTGACAAGTTCGTACTACGTCAGTAACGTTATATTTTTTGTATAATTCAATATATTCTGATAATTCGTATTCACGAGGCATCTGTATAAAATAATAGGTATAAGGAAATTAAAAATATATGAAATTGATATGTGTGTATTCTAGTTCAGTGTATAGAGATATTATGTAATTTATACAAAGAATTAAATATAAAATTTCCCATAGTTAAAAGAAATTTCATAGAAAATCATATTGTATAAAGTATAATATAAATGTTCATGAATTTAAAATATATATTGATATAAAAAAAAATTATAACATAAAAAAATACTCCAGTAATGACGAAAGTCATTCCAGATTGAGAGATAACAGTAGGGGGAGTTAACATGATTGGTTTGAATGGAAGAAAATAATCTAATTTGAGTTATAAAAGGTATAAATTAGCCTGGATTTGGTTCTAACAGTAAACAAATTATATGAGATGCTATATTTGAAGTGAGGCAAAAAAACATTCAATACAGTGTCCACATGTGAACAGAGAGAAATTTTTAGAAACAAGGTGAAGGTAAAAAAAAAGGAGGAAATTTTCAAGTCCTATGACCTTTTAGTTAAGGTTCCTCCATTCATTTTTCTTGTATAAAAATCGGATGCGACAATTTTTTAAAGGAATACAAGAATTTTTAATAGAGAAACCAGTATAGAAATGAAATTTTCTAAAAATAATCCAGGATGTTTCTTGAAAACAGCTGTTGTTTTTCATATTTTCTCCAATCAGGCTTGATAAATCCACCTGAATTGAGAATACTAAGGAATTGTCATTTTATAAATAAAAAATACATGCCATATTCTAAATAGTTATTTTGGATTTATTATAGTTTTTATATTAAAATACTAGCATTTTTTTTCGTTCTGTCATCTTGTGTTTTTCCTAATGTTATTTTCTGCTATTTTAAAATTGAATATTTTTTAATGTTGTAGAAAATAAAATGGCAGATTCATGATATTTTGACATTTAAAGTCATTTTTAAGAATAAGATAGTTATATACTATTTAATTTAGTTTGTAATAAATTGATATTTGTCAAATTGTACAGTTAAATTATTATAAATCTGCTTAGAATATTCAGATTTAGATTCAAAACGAAATTTAAATGCATATTAGAATTGAAAATATACCAAATAAACTATATTTTTTGGATTGAACGAAGATGTTCAATGAATTCAGGTTCACAGTATTCTAGAGTTGACTGATCATTATCACAATCATCTATAGAAGCACCATGTTCAACCTAGACATAGAAAAATATATATATATATTATTTATATTCATTTAAAAGGATATATATACAAGTTTTTCTGCAATTTCATTATATTCACAAGTAAGAGCTAGAGAGAGAGCAGTGCATCCATCATTGTCTTTTATATTGACATCAATTGGATGTTCAAGTAATAAATCAACAATATCTTCATGACCACGATCACATGCCCAATGTAACGCACTATAAATAGAATAGAAGAGTAAAAGTATATGTATTCATATACATATGAATAAATTGTTTTTTAAAGAGATAAAAAATATATATAGAATAATAGATATGTTTAATAGAAATAAAAGATTTTGTTGGTATAGAATATTTTATAAATAGAATATATAGAATATAGATATAAATTATTCAGAAAATAGAATATAGAATATAGATATAAATTATTCAAAAAATAGAATATAGAATATAGATATAATTTATTCAAAAAAAGTAATATATAAAATCATATATATATATATATACGTTTTTCCAGTTTCATCTTTTAAGTTAAGATCCACATTGTTTTGTATTAATGTATATACCTTCTCATAACTGCCTTCACTTGCATAATACCAAATATTATCTTGAGGTTTATAAGCATCTGAATCACTATATATAATAATATACTATGAATATAATATATTCAATGATCTCCTAAGTTTATATTTTATAAATATAGATTCATAAGAATAAATTATATATAATATGTATTATGTCATGTATAGGGAATTCATTATTACTACTATATATATATACCCAATAGTAATTCCTCCTACTGGTTTTCCCCAATTGTCATCATCCGATCTTTCGGAAGATTCTAATGATAATAAAAGAATACATATAATATACATATATTCACATATAATATTTTTATATTAAAAAAAATAAGATAAATAATAGAATCCATTTTGGCTAAGAATAAAAAAAGAATTTTTTAATAAAACAATTTTTGCTAAGATAAAAAATAATTTATACAATAAAATCAATTTCAGAAAAAGATAATGAAAAATAAAATCATACTTTGAGGTGTGAAATCCGTTTTAATCTTCCAATCAGGATACAATTTCGATACATAATCAATATATTTCAACTGAGCTTCACTATACAATTAAAAGAAATTGTAATATCTAATAAATATATATAGTATACTTAGAAGACATTCCTTTCAATTTGTTCCATGCATCCCATTTAGCTGCCTTGACCATATCAAATGAAGCTGGTCTTGAAGTATCACAATCACCAACCACAGATTGTTTATAAAGAGCATATAAATTTAACAAGATAACATTGGAAAGATCTCCATTGACTTTTTGGACAAATTCACATGCTGATTCAAATTCAGTCATTTCTTGTTCAGATATTTCTGACGCATCAGTTTTCACCTCCGAAAGCAATGGTTCTGTTGTTGATTTTTTGTTTTTTGAGCATTTAATAACTCTATATGCTACGTAAATAGCGATCAAAACAATTGCTACTATAATAAAATAAATATAAATCATCATTATGAAAGAAAACAAGAAAAGAAATGGAACCAAAAATGTTTTTTGATGACATTGTTTTTCATTTCATTGTAGGAGATGAAAAAGATCAATAGAATACTATTTTATATATTTTCACATCAGTACCTTTTCTAATATTTATATATTATTTTAATTCGGTTATTTGAAAACAATTGTTATTAATGTCATTGTCAAGAAGTGTATATTTATTTGAATTTTATAGTTTTATGCACTAAAAAACGTTGTAAAGCCAATGATTATAATTAAGATATGGTTTGATCTAAATTGTTATGGTATTTTGAGGTCATCAATCGTTAACTAGTGATTCATATTCACAAACCGTTTTCATATGTTCATTTAATGTAGAAAGTAATAGGGAAACAATGTTTGCAAATAAGTGAATGACATGATCGTGACAGCAATCAAATATCAATAAAAAATATTTTGTTAAACTATAGGAATAACATTATATTATACAAATCGATATTTTATAAGAATATATGAAAAAGTATACTATAAAAATTAAATACTAGCAACTCAAAAAAATATTTGCAAGGAAAATGATTCAATTATTTATTACTTTTTATTTTATTTCATCTATTTTTATTTTTACTACTATTAGTATATAAACATTATTTTTATATATTTTGTTCCCCTACTCTGTATATAAAAAAATATTATTTTGTTAATAACACAACAACATATTACAATGAGTGTTCAATTATATAAAAAAATAAAACAGATATGAAATACTTCAAAAAGATATAAAGAAAAAGATAAAGAGAATAATGAATACAAAATAAATAGAGATTTTATTGAGAATTCTTCTTTTCTTTAGCAGCTAATTTGGAAGCAGCTTTAGCGTCCTTCTTTTCTTGTTTAATTCTATTAAGTCTTTCAGCTTCAACCATATTATGACGAGTTTTTTCTTTGTTATGATGAAGACATTCAAGATAATCTTCCTTTAATAAATCGCATTTTCTAGGGTCGTTAGCATTACTCATGCATTCAGAGAAATCCATCCAAATAGCATGACAACGACTTTCGGAACCCATAGCACCAAGACCTGAGGACATTTTCTAGTTTGTTATTATAAAATACACAAATAAGCCAAATAAACAAGTAAGTTCAACAAATTGTTATCTCATAAAAGTGAACCGTGATTATTTGTAGGAATAACAGTCTAAATTCATTTTTTGTTTCTTTTGATTACCCTATTGAATCGAGAACTTTTTGTAGGAAAAAACATTGAAAACAAGAGAATCGTGATTTTATGAATATCTTGACTTGTTTTATGTTTTTATTCGTTAAAAAGTGATTCTTTATTTTATTTGCACATATCTTTGCTTAATACACTTCTATTGAATTGAAATGTTATCCATTGATGAAACTGATGTTTGTTACAAATCACCAATTCCTTGGTTTTACTTTTTAATGCTTCCTGTGAGAATTATCACCTATTTCAAAGGTCTTCGTGCAAAACATAATAGTCCAAAAATCGATCAAGCTAAGATTGATGCCATTAACATGCTCATTATTAACGAAAACGAAGAAATATCAAATGTATATATTTCTATACTTTATGCTCTATGGATACTGTAATATTTTTATGATTGAAATGCTATTTTTTCTTCAGTTGATGGTTCCATTGTTATTATCTTCGTTTATATTTTATCTATTATAATATACAATATACTATCGATTTATAAATATTATTGAATATTGAATATGAATATGTATGATCATTTTTATTTATTTAGAACTCATCAACAGAAAACTATGCTATAAAAGCTAAAGCTGAGCGACGAAAGGATAAATTAGAAACAATGTTAAATGAAAACTAATTGATTTTATGTATCGTGTATTTTTTTATGTACTTATTTATATATGGAATCTATATTTTTCTAATTAGTGTCTCTAGTTCTTTTTTCATTTAATATTATGAATAGTCTATAATCCTATTTATATTGATAGGCTATCTAAATGTATATATATCGATTTATTTAAATGTATATATGTGGATCTATTTGAATTCATTTTTAAATAGATAATGATCTTCTTCTTTTGCTATTTTTTGATTTTTTAGAAGATAAATATCTATAAAAAACGATTTTTAGTTGTTATAGTATTGCTATCACAGTTAAATATATTCTTTCCACATGATAAAAAAGTGTGATTACGATCCTATTTCTTTTAAATACTTTTCTAACTATGTGAATAGGTAAATCAGGATGTTTGAACAAGAGAATCATATAAAAAATACGATTTGAACACTTGAGTATGATATGCATAAACGAAAGACAAAAAGTCAATATGAAAAAACCGAATTTATAGTGATTAGGTAATGATATTTTTGATTATTTGAGGGTCAAAAAAAGGAGAAACAATAGGTACATATATTTGAATTAGATCCTAATAGACTTATGATGTTAGAAAGATACAGATAATTCGTCATTGAATTAGGTGCCTTTATAATGGACAAATTACATAGCTTTAAAAGTTTCCTCGATTAGGGTACTAGGAAAAATAAAAGAGAAATAATATACAATTATTTTACCTACAATTATTTTTACTGTGATTGATTAGGATTAGTAAATATGTCCTCCAAGTTATTAAGTCGTGTCCATCGTTCTCATTTACTTGAGAAACTTATGACTCCTAAGGAAGCTGCTTATAAGTTTTTCAAGAGTGGTCAAACCTTAGGTTGGTCTGGATTTACCCCTGCTGGTTATCCTAAAGTTGTCCCTATTGCTCTTGCTGATAGAGTAGAAGAAACTAAGGAAGACTTAAAGTTTGAAGTCTTTATTGGTGCTTCTGTCGGTTCTGAAACTGAAGATCGTTGGGCTAAACTTGGTATGGAAGCTCGTCGTTTCCCTTATCAAACTGGTAAGAATATTGCTGCTGGTATTAATACTGGTAAAATTGAAATGGCTGATACTCACTTATCTATGTTTGCTCAAAACTTAGGTTGGGGTTTCTACACTAAGGATAATAAACATAATCCTGGTAGACTTGATGTAGCCATCATTGAAGCTACTGAAATTCTTGAAGATGGTGGTCTTGTCCTTGGTACTGGTATTGGTATGTTATTTATTTTAGCTTATTATATATTCATAAAATTAATATTATAGAAGAATTGTTATATAAATTATTACTTTTTAAACATTCTAATTATTATGTCTTTTTTTTTATTGGTTGTACTCCTGAAATTTTATCTATTGCTGATAAGATTATTATTGAAGTAAACACTGCTCTTCCTTCCCTTCGTGGTATTCATGATATTGTTGATGATCCCAGACCTCCTCATAGAAAACCTTATCTTATTTCTCGTGTAGATGATAGGTATATATATGTTTATATATATATATATTTTTTTTTGTTTGAAATTTATAAAATAATATTATTTTGCTTTATATACAATTATAAATAAAATTATTATTATTTTTTATCACTAAAAAAGTGTTTAACACTATATATATATAGAGTTGGTTCTGAAACTATTAAAGTAGATGAATCTAAGGTCGTTGCTATTGTAGAATCTACTCTTCCTGATAATGGACGTGGTTTCTCTGCTGTTGATGATACTTCCAAACAAATTGCTGGACATATCATGGATTTCTTAAAGAATGAAGTTAAACAAGGTAGACTTCCTGCTAATCTTCTTCCTATTCAATCTGGTGTTGGTAATATTGCTAATGCTGTTGTTGGTGGATTAGTTGACTCCGATTTCACTCATCTTAATGGTATATATATGTATAGAGTTATGTTATTGTATCTTTATTTTTTTTTGTGTAATAAATATATAATATTTTTTTTTGTATGATTATTATATATAATATTTTTTTTTGTACAATAAATATATAATATTTTTTTTTGTATGATTATTATATATTATGATTTGACAAGGATGATCACAACCATGCTAATACTGAATCTTCTTTGATGAGTATTTTTATGTTCAACATGAGTCAAATTATATTCTTATTATTTTTTTATTATGTTTTTTTTTATTTATTAAAAAAATATATTTTATGTTTTATGTTTAATTTACTATATATAGTATGGTCTGAAGTTCTTCAAGATACCGTTCTTGATTTAATTGATGCTAATAAGGTTGATACTGCTTCTGGTGTTTCTCTTTCTTTATCTGCTAAGGGTTTCGAAAGATTCTATGGCAATATTGAACGTTATAAGCCTCATTGTGTTCTTCGTCCTGAAGCTATTGCTAACTCCTGTGGTATGTATTCTTATATTTATTTATTTATTATATTTATTTATTTATTATATTTATTTATTTATTATATTTATTTATTTATTATATTTATTTATTTATTATATTTATTTATTTATTATATTTATTTATTATATTTATTTATTAATTATATTATAATATATTATATTTATAATAAAATAATAATATCATTACGTATAGAATTTGTCCGTCGTCTTGGAGTAATTGCTATGAATACTCCTATTGAAGTAGATATGTATTGTCATGCTAACTCTTCTTTAGTTGGAGGTACTAAGATTATTAATGGTCTTGGTGGTTCTGGTGATTTCTTACGTAATGCTTACTTATCTATTATGCATACTCCTTCTTCTCGTCCTTCTAAGACCGATCCTACTGGTATTTCCTGTATTGTTCCTATGTGTGCTCACATTGATCATACCGAACATGATTTAGATGTTATTGTTACTGAACAAGGTCTTGCTGATGTACGTGGTATGTCTCCTAGACAAAGAGCTCAATATATTATTAAGACTTGTGCTCATCCTGATTATAAGGATCAACTTCTTGATTATTATAAGATGGCTGAAAAGGAATGTATTGCTAAGAAGGCTGGTCATGAACCTCAACTTCTTGAATATTGCCATAAGATGCACATCAATCTTGCTAAGAATGGTACTATGAAATTAGATAAATGGAATTAAACGTAAATGAATATTACTTAGCATGCTAGCATTTTATATATTATTTTGTACTACTTTTCTTTTCTATATCCACAATTATTCTTTTCTATATAACTTTCTCAACTCTTTTGTTTATTTTGTTTTGTTAAAAATTTTAATAAATTAAAAAAATAAAACATTATTTGTATCAACTTTATATATAAAAATTTAGAAGACTATATTTTATGCTAATATTTCGAAAAATAATTTATAAAACATAATATATCACATAATCTAAATAAATAGTTTAATTTTTAAATGATAACATATATATTTATTTGTGAATACAACTATATTTATAAAAAAAAATCGTTAATTCACTTTTAGATTCATTTTTATTCAATCAAATAAAGATCTTTAAAAAAAAATAAAAATAAATATCCCCTTCAATGTAATGAACAATAATGATTATTATTAACGTAAAAAAGAACTTTTTCATGTTCAATTATATATATAAAAATCGTTTTTTTTTGAGTTTATTGATTTAGGTGTTTATTATCAAAAAGTTATACTTAAAACAATTTCAAAAAGTCGATGTTAGTTATTTCATGGCATTCATTGTATTGTTTTTTATACAAAAGTGACATAATAATGGTTATTTGACTATAAATAAAAACAACAAACGTTTTGGTTTTTATTTTCATAATTCTGGGAATTTATAAGAATTCAGGGAAAGAATTTCTATGGATTTTCATAAAAAAGTCGTTTTTGCAAATTGATTGGTTAGTCTATCCAATGAAACTAAAGAAAACTGACAAATATATCTCATTTTTATCTCCATTCATTCTCCTTTCCTTTTTTTTCACAAAACCTTAAGTATAATATTTGGTGGTGTATTTATATTCTATTAATACAATGGTGTCACTTAAGATTCAAAAGAGGTATGACTTATTGATTCATAATTCTTATTTAATCAAATTGAATAACAAATACCTTATCTTCCTTCAATTACATTTCAATTATAATTTTTTCTACTTAGACTCGCTGCTGCCGTCCTTAAGTGCGGTAAGCGAAAGATTTGGATGGATCCTAACGAAATTTCTGAAATTTCCTTAGCTAACTCTCGTCAAAACGTCCGTAGATTAGTCAAGAACGGTCTTGTTATTCGTAAGGCTGATGCTATTCACTCTCGTGCTCGTATCACTAAGAGAAACGACGCTAAATCCAGAGGTAATCACACTGGTAAGTAATATTATTATAGACATCTTATAATCTATTTATGTATATTTTTTAAATTTTAAATTTTTCTTTTATCTATCAAATCATCAAAATATAAGTAAACTAAAGAATCATTTATAAAGGTTTTGGTAAAAGACGTGGTACCCGTAATGCTCGTATCCCCTCCAAGCTTCTTTGGATGAGACGTATTAGAGTTCTTCGTCGTCTTCTTAAGAAGTACCGTGAAGCTGGTAAGATCGATAAGCACATTTATGCTTCTTTCTACATTAATATATTAATTAAAATACTTTATTTTTTTTTCGATTCTATATATTTATATTTAATAATGTATATTTATGCTTCTTTCTACAAACTTGCTAAGGGTAACCGTTATCGTACTAAACGTGTTTTAATGGAAAACATTCATCACGCTAAGGCATGCATTATATTATATTATTATTGCCCTATTTATTACATCTAATGATTGTTATTTTATTATTAAAAAATCTTTATTGCCTTGATTTTCATTATATTTTTATAAAATTGCTATTAAAATTATATATTTATCATTACATTTCATTATTTCTATTTATTTATATAGGCTGAATCTAAGGCTGAAAAGAAGCTTAAGGAAGAAGCTGAAGCTCTTCGTTCTGCTGCTCGTGCTCGTAGAGAAAAGAAGGCATGCTATTCTTTTTAATTAATTATTCTCTATATAATTCTTTAATTTATAATAAGTAATAAAAAATATCTATTAATTAATAAATATATAATTCTATATATAATATAGGCTGAAGCCAACGTTGCTGCTAAGAATTAAATAAGTTAGCTTAATGTGATGTACCACCATTCTATTTATATTGTTTTTTGTTGCTTTTATTTAAATTGACTTTAATTATTAAACACACAACATTTTAAATAATTATTAAAATCTATGATGATATTATAAGACAGACTATAGTAATAAAACTAATCTAAGCCAAACTAGAAACATAATTTTTTGCCTTTTTTTTTATGGTTAATTTATCGTTTTTTAATAAATATACAAATTTGTCGTTTACAGATTTGTATTTGCATATTCCATTAATTTACTTTGCATTTGATAAGGATTAGTAAAAGAATGAAGTTAGACAAGATAATTCCTAAACGTATTGATAATGCAACAATAGAATTTGTTCGAGGTGCTTTTGATCAGAAGATAAATGGAAATGGAGCTCGCTATGAAATGCTCAAAGCAATCATATCAACAAAAAAGGACATTAATGCTCTTGTTAATTTATTAGAAGCCATCAACAATTGTCTTTCTTATTTTGAGTCAAATGAAAATAACTTATCGGATATCTTAACAATGATCTTTTCTATTCGATGGGAATTAAATTTACAAGTTACAAAGAGCTGTTGCAACTTTGCTGTGAATATAGCATCTATTAATGGAAAATACTATGCATCCATTTACTCTATGCTAATCCATCAACTTATTGCTGAATACGATAATCGTATTTTTTTTTATGTTTGTTTGTTTTTATTTCTATATCTTGTTATTATTCTAATTTTATATATTAAATACATAAAGATTCTTTATTATTTTAATTATTCATATTATAATATATTTGAAAATATAGTTATTTATATATAAATATATTATTATTATTGCATATATATAATTATTATTGCATATATATAATTATTATTACATATATATAATTATTATTGCATATATATAATTATTATTATCTATAGAAACTGAGGAAAAGAAAGATACGGACATAATAATACATGAAACATTACAATCTGTTATTCAAGTAGCTCCCTTAAGTGCAATGCAATTAGCACAAACATATCAAGATTTATATCCACATTCATCGGCTGATGTCGAGATGCAAACATATTATTTAAGAAATGTTCTAGAAACTTTAGATTATTGTCCTATGATTCGAGAACGTTGTATCTCTGTTATCATCGAAAAACTAACAGCAATCGATGTATAAATCTATTATTTTTATTATTATTATTTATGTTTTTATTATTAAATAGTATAATGATATACAGTGTAAATAATCATAATAATAATTATTATTCTTACATAATCTTAGTATACTAATATATATTTAGGTTGAGATTCGTATAGACGATAGAATGAAATCCAATTATGAAACGGATGAGGTATTCGCAGCAGACTGGGATAATAATAAGAAAACAGAAGAAGATTATGTATGTATTCCCGCGGTTATGAAGATATGAGTCATACACTATTATTTTATTTGAATATATATATTGAATACTTTCTTTTTATTATTAATATTATTTTATTATTATTTTTATATGTATTTTTATATGACAGAAGCTATAGTAATATTATATTATATTATATTATATTATATTATATTATATTATATTATATTATATTATATTATATTATATTATATTATATTATATTATATTATATTATATTATATTATATTATATTATATTATATTGTATACTATTATATTATATTATATACTATTATATACTATTATATTATACTATATATAGTCTCAAATGGCTGAGAAATTAGACCAGATGATGGGTATTATGTTTGAATATATTAATAAAGTTAAAGAGCAAGGAGAAGAACCTTTGGCATTTCTGTTCCATACGTTACAAAGATGTTTCGAACGATCTGTTATGCTGACGCACAAGAGTAAGCACGTGCAGTTCTTATTATTCTATATATGTCAATATAATAAGAGATTTATTGAACAGTATATATATATATATATATAATAGTATTGTTTAATAGTTAATATGATAATAAGTATAATTATATATATATCTATATATTTATAGGTTTATCGGTCGAATGATTGATTGGATATGTAGTGAAGAAGCCATTCAAATCACACGTCAGACATGTGCTGCATATTGTGCGTCATTTGTGTGTCGTGCTCTGTACATAGAATTAGATGTAGTAAAATCTGTATTATATTATCTTATCCATTGGGTAAAAGCATATATCGATATGTATATATATATATATATATCATATATATCATATATCAATTATTTTTTTAAATTAAATTTATAGTTATTCTTATCTATATATTTATATATATTTATAGTAGTATAGATATATATATTTTTATAAGAAAATATATATTTCTCATATATATATATATGTATATAATAATAATCTTTATATATATATATATATATATATATATATATATATAGATATCAGAAGCAGGAAAACCCTCTTTACGCGGGCAGTCCCGGTCACACATTATTCTACAGTGTCATTCAATCTGTATGCTATATCTTATGCTTCTGTGGCCGCCGAATCGCACGAGATCCCGCGGGAATGCGATTCCTTCGCCAATGGAATTGGAAGGAGATTATGGATTCATCTTTAGAACCTCTACGTGTATATATATATAATATATATAATATTTATTATATTTATTATATTTATTATATTTATTATATTTATTATTATACTTATTATTATTCTGTATATATAGTATTGTATTAGTTCAGTTACTACTGAATTTATATATTTGGCCATTGAACTCAAATTAATCAACTTTTCAGAATGTCAAACTTATTATATTAATTATCTTTATAACTTTCTCTATACTCCTGATCTAGAAAACCGTATACTTATATTATTCTATATATATATATATATTATTCTATCTATATATATATATTATTCTATCTATATATATATATATATATAATTCTATCTCTCTGTATATCTATATAATTCTATCTATCTATCTATCTCTCTCTATCTATCTATATATATATATATATATATATATATATATATATATATATATATATATATATATATATATATATATATATATAGAGATACAACAGAGTAAGAAGGTTTCTCTCGGTAGCGGTAGCAATCCTCTTGATTCGTTCTTCCCGTTTGACCCTTATTTACTTAGAGATAGTTATGTATATATAAAAGATATATACATCAGTTGGGAAGAAGTTGTTGAAGATGACGAAGACTATGTCACACATCAAAGTATATAATAATAATAATAATAATAATAATAATAATAATAATAATAATAATAATAATAATAATAATAATAATAATAATAATAATAATAATAATAATAATAATAATAATAATAATAATAATAATAATAATAATAATAATAATAATAATAATAATAATAATAATAATAATAATAATAATAATAATAATAATAATAATAATAATAATAATAATAATAATAATAATAATAATAATAATAATAATAATAATAATAATAATAATAATAATAATAATAATAATAATAATAATAATAATAATAATAATAATAATAATAATAATAATAATATATCTTTATATATATATATATATAGATTATTCTATAGAAGAAAGTGATGATTCATCTATGCAGAATGATATCGACATAGATCATGATTTATCAGATATTCTAGAAGCTTCTTTAACACATTCATTTATGATGTCCCAAGAGGATACACAAGTTGTATTAGAACATTCTAGAAGTCCTTCTATGGAGCTCGATTCCCAGGATTATGATATCGATTTAGTCGAATTATCATTCACACAACGAAGAAAAGCAAGCGATGTTGGAAGCTGGTAATATATATACTATGTATATATGTAATACATATATATATAATGTATTTATTATACATATTATTTGATTATTATAGATATTAAATTACGTTTTCTTTATTTATTATCAATTATAATGTAATAAAAAAACTATTTATATCTTAATATATTCAATATTATTTATTTTTTTTCATTTTTTTTGGTTGCTTTTGTCATAGTCATACATCTTCTTGTATTCTATCCTATTCTTATTCATTTATTCTTTCTTTTTCTGATTTTCTTTTCTTCATTCATGTTTATATGTTTTATTATTTCGATGATTATTATGAGTTGTACTTTTAATTTATTATATATATATATATATATATATATATATATATAAAACTACCATTACATTAAATAAAATCTTTCAAACAAAACTATTTAGTATAATATTTCATTATAAAAATAAGTAGGGAAATGATCAAGTAAAAATAATATATCAAAGAGGAAATTGTATATAGATACATCATATAGAAATAAAGAAACAAGTAATATAAACATTTTATAATATAATGATAAAACAAGAACTATATAACTAATAGAAAAAGCAAGAATACATACATAATATAGAATACAGAGAATAGTAAATAAAAAAGAAGAAAAAAACCTGATTAAAGAAAAGTATCGACAAAGCTATTAATTATATAAGCAAGAAATAGTAATATAGTTTAACATATAATATAGTGAAGTCAAGTCGAAATATAAATTATATTAGAGAACAATTTAAAAATTATCGAAATCAAAATCATCATCTGTACTAGAATCATCACTAGCTTCAGCTAGTAAACTATCGAAATCTAAATCATTATTAGCAGCAGGTTTAGTAGCAGGTTTAGCAACAGGTTTAGCAACAGGTTTAGTAGCAGGTTTAATAGCAGGTTTAATAGTAGGTTTAATAGTAGGTTTAGTAGCAAGTATCTTTTCTTCTTCATTATCATCATCATCATCATCTTCATCGCTGCTATTGTCACTATCGGAACTAGAAGTTTCTTCAGAACTAGTATCTTCATTATTTGAACTTGTTTCTTCAGTATCAGTATCAGTATCAGTATCAGTATCAGTATTATTATCACTACTATCCTCATCATCTTCTTTATCATCTTTTTTATTTATAGGCTTAGCAGTGGGGCCTGTAGGACGTGGTCCCATAGGAGGTCGTGGAGGAAGCATACCTGGTCTTGGAGGAAGCATCATAGATCTAGGAGGTAGAGGTTTACCATCTGGTCCTAAGATAGGTCTTGGAGGAAGCATACCTGGTCTAGGAGGAAGAGGTTTACCATCTGGTCCCATAGGAGGTCTTGGTATCATAGGAGGTCTTGGCATCATACCTGGTCTTGGAGGAGGTACCATAGATCTTGAAGCAGGAGGAGGAGGAGGAGGTCTTGTAATAGGCTTAGTAGCAGTAGGAGGAACTGATTTCTTCTCTACAGGTATCTTTTCTTCTTTTTCATCATCATCATCATCATCACTATCAGAAGAGAAAGAAGAAGAGGAAGAAGTATCATTATCATTACTATTTTCAGAAGAAGTTTCTTCACTATCATCATCAGAAGTAGTAATAGTAGTAGTAGTAGTAGTCGAATCATTATCACTATCACTAGAATTATTATTACTACTATTTTCTTCATCATTCTCAGGTTTCTTTTCAACTTTTGGGGTAGGAACAGGAATAACGGGACGAGGAGGAAGAGGTTGTCCGTTACTATTAATGGGGGATCGAGGTCCAGTAGGACGAGGTGGCATGGGAGATCGTGGAGTAGCTGGTGACATGCCAGGGACTGTAAGAGGTCGTGGCGCCATTGGGGGACGAGGAGGCATTGCGCGGGAAGCAGGAACGGGTGGAGGTGGAGCACGTGCAACTGGAGAAGGTTTAGGAACTGGCTCTTCTTCTTTATCGTTATTGCCGCTATCATTATCAGAATCATTATCAGAATCATTATCAGAATCATTATCAGAATCATTATCAGAATCACTACTACCAGTATTACTATCACTATCAGAATCAGAATCACTATCAGAATCAGAATCACTATCACTACTAGTATTACTATCAGAATCAGAATCACTACTAGAACTTGTAGTGCTATCTGCGTCATCTTTGGTGGGAACACTAGCAGTATTGAGTACAGGAACATGAAGAGGAATTGGTTGTGCTGGAATTGGTTCTATTGACTGTGTTTCTATAACAACAGGAACAGCAGGAACAGGAGCTTCTTCTTGTTCGTTGGCGGGCATAATAGGGCGGGGAACAAGGGGTTTACCATCTGGTCCTAACATAGGAGGTCTTACAGGAGGGAACATACCTGGTCTTGGAGGAAGCATCATAGATCTTGGAGGTAGAGGTTTACCATCTGGTCCTAACATAGGTCTTGGTATCATACCTGGTCTTGGAGGAATAGGTTTACCATCAGGTCCTAACATAGGTCGTGGAAGCATACCTGCTCTAGGAGGAAGAGGTTTACCATCAGGTCCCATAGGAATTGGTCCCATAGGAGGTCGTGGAGGAAGCATACCTGCTCTTGGAGGTAAAGGTTTACCATCAGGTCCTAACATAGGTCGTGGAAGCATAGCTCTAGGAGGAAGAGGTTTACCATCTGGTCCTAACATAGGTCGTGGAGGAAGCATACCTGGTCTTGGAGGAGGTATCATAGATCTTGAAGCAGGAGGAGGAGGAGGAGGAGCATGTGTTTTATGTTCTTCATGTATATTACTAGTATTATTAGTATTATCTAGAGCATCATTAAGAGGCATAGATATAAGATCTGAAGCCGATATAGTAGGTTGTGTTTCTTTAACTACATTCATATCTAAAGGTGTAAATGATATCATATTAAATTGATCAAAAATATCATTATTTTCTTGTTCTTCTATAGTTTCTTTCTTTGATTTACGAAGTGATTTCATCCCTTTTCTTGTTGGAGGAGGAGGAGGAAGAGGTGCTGATTTCTTTGATTTAGGTCTTTCAGGTAAAGAAGGTAAAGTAGGTAATGATTCAGAAGTACGACTTGGAAGGGGAGGTAAAGAAGGTAATGATTCAGAAGTACGACTTGGAAGGGGAGGTAAAGAAGGTAATGATTTTTTAGGAGGAGGTGGAGGCAGAGATTTCTTGGGAGGTACAGATGGTAAAGAAGGTAATACAGGTAGATCTTTATTCTTTGGCTTTAATATAGGTTTTAATATAGGTTTTGAAGAAGGAAGAGATGGAGTTGTTGAATCAGTTTCTTCAGAAGCAGTAGGTGTTGTAGGAGTCTTTAAAGATTTTGATGATTTCCCAGGAATAAATTTAGTAATAAAAGAGAGTGATTTTGTAGCTTTAGAGAGAAGATCTTTTGGATTTGAAGAAGAAGGAGTAGAAACAACAATTTCATCTTCATCATCATCTTCTTCTGGTGTTAAACTATATATATATATTTATATTATACATATATATATTTATATTATATTTTTAGTTGAATATATATACTTATTTTCTTGGAATTCTCGAGTTTCTTTGATTTCAGCAACTAGAGATAGATAATAATTATTATAATTATACATTATATTTATTACATACTTAGTTCTTGAGCTTGATCATCAGGCATATAACTAAAAGAAAGAGTCATTTGAATATCCTATATATATATATATGAATATTAGAAAAAAAAAGATAAATAATAATAATAATAATAATAATAATAATAATAATAATAATAATAATAATAATAATAATAACATATATATATATAAATAAATACATAGTGTTCATTATCATGATAAAAAGGTATAGAAAGAGGAAGAGATTCTCCAGAAGCCAATAGAGGTTCAATTGTGTACATTGGAATAGTATTCTGGAATAGTATTACAGAAGGTTCACTTAAAGTATTTTCTAATCTTAAGTTAATTTCATTAATAGCTTGAATTCCCACAGGACCTGTACCAATGTACATATCTTCAGCGAATTTGTACGGCCCCCCACGTATTGTTTCTGTATTCGTAGTTTCAGTAGGAATAGTATTTCCAATAGAATCCATAGCTTGTGTAGAGAATCGAATTGGGAGGGAATCAATGGCGGGAACTGCGTCTAAACCCTCAATAGAATCAATATGTATATTCACAACTTTAACATCACCCGCATATTGATCATCTTTTCCAACAGATTGTCCAGTCTTATTTAAACCATAACCGAAATATTTCCATCGAAGATATTCAGCCATAAATTTAACTTCTTTTTGTGTTACCGCCAATACCGTACATTCTTGGAGGGCAACTATAACATCCGTCTAGATATTCATAATAAATAGTATATAATAATATATAATAATATATACAAGTGTATTAAGATATGTTCCTGGCTTAATAACGTTTGTACTAATAGCTATAGATAATAATAATAATAATAATAATAATAATAATAATAATAATAATAATAATAATAATAATAATAATAATAATAATAATAATAATATAATAATAATAATAATAATAATAATAATAAACATAATAATAATAATAATAATAATAATAATAATTATAATAAGTATATTTACTAAGAGCATCAAAAGCATTATCAGGGTCAACTTCTTGCTGTTGGTCTTGTCCCTGTATTGTCGCTTCACCATTCACCAACAAAAGCATCTTCCCCGCGGGACAATACTCAGTAGGATTACTAGGATCCCAAATAACTTCAGGAGGATATTTATGAGGAGCCCCAAATATAGATCCAATAAGTGTTCTTGTTTCAAATCGCAGACTTTCAAGTGGAAGAGGAGAAGCAGAAACAAATTGATCCAATTTACGTTTATATTCATCAAAGAAGAATACTTGATCAGGAACAGCCTATAGCATTAGCATAATAATAAACATAAATATAATAATAATGATAATAGCAATAATAATAATAACTATAAACATGATAATATATATATACAGTAAGATATGTTTTATAGTCTTTTCCCTTGAGTTCTCTTAATATAGCATTACTCTTACATGTAAGTGTATAGGGTAATATCGTTATTTTATCTAAACAACCGACACCAAAAGAAGTTCCTGGACCCAATATTGCAATCAAATAATCTGTATCCTCTATATAATAATAATAATAATAATAATAATAATAATAATAATAATAATAATAATAATAATATATATAGAGAAATGAATGATTAGAATAAATAAAAGACATATATATATATATATATATATATATATATATATATATATATATATATATATATATATATATATATATATACCAGGAGTATGAATTGTAACAGATATTTGTCCGGCGACCACAAGATACGCTGACGAGCATGCGTCACCTTGTGTGAATATAACTGTATCTTTTTCATAATACTGACAGGGACACATAAAAGACATTAACTCCAACTAAATCAAATAGTATAATATAAATAAATAAATAAATAAATAAATAAATAAATAAATAAATAAATATATATATATATATATTAAATAAATAATAATAATAATAATAATAATATATACATATCCTAAATGAGGTTTATTTGTGATTTCTTCAACTAATCTAGAAATACCAGATAATGTCTATATATAGATATATAATAATAAACATAATAAACATAATAATATATCTATATATATATATACCATATTTTTAATAATAGTTTCTAAGCTATGTGCTAAATGCGGGTGTTTTTTCATCATTTTCTTCGTTGCTTGTCCTGTTAATGCAATACCAACAGAATCTTCAAGAGCATACGCGTGATGCATGACAGATTCATTCACACAACTATACCCTCCAAACCAATCTCCTGCTCCTACTACTTTCATCTCAATTCCTGTTTCAGTCTCTAATCTGACTTTACCTGAAATAAGGTGAATTAATGATGCACCTATCATATCATTATCTTTATATACATATACACCTTTATGTATATATGTAGGAGTAAGATAAGTTAATAAAGTTTCATATTGTAATTGAGATATAGTATCTAATCTTCCTTGCATATCTACATAATAATTAAATATAAGACAATCTAAAACACTTTCTTCATATAAATCATCATCAATACGATCTGGAATCTATAATATATATTGATATATATTTATATATAGAATATATATTATAATTAATAAAATAAATAGTATAGCATATATACAATATATTTATATAGAATATATATTATAATTAATATAATAAATTTTATAGAATATATAGAAAATACTATGATATAGTAAATAATAATACTAATAAATTGATTATACTATATAACTATATACATAATTAAGATGAGTAAGAATATCAGCTTGTTCACCAAGTCTTAGTAACATAGCAGCAAATACAGGACTATGATCGCTATCTCTTAAGCTATCTACTGTTGTATATCTATATATGGATATAGTAATATAATAAATAGGAGAGAATAAAGAGATAAGGAATAAAGATAATAATTATATATGACTATATATATATATATATATATATATACTTATAAAGATAAGTTCTACAAGGTTGAGGGTCACTATAAGTTCGCCATAAAATACGATCTGTATATCTATATATAATAATAATAATAATAATAATAATAATAATAATAATAATAATATATCAATATAATAATAATATATATATATATATATATATATATACGAAGGACATCTCTTTGTAATTTTGCCTCCTTCATTTAAAGTGTGATTATAACCGCGGTTAACTCGATTCTTATCTTTATAATCTAAACAATTACCACTATCTCCAACCTATATATATAATATATAATATAATATAATATAATATATATATAATAATGAATACCATTCTTTTATAAGTAGGTTCAAAATAAGGTGGTGCCACTTCTTGAAAGCCCGGGAAAGTGGATCCGTTAGCGAGACATGGCGGGAGTTGATCGTGATTAAATAACTCCTGATATGCTCCCATATCATTGAAACCACGTGCTTTCACAATTAAATCCACAGCCTAAATTATAAAGAAATATCGTATACATAATAAATAATAAATATATATAAATAGAATAATAATAATAATAATATATATAATAAAAATAACAATATATATACATCTTTAGGTTCTAATTCAATTCTATAATTCATATCTCCCATAGTAACAACATGTCCCGTGGGAATTCCACCTTTTCCAATAACAAGAGCATCAATCAATTCACTTTATAAATAGAATAAGAATAAATAAACAATTATATATATATATATACCCTGCGTTCTTTGAACGTTTTTCTATTTTACTTTCTCCGTGTTGATCCGCAGCTAAATGGCAACAAATAAAATCGATTTTCGTGTTCATTTCCGCGGGAAGACCGACAGCAGTGAAATCAAGAGGAACACGTATACGAACACCACCCTATATTAATAATAATAATAATAATAATAATAATAATAATAATAATAATAATAATAATATATATATATATATATATACTTTATTACTAGCTCTAGTAACAACAAGATTTTTACCGAGAGCCACATTTTCCGACACAATTCCAGCCTGTGGAATGAGATTCAGACGAATTAAGTCAGTACGAACAAATAGCTATAATAATAATAATAATAATAATAATAATAATAATAATAATAATAATAATAATAATAATAATAATAACAATAACATAAACTTACACAAATAGCAATATAACCATGAAAACCGACTTCTTTTCTTGTACTACCTACTTTCTCTACATGACAATAATAACCATTCCCAAGAATATTCTCGCATTTCTTTTGAAGTTCAGGGAGTTCTATGATATATAATATGTAAACAATAAATATAAAATAATGATAATAAACAAACATAATAAATATAAATGCATTTACAATAAATATATGAATAATAAATATAATAATAATAATAATATATACTCATGCATTCTTCACATCCTACAGCATATACATCGAATCCCGCGGGAATCCATTCTTCGAGGTTAAAAGGTATTTCACATTCACCCATATTCCACGTGCCTGCCCATACTCTTAACTCCTATATATATATATATATTATAATAATAAATAATAAATAATAAATAATATAATAATATAATAATAAATAATAAATAATATATAATAAATAATATATAATAAATAATAATAATAATAATAAATAATAAATAATAATAATAATAATAATAATAAATAATAAATAATATATAATAAATAATAAATAATAAATAATAAATAATAAACAAATAATAAACAAATAATAAATAAAAAATAAACCTATATATATATACAAAATTATGAGCATCATTATTTTGTATATCAATAGGTCTATTTTTGAATAGTTTTCGATTCCAATAAACACCAAGTTGATTGAGGACGTCTTCATGGTGTGTTTTAAGCGCGGGAGGCTATTGGAGGGAATAATAATAATAATAAATATTATAATAAATAATAAATAATAAACATAAATATAAATATAATAATAAACATAATAATAAACATAATAAACATAATAATATACATATCTGATTTGTTCTGGCGCCATTCCCGGAGTAATAAAATCATCTTCATCAATGTTTTTAATGGTTTCTTTGTGACCTTCTGCTTTCAATAACTATATATATATATATATTCAATGAATAGAATATAATCTATATCAATAATGAAAATAAATATTAAAACACACAAATAAAAAAAATAAAAATATTAAATATTATTTACATGAATATTATTATTAATTGAAGAGAACCATTCCTCATGTTCTGATTCATAAATAGACTCAAATTGCCAAGTTGCACGTGCATTTCGTATAGCAAAACGTTTTTTAATATTCTGATCTTGTACTAATGTAGCATCATAAAGATCTAGAATACCCTATAGAATATAATAAAGTATATACTTGATTAAGAAAAAGAACAAGAAAGAAAAACAATGAATATAAAATAAATATATATATATATAATGAAAGGTTATGAAATCTATTAACATACAACAGGAATAGGAGAACCAACATCTTCGTAAATAACAATCTTATCTTTAAGGAGACAAATAAATCTCTTTAAATAATTCGCAATACGAAAGCCTCTCTTCATAATATATCCAGTTTTGAAAGTATAACCACGATAAGTAGTATTTTGAGGGTGTCTACAAATAATAAATAAACAGATAATAATAAATAAGAATATACGCTCGTCTATGTTTCCAACACACATAATTTGGAACAGGATCATTAGGTCTTTTACAAAACATTCTTTTAATTGTACATTTTGGATGTACGCAATTAACAGTTAAGAATTCATCTTCTAATGTCGACATTATCTAAATAAAAACAGAAATGATCAATAAACATATGACTATTCATCAGTTTGATGATGGATTATGATAAATATGACGATTGTACTATGAATAAAATAAATAAAAACATACTTTACAATAGTCTAACAAAGAAAATAAGAAAAGATAAATTGTTATGTAAAAGCATCAAATAACAAAAAATCTTAACAAATAAGAAATAACCGTGAATATAGAGGAGAACAATTCCATCGGGTCATGACCCTTCGGTTATATGTATTTTCTATCCCACCAAAAAAACGTAAATTCAGCTAAAAAATGTGTTTGTATTTCGCATAATGTATCTCTGTATAAAATAGCTCTAGATAAATGTTTTTTGGTTTAATTCGAAGAGAAAGATGTATATATTATGTATATGCATATATTATTATGAAAGAATAGATCAATTCCTTTTTCAAGATGAATCAAGAGAAGAAGTGTCGCTTCAGTTTTTGAATAAATATCCTGAATGCATATTAAGTAAGATTATAAAAGATGAGAATAATAAAACGGAAGAAGGATTCTATTATGCTGATTTTCAACTAAATTCGTTACCAAATTTAGTTAGTTTTTTTAGTAGCATTTTCCGGTCTAGTGTTTTCAAACTAGATATGCAAGAGGCAACGTATTTATATGATGATTCAATCATATTAAACTTTCCAATACCAAAACAATTGAGAGTTCATATTTCTTCTATTTATATGACTTTATTCTTGAGTTATATGAAAGAACATAACGATGAATTATTGAATGCTAAAAGCCATGATAAACTAAAGATTGGTGATTATACAGAAACATATTGTGTTTATAAGAGCCATCGTAAGTTAACATTAGAAACTTGTCAGTCTATTCATCATTTTTTATTTTATTTACCATTTGTTCATATTAATACACTTTGTTTCAATTGTATATATATATATATATTATTGTTATTCATTATTATATAAATATATTTTTATTCCTAATTATATTTTTATTGATAAATATATCTATATATTATTTATTGCTTATATATATATATATATATATATATATAGATGAAACATTAGATTCTAGTGATTTACAATTATTTTTCTCTATAGATATTTCTGAATCGTTTCCTTATATACAAACTATTACTATTTATTGTATATTATATATATATATATATATATATTTTTTTTTTATATAGTATCGAATGAAGATACAAAAACTGTTATTTCCATGAATTATAACCGTCGAAATGTATTCTATATATATTATATTATATTATATATATATATAGACAATAATAGATCGAACTATATCATTTCTTGATGAAATTATGTATATATTTATATAATTATTATTAGTTGTATATATATATAGAGTAGAAGGTTTATCTGATGAAATACTATTAAACACAATTATTGATAATGATTATTGTGATACTATCGAAAAACTATCGTTTAAAAGTATATATATATATAAATGTATTTATATGTCTATATTCAAATATATATATTTATACTATTTATATATAGAGCTTTCACCTGATCTTTGTAGTTCCCTTTATACAATTCTTTCTCACGGTTATTATAAAGTATTAGATTCTATTCAATTTTATAAAACAACTTTTATACAAACAGATTTTAATGATTTCTGTCAACTTCTTCAACAACCCTCAATGCGTCATATTAAACATTTGATATTATCAGCTAATGAGTTGAAAGATAATGATTGTGTTTCTCTTTCGAATGTTCTTAGAATACATTCATTCGATTCTTTACAGACACTTGATATCTCTAGTATATATATAATATATAATATATAATATATATTCTATAATGATAAGAATATAAAATGTTATTCTTATATAAAAAAATATTTATTTCTTATTATATATGTATATATAATTAATATCTATTTTCCTAAGGGAATAACATATCTTCACTTGGTTTGTCTTGCTTATTCCAATCACTTCTAGAGAGTCGTTATGATACTATTCAATCTTTACAATTAGAAGTATGTCTATTTGATTTGAATTGTAGTCATTTATTTTCACGGTTAATTATGAATAATCAACTAAACAACTTGAAAGAATTGAATTTATTCCGTAATTATATTATATTTAATAATAATAATACATATATCAAAATATATCAATTTCTTATTATTATTATTATATTTATTAATAGAATGTATAAATGAAATTGAAGCTATTAATATAATTATGCAATCCTTATGTTCAAGTAATATCAATCACCTTACTTCACTTAATTTATCTTGTATATATATATATATATATATTTATCTTTTTAAGAATTACATATTTATATAAATATTTCTATATAGATAATAGATTTACAAATAAGCATTTAGATTTATTATCTACTTTTATATTAAATAATAATATCCATTCATTACAATATCTCTATTTTACAAGTATATATATATATTTCATTTATTAGAATAAATATATGATATTTATTGAAAATATATATATATATATATATATATATATATATATATATATATATATATATATATATATATATATATATATATATATATATATAGATTGTGAATTAACAAAAATTGATTCACTATTAACACTTTTCCAAAATAATTATTTCAATTGTTTAAAAGAACTTGATCTATCATGTATTTATATATATGATTTTTATTATTTTATAATTATTATATAGTAACTACAATTGATGGTATTTCAATTAAAAAGTTAAATAACTATATACTTAAAAATAAACAACATTTAAGTATGAAGAAATTAATTTCAAGTATATTATATATGGATTATTTATTATATAATATATATATATAGGTTTTCAAGTATATGTATATTGTTAAAGAAGTGTTTGATATATTATGTATATTAATATTAATTTGTTTAAGTATAAAATAACGTTTCTTTTGTTTGTGTACAAAATAATAATTACAAAAAAAAAAAAAAAAAATCAACAAATATTTATACATACATTAGATATATTGAATATATATATGCAATTGAAAGAATCATCATAATAATAACTTTATCAATAATTATATAAACACATAAAAAAACAAAATCATATAGAATATAATGAATATACATATACACATATAGAATTTATTTTTTTAAATATGATTTAAAAATAGCAATTTTGGTGATTATAAGTCCATTTCTTCTTCATCTTCAGGAATAGGTTTAGCATCTTCACCATCCCAAGGGGCATTATCTGTAAGATCTTTCATAGTAGGAAGATTCGATAAACGAGAACGACCGGATTTAAGACCATTAATAAAGACATTAATAGACTTTTCAGTGAAAGCTCCCTTAGCAACTGAATATTTACCCTTATTCTTAGATACCTATAATAAGTATAATAATAATAATAATAATAATAATAATAATAAGTATAATAATAATAATAATAAGTATAATAATAATAATAATAATAATAATAATAATAATAATAATAATAATAATAATAATATATATACAGCCACAACAGCAGGATATCCGAATCCAAGATTCAATTCTTGTTCTAAATCATATTGTGAGCCTCCTTCAACCCAACCATAAGTAAATAATCCACGAGGTTGTTTAGTACTAATATTCTTCATGACCTCAATAAATTCATTTCTCTTCTCTTTACCACTATCCATAATATGAGGTAAGAAAGCTAATAAACAAGTCTTTTCACCACAAATACTATCGAAGGTCTCTTGATTGTGGACTTCTATTACTTCTATAGGATTCTTTACTTCAAAATCATAATCAGCATATAACTTGGAAGCGAAATCGACAAGAGCAGCAGCAGTACGTTCAGCTATATAATAATAATAATAATAATAATAATAATAATAATAATAATAATAATAATAATAATATATAATAATATATACAACTATAATCAGAGACAGATTGTTCATCTTTACGACCACCCTTAAATACTTTAATAGTAGGATATCCTTGAATTTGATATTCACCAGCAAGATCCGTATTAACGGTAGCATCAACTTCAGCAAAATGGACTTTACCCTATATATATAATATATAATATAATATAATATAGAATATAATATATAATATAATATATAATATATATACCTTCATAGCAGTAGCAGCTTTAATCCATTCAGGAGCGAGAGCTTTACAGTGTCCGCACCAACTATAGTAGTATAATAACAATAATAATAATAATAATAATATATATATATATATATACGGGGCATAGAATTTAACCATCCAAATATCAGCACTATCCATGACTTTCTCTTCAAAGGTATCATCAGTAAGAACAATAACATCTTCAGGATTACCTTCCTATATAGAATAATATATAATATATAGAATAATAATAATATATAATAAACATAATATAATATAATAATAATAATATATAATAAACATAATATAATATAATAATAATAATATATAATAAACATAATATAATATAATAATAATAATATATAATAATAATAATAATATATAATAATAATAATAATAATAATAATAATAATAATAATAATAATATATAATAATAATAAATAAACATAATAATAATATATAATAAACATAATAAACATAATAATAATATATACAGGAATAGTTTGAGGTTTTTCTTTCTTAGGAGTTTCTTTCTTGGTTTCAGTCTTAGGTTGACTTTGGAAGGAGGCAGTTTGAGGCTTTGATTCTACTTTACCTTCTAAACGAGCACGAATAAGAGACTTATCAGCCTTATAAGCAGCATTACAGAATGATTTAGCATCTCTTTGACCTTGATATTGTTGAGGTTCTTTATCAGCAGGATTAAAAATATAAACAGTAGGGAAACCTTGAATATTATACTTTTGAGCAAGTTGTTTTTCTTCAGTAGCATCAACAGCACCAAAACGAGCAATTCCACTCATAGCATTAGCAGCTTTAATATAATCATCCTTCATAGCTTTACAATGACCACACCAACTATATATATTAAAAAAAAATTAAAAATATAAAGATATTAAATGAAAAAAAGTAGATTAAATCAATAAAACTCAATTCATACGGAGCATAGAATTCAACCATCCATACTTCACCACTCTTGAGTACAAGTTCATCAAAATTAGAATCATTTAAGATAATAGGACCAGTTTTGCCATCATACATAGCAAAGCAAGAACTATAGATAATAAATAGTTAATAGGACAAAGCTATGTTTAAATACGTAAATAAAAGAGCAAAGGCAAAAACAAATGCAAAAGATCTCATATTTCACAAAAATAAATAAAAATAAAATAAAAATTATTTGATCTTCCTACTTAATTAATTTTCAACAAGTTCAATTTCTAGAAAACCGATTTTCTTCTGTTTTTACACTTAAAGAAACGGAAGTCTTACTCACGGGAATCTCGTGATAAACTTCTTTATTTTAAAAATAATTAAAATAATGTTAGTATACATGTTTGTTACTACCCAACATGGAATTATATAGGGAAACAATGTAAAGTTTTTTTTATTATTATTTACTCTTTTACATTAATACAATTATAAATATTTTGTTGAATATTAATTTTTAGTTGCTTCAATTTATTAAATACGTGAAAATGAGTTTATAAAAATTACATTGACTGCCAGATCACAGTGGTATTATAGTTTATAGTAAAATTTAAATGAAGATTTTATCTCAAAAGTGTTATTCGGACGTAGGAAATATATGTTAATTTTTAAAAATAGGATGTTTTGTAAGCTTTCTAAAAGATATTTTCATTTTATTATTGTTATGATAACTTCAAAAGGTTTGAACTCAGTTTTTCAGAATCACGAAACAATCTAGTAATATATATGATATGGATAGAGAATGATGTAGTTCATTTATTTGATTATGTTAATTCTATCAGCTATGCGTATATATAAGAAAGATTTTCTTAATACACATATAATAATAGAGATTATTTGCAATCAGATGAAGAAAATAAAGACTTGAGTTGATTATTTATGTGTATTTTTTATCCATTTTTTCTTTTTTTTAGTTTATTTCTTGTTTCAAATATTATTTTTTAATCAAATATCAATAAAAAAAATATTTGTTAATAAGAACATAAGAAAGATATATAATGTAATATGGCTTTTAGTAAAACGATATAATTATAAACAGATATATATATAATTACATTGAATATAATGGTTTAACTTGATTTATAATTGAAAGAGCAAACGATATATATTTATTCCAAGAATAATCATATGCATGCTATATATATTAATTTATATTATTATTATTATTATTATTATTATTATTATTATTATTATTATTATTATTATTATTATTATTATTATTATTATTATTATTATTATTATTATTATTATTATTATTATTATTATTATTATTATTATTATTATATATATATACATAAAGAGATTCATCTGCTTTCTTAATACTATTTATATAGGTATAAATAGAGTTATAAAACTCAAAGAATTCTTTTAGAGATGAATTTGATGGATTATTTTTAATTTCATAACTATATATTATTAGATAAAGAAATAAATAACGAATTATATATAATATTAATAATAATAATAAAAATAATAATAATAACAATAATAATAAAAATAATAAAAAAAATAGTAATAATAATAAGATATATATATATATATATATATATATATATATACAGGATAGAAGGAAGAAGCAAAGAAACTAACTGTGTTCTGTTTATATATGTATTTTCTTCTTCTTCTTCATATAAAGCTTCCTTGTCAATAACAGCTTTAGAGAGAGAAATATCGTTATAAATACGTTGAATTAATGAAGAACACGATTGAATACAAATATCTTCATTAAAATTTTCTAGAACATGAATATAACTAGCCATTAGATTAACATAAAAATTGGCCTATATATTAAATAAAATAATCGTTTATATATATATATATATAAGTTTATATATAAATTGATAATATAAAGAATAAAATAACTATAATAAACATAATAAATAGATCTAAATACTGCATAATAATCACTAGTATATCGTTGATTTAAAATATACATAACTGTAGAATATTTCTTAAATACTTCGTTTAATACAATATTCACATATTCCCTTAAATCACAGTCTTCATCCTCTGTCATATATATACATAAGAAGCAGAGAGGAATGTTAATAGAAGGAAATCTAGATATATTTGTTAATAATTGACTTGTGTATATACAGTCAATAGCAGTACTTCGATAACGTAGATTATAATTATATTTATATATATTCATCACTTCAGACTTAAAGAGTTCTAAAAGAACAAGGAAATGAGGATCATATGTCAACTTGTCAATATTGTGACCAATAAAAAGAGAGCAATAACGTAACGTCCAACACGTGACCTTAATATTGTTCCATTTATGAATATCATGCATAAGAGAATTAATGAATTCTATTGGAGGATAGCACGTGAGATAACGAGACACAAAGCACAAACATTTTAATTGCATATATTTATATTTAATAAAATCGGATGAATACATTATTATATCCATATATACTAATCTTACTATATATAGAGAAATATACGAATTCAATTCCTCAGGTTCCCCGCGATTATTTAAGGAGAATAATTGACGAATTACTTTCCAGACTATATATTTAACAATATATATATTTGTATTTAACAGAGAATGAATAGTAGAACAAACAGATTCTGCATTTCCATTAAGATAATCGCGGTTATGAAGCAAAATATCTACATAGAGAGTTAATAAGAGCGTTAAATATGTTGTGAATCCCTCTCTTTCAGCATCTGCCTGCACGTGCACTTTCTGATTCATTTCATTTGGCGGGATATGAATGGCGGTAAATAATGACGAATCTTGAAGAGATGATAAAGTGAATGATTTATAGATATTTGGATAAAGATTCCCGTGGGGATCTGTAGCGACTTTTTGAATAAGAAGTTGAATATGTTCTAATAATATAGTGAAAGAAAGAGAAGAAGAAGAAGAAGAAAGAGAATTGATATAGTTAGAAATAGAATATAAGTAAGTTATTGCATGAATCCATGATATATAAATATAGGGTGACTTTATAGAGAGAATAAAAGAAGAAGAAGAAGCGATAAAGGCATATATATGATTATAAGCCTCTATATTACTAGAGAGATTCTCACGGGAATACAAGACTTCCTTGTTATTATTTAATATATATAAACCATTCTCAATCTATATATTTTTATAGTATATTATATTATATTATAGTATAGTATATTATAGTATAGTATAGTATATTATATTATAGTATATTATATTATATACTTGAAGCATGATTCCATGAATATAATTATAGTTATATGAATACTTCATTCCCGTGGGAATAGATAAAGAGTTTATACAGCATTGAATATAAGTCAATAGAGACGAGAGAGGGAGTAATGAACACTATGTATATTAATATAATATAAAGTATATTCATGAATATAATAATAAATATAATAATAAATATAATAATAAATATAATAATAAATATATAATAAATATAATAATAAATATATAATAAATATACTATAGATATAGCAGTAGATTCCCTTATGTGTAGGGATGGAGAGGCCGAAGAGGCGGACAGAAGCGGAAGGAGAGTGTTACTGATCGACTCTTGTTTTTCAGATGAACTCAGAGGTGGCTGAAAACGAGAGAGAAGAAGAAGTAAGGGATAATTCGATTGATCTTTATCAGACATATGTTGAAGTTTTTTAACTATATATGTATATATAGTTGGATATTTTGTAAAGAATTCCCCCGCGGTTATTCCTTCTTTCTATAGAATATATAATATAATATAAATAATATAATATAATATAGTATAATATAATATAATATAATATAATATAATATATTAACTAATATAATAAATAATATAATATAATATATATACCTTTTCTTTCTTATTAATATAGAGTACACCCAATAATCGCTTTAAGATAGAAGTATATACCATCAGTGAACTATTACGGATAGAGTAACTATATGTATATAAGAGTATTTTAATGCATATATATATAAATATATGATTGAAGAAATAAAACAAAATATTTTTAAATAAAATAGAATGAATAATAATAATTATAATTACATATATATATACTTCTGATGTTGAAGTCCTTCACAGGCGACGATAAATGATATTTCTATATACTTATATAAATAGGAATATATAGAGCTGTCCATAAAGAGGAGACGAAGTGTATTCAAAGAATGAATATGCTGAATTCTACTATATACACTCTATATATATATATATATATATAATAATAATAATAATAATAATAATAATAATAATAATAATAATAATAATATATACAGTTTCTCTTTTAGGAATATCATCAATAGATATATAATTATATATATCTTCATTCACTTCGATACATATAGATAAAAGGCGGCAAAGAATACGCGGGTAAAGTTCTTTAGCGGGAACAGCAGGACAAGAACGAAGGATCTAAAATAATCGTGAAAATAGCATATTTATAAAGATACTATTTTGATTATATATATATATACGGCAAGGATAGCTTGAATACATCCGCTACTTCTTCTTAATATATAAACTTCATTATTATATATAGAACCAGTAATAAGGCTATCTAACCATTGATATGGTAATCTATATATATATAATTATAATATATATATATACGTTAATAAATCATTATTTGTTTTTCCTTTTTGGAAGCAAGCACGTGACACATCCTCTAAGCACCTGCTCATATATTGTACGGCTCCCAAATGTTTAACACTTAGCATACCAAGAATAATTGTGTTTCCTATATGACGCATTAAGGAGCACGTCATGAATCCTTCGATTCCCGCGGGAGAAGATGCCATAGGAATAGTTTGAACATAAACAGAAAGAAGTGAATGAATATATTTACATTCCAGCCACGAGCTTTGCACTAAATGTTGAACAACAGTCTATATATTAAGTATAATAATAATAGTAATAATAACTATATTTAGTATAATAAGTATAATAATAAACATAATAAGTATAATAAATATAATAAATATAATAATAATAATAATGTATATATATATACCGATGTAACATCTTCTTTTCGTACAATCATATGACCACGACAATCTAGCTTCAATTCATTATTCCCGCGGTTATCTGCATCATATCGAGAATCATCAATTCCCGCGAATAAGTCACCCTCTATCATCACTTCCATACCTTCAGCAAATATAGATGTATTTTCATTTCCATGGAAATCATCGTTCTCTTCTGTGTTATATTCATCATTCCCGTGATTCTCATCATTATCTCCATCAGCAAGAACAATGGTTTCATCAGCAATAACATAGCGACATTGTTTATATGCATGTATATATAAAGATAATATTAAACGATATGTATATGCATAAGATGCTTGATCCCCGCGGGAATTCAACATTTCATTAGATAGAGAAGGAAGTAATAAAATCAATGATTTTATTAAACCCTATATATTAATTAATATATATATATATATATATATATATATATATATATATATATATATATATATATATATATATTATTATTATTATTATTATTATTATTATTATTATTATTATTATTATTATTATTATTATTATTATTATTATTATTATTATTATTATTATTATTATTATTATTATTATTATTATTATTATTATTATTATTATTATTATTATATATATATGTACTTGAACAGTAGGTGTAAGAGGAAGTCCGTTGGCGGGAAGAGGAGACATAACGCGGGAAAAAGTAATATATATAATAGTACGTATATAGCGATGAAGAGAAGATAAATTAGAATCATCTAATTGGAATAATGTTTTATCAATATAAATATCTCCTGATAATTGTGTTTCTAGTTGAGGAAGCATTTCATTGGCTGATTCGCAAAGAAGAGAAGATGATTGGATCAACGCCAAAAGTGATCCACTAATTTCAATTGGATTCGGTAAACAACTATATATATAAATGTATATATAATAATAGATGTATATATATATATATATATATATAATATATATATATATAATGATGAGAAACAATACTATATATATAATATTATATGCCAAGAAATAAACTTATATAACAATAAATTATAATAATAATATATATATATATATACCTCTTTGAGTATTCGAGTGCCCATTGTAAAATATGTTCCAAATAATCGCGGGTAAGTGTTTCTAGAAGTGGTATAAATTGCTGTAAAATAGAAACAGAGAGAGATTGAATTGTTGTCGATGTGAAATTAAGAAGGAGAAGAAGAAGAGAGAAATGATCAGAAGTATATAAGTCTAATAGGGGACTATAAGCAGACTATATATATAGTATTATTATTATATTTATTATTATTACAATATATAATAATAATAATATATATATATATATACATTATAAGGGAATGTTGTTGCTATAGCTTGAAGTATATATATATGAATAGTGACAGAAGACGCGGGAGTCGTTGGGGAAAGAAGGGAGAATATATACTGAATTGTGTTCTTTATGAATGAAAGAAGGTTGCGATAGGTATTTATGGACGACTATACAAAATATATATATATATATATAATTGGGATATACTTTTACACTATAAGTAATAATAATAATAATAATAATAATAATAATAATAATAATAATAATAATAATAATAATAATAATAATAATAATAATAATAATAATAATAATAATAATAATAATAATAATAATAATAATAATAATAATAATAATAATATATACAGTAACTAAAGGTTCTGTTGCATTTTGAATATAAGGAAGAAGCGATTCAAAGGAAGATATAGAAGTAAATGTAGATTTATCATGCACATATTTATAAGAAATAGATTTTACTTGTTTAAACAGAACTCCAATAGAAGTATATATACGAGTAATAAAGGAACAATAGGCCTTGTTAATGTCACTTCTATATATGTATATATAATAATAATAATAATAATAACAAAAATAATAATAATAATAATAATAATAATAATAATATACATATATTGATTATCTATTTCTCGAAGTGCATTCTTAATGAATAATAATATATAACGGCACTCAGTTGCAGTAGGAGCAGTAGTAGTCTATTATATATATATATATAATAAGTATAATAATAATGATAATAATAATAAATACTGAAAGAGAAGTGGTTAATAAATTAAAAAGTGCTATTTTCATGGGAATATTGTTGCTCATCATTATATCCAAAATAATATTCGTGGTTATACATAATAATGAATGTCTATATATATAAAAGACTATATATATAGAGTATACTGTTCTTGTGGTTTCACTATATATTCTTGATTATTTGGCTGAATATATCCTTTTTGTTTACATAGAGTAAGAATAGTAATAAGAATATGTATATATATAGAATGAGAAGTAGTAGGTATAAGAGACTCTGTCTCTTTATAATGATATATAGGACGAATTGTAGATTCTATATATATTATGATATAGTATATATATGGATAGAAATAAAAATAGAATAGTATAGTATATTATAGTATATAATATGTAATGAATATCAAAAATATCAATTAATACTATATTTATATACTAATCTCTTTAGGATCAGTGATATTTTCAGCTTGATTCAGTTCATTTAAGAGAAGTTCAGCTACAGAATAATCAACGTCTAAAACCGCGGGGAGAGCATACATGAGAATCTTTGAACGTTGAATATCGTTAGGATTAAGGAGGGATTGTACAAATTGTGGAACCCAAATCGATTTATAGAAATCATATGTGATTTTATTGTTTTCTATATATAAGAATTCCATATTTAAATATATATAATATATATAGCCATAATAATATATTACTTTAATATATAATTATAATAATATATATATATATATACTATAATCATTAAAAGTCGTAGTAACAATTAAGCTTAATAATTTCGTACAAAGTGTATTAACATTTTTGTCAGATATATATCCAGTTAATATTTGTTTAATATAATGTATATCAGAGGAGAGAAGAGAGTATATTGCTTGTGGTTGCTGTTGAAGGACACATAGAAGAGTAACAAAAAATGATTTTGTTGTAGAGAGAGATAAAAAGAGGTCGTGAAGAAGAGAAGAAATAGATTCAGGGGACTATATATAAATATATATAGATAAATATATATAGATAGAGATATATATAAATAATAATAAAAAGAAAGCAAAAGATAAATATATTTAAATAAATATATTATATATATACTTCATTATTTGCATAGAGTAATGTAATAATATCCGTGAATATTGTAGTAATACATTTATATATACGTTTATCTTCGATTTCCCATGAGACTGAAATATTCTGAAGAATGCTGATATATACTGAATGTGATAAACAGCAGGAAAAGCGCATATAAAGAGATATATAAGAAGATAACACCTATATAGATTTATTATTATATATAGATATATATATATATATATATAGATATATTAATAGTGTTATAATAAATATTGAATATTATCATTATTTATATTGAATATAATTATTCTATATATATAATAAATATTATTATTATATATAATATTTTAAATATATACTTGATACGCTAATAATCGGATTTCATAATTAGTATTTGAGAGATTGTTATATATATAGGGGTATATATAATCCTCAAGGAGATTCTTGTCTATATATAATCATATATATATATATATAATCATATATATATATATATATACCATTGGAGAGAGTTGCTTTAAGAATAGTAATAGAATGAGAGAGTAATAATGATTTTATATATATAAGAATAGAAGAAGCAATAGCATTAGTACCATCTGTATTATCAATAGGAACTATATATATATATATATAGATTATTGAAAACACATAAAATAATCATATTCAGGTTATATATATAAATATAATAAAGTATATATATATATATACGATTGTCTAGTTGGTTCTGAAGGATTGATTGAAGATAGAGAGAAGTATGAGGAGGAAGAGAAGCAGAGAGAGGATAGCATGAGAAGGAAAACGAAGTTATATATAAAGAGATTGAACACAGGGTATTAACATAATCCTATATATATATACATATATAGCATAGAAAAGATTAACAATAGAACCATATAATTATGAATATATAAATATTATAATAAGTATAAACAGAATAATAAATATTTATTATTATAATTATATCAGAATAATAATATCAAATATAATTAAATTAAAAATAATAATAATTAGCAAAAACTAAATTATATATATATATATACAGAATTAATATTATTCACAGTAAATAAAATAGAATTCCATTTTTGAATATTTGAAAGTAAACTCTTAATATATTCATTGTTATATATATGCTCTATATAACTATATATTGATTCTTGCTTCAGAATCGTATATAATGACTTATAAAGAGAAAACACATTTTGAGTATCGATATTCACGGGAATCGACTGTGTATTAGGAGAAACCTTATCTGGATATAAATATAAAGTAATTATACATGAATATATATATATATATATATATATATATATATATATATATATATATAAAATTTTTCTTCTATATATATACTTTGTTTATTAAGATATTGACTATATGTGTCTTCAATATATGTATATATATAATGAAGAAGATTCGATATATAAAGAGTATCCGTGATTAATAATTGATAATATATAGAAGCAATAGCATCAACATCAAGAATAGAGTCGAAAATACTCACTTTAGGATCATAATTGTTGTCTACTATAGAATAATATCTATAAATACAACAATTATATATATATACAGGAAGGAATGCTAAATAAAGGATCATGATAATTGTTATTCATGATATATAAGAGAACTTCTTTGCATTTTTCTTCAAAGATTTCTTTGTTCTTCATTGAAATAAGAACTATATGCTAATAAAAACAAACAATCGCAAAAAACATACGAATATTCTGAAAAGTTTTCTTAACCTTGCTCAGGGATGGAACCAATAAGCATGTAACACAAAATGTAATTGTATCTTTTTCATTCTCCGTATCTAAAAACGAATGAATACTATAATCTTAATAAATAATATACTCATTTGTTGCTTTAGAGTTCCAAGAACTTCCAATTGATCATAAATAGTTTTAGATTCGCCTAATTTGGTTTCAAGAAGTTGAATTGTGTTGCTTTCTTTCAAATTAAGAAACTTAAAGAGTTCAGAAGGAAACTCAATCGCTTGAGAATTACGAATATCGACTTGTTGTTTCTTTGCCATTTCAATTAAAGAACAATGGTGATGAAATCAAATAAACCATTAAAAGTTGAAAACCCTGGAAAAATATATTTTACAAGCGTTCTTATTATTTTTCCCAATGATTTTGTTTATTATTCACTCCTTATGTTATTATTGTGGATAGAATGTATTTAAAGTAAATGTATGTATAAAATATGATCTCAGAGGTATAAGAATAAAATTAAAATTAAACAACACAAAATATTATTATTTTTTACGTGATTATAAATACTTTTGCTAAGATACAGTGCTTTCCTTATTAGTGACAAGATACTGCCCCCAAATGAAGCTTGATGGATAAGGAGGTTGTATGAAATGCATAGGAATATGTGATCCATTTCCTGGAGCAACAATATAAGCATCCCATTGTTTCCTGTATATGTGATTAAAAAATAAGTATGTTATATGATGAATTAAAATAAGATAATTTCAAATACCTGATGGAAATCAGAGTGTTGATATCTTTTTTGGCTCCAAAATAATACTCTTCAAAAGAAACTGGTTTTTTATTTACTTCTAATTCTTTTACACTATGAAATAAGAAGAATATAGGCAAGGTGAATATAGTATAATAAAATATTCATAATAATTACTAATAGTACTATATAAGCAATACAGTTCTAAATTTTGTTTGTTGTCTTGCTTTTCAATTTTTTCTTCTTCTTTTTCTTTTCGTTCTTCTTTCTTTTGCTTAACAAAAGTGATAAGCTCATCTTCTCGATATATTAACTATATATATATATCATATTAATAAATTAAATTGAAATAAAATGATAAACGTCAATTATAGTATTTTTTTAAGATAAAAACTTTTATAAAAATGTATATATATTATAAATAATATACATTTTGTTTTTGAGAACGAATATGTTTTAATTCATTCAATTGTAATAATAAATGTTCATAGACTTCTATTTCTTTTTCATACTCTATAATTTGTTTTTTTTCAAGTCTAATATTTATATAATTAGAATAAGAAAAATCATAATTTATAAATAATATAATAAATCATAAATATTTACTCTTTTTGTTCATTCAATTTCCTTTTTCGTTCAATTTCTAATTCTTCAACTTTTTTAGAGGCTCTCCATAAATCAATTTCTCTATATAAAGAATTGATATTCGATATTTCACAAAAAAAATATTAAAATATTATAAATATATCTAAATAATAAATAAAAATATTATATATATAAATAATAAATAAGACTTTTATAAATATATCTAAATAATAAATAAGACTTTTATAAATATATCTAAAACAATACATACCGTTCTCTTTTTCGTTTTAAACTGTTCGCAATAGCATTTTGAGCATGAATTAACTTTCGATGCTTCCTTTTCCAAACCTAATCATATAGTTGACTAACATAAATTTCTTTAATACTTTCTTTTTCATTCCCTCTATATATTTCTTTGCAAAAATCTCTTTTTGCTTTTCATTTTGAAATGGAATCAGCAATTGTGTGATAGAAGCCTTTAATTTATTACATTTATTCAATTTTTCCATGCATTCTACATCATCTAGAGATGGAATTGACTTCTCTAGTTCTTCCAAATTTTGTTGAAGATCATAAAGATGTTTATGAATTTGAGAGAATGAAGCTGTTTGTTGTTCCATATAATATCTGAATATAACTAATGATGAATAAGCAAAACTAAAGGAGAAATAAGCTAAAAAAGCAATAAGTAGTAAAACTTGCACTTTTTGAAAGAAAGATAAGAAAACTCAAATTGCTTTTTTGCTTTTCCTTCATCCATTATATCTTATTTTAATATAAATGAGCCAAGGTTATTATGAAAGTGGTGTCTATTACAATAAGAACGTTGTTAGACTCGAAAGAATCCTTTCTATGATTTCTCATGTCGCTTATGAGTCTTTTTTTGCAATTCCATGTTTTATTGTTTGTGCATATGCTCTTTTTTTGACATGCATGTCATTCCGAAAGAATGAGAACAAACAAAGATGGATCAAATATTGGATTATCATGGCATTTGCATTTTCAATTGGTCAATTTTTAACTGATTTGTCAACATATCTTCCCTTATTATTAGCATTAGAAATCATATTAATTATTCCTTATCATGATTATTTATTCCTTCAATTATTTTTTGATTATCCCATGGCCTTCGTTCTCCGTGTTACTTTCCCTTCATTATTTCTCTTCTTTAAATCAATCATGTCCACTATATACAAGATTATATTTGCTTTCTATACATCATTATTAGAATTATGTCTCTCTCCTTTGAGTATATATATACTATTATTAATTATATATACTCTTTTTATTATTTTATTCTATAAAATGATAAATATATATATATATAGATGTTGATGGTGTTATAGTCAATTGTACGGATAATTATAATATTGTTATGGATGCAATTAAAGATGACTTTAAAATATCCGTTAAAGTATATATATGTTTATTATTATTATTATTATTATTATTATTATTATTATTATTATTATTATTATTATTATTATTATTATTATTATTATTATTATTATTATTATTATTATTATTATTATTATTATTATTATTATCTATATATAGGTTGATGATATTCCTTCTTCTTCTATTTCTTCTCCAATTTCTTCTTCTACATCCACTTCTTCAAAATTAAAATTAAGAGGTACAATCAGTGGAATTTCCCGCGGGAATGAAAGTGATATTTCTAGTGAATGGGACTTTTTAGATAAAGATAATGTGCCTAAAATACCTTTATTCTTAGAGTATATATATATATAATATATATATATATATATATATATATATATATATATATATATATATATATATATATATATATATATATCTAAAACCAATACAAATGTTATATATATAACAAATACAATTCTTTTTATTTTATATATATTGTTTATTTATATTATATAGTGAAACTGATATCAATTCTAAATCTCGTAGACGTCAAATGAATGTACGCCGTACAATTAGTGGCATTGATTCCGAATTTTCAAAACATTAATTCATTTTTTTTTTAATTTCTATTTATCTGCTATATATTTCTTATTTATTTGTATCTATACACAAATTAATGATCTTTTTCATATTTAAACTTTCCTATTTCATGTTCATTATATTATTTATTAGATATACTTCACAAATCACCAAATTTATTGTTTTTTTTATTATATTATATGAATAGCTTTTTTTATCTTCTTTTATCGCATTAAGCAATATATTATTATATAAATGAAATACTATTCTATAGAATAATAGTGACCTACGTTTTTATTATTCTATAAAAAATTTAAAAAACACAAATTATCAACAATGCAAGATATAATAATAATATGCCATTGTAAGCATATTATTTCACTTTTTCTCTATTTTTCAAATTATTTTTAGCAATACTATTCAAAAGATTTTATAAACAATAATTAATTGGATTCAAATTATTCTTAAATACATAATACTGTTTCTATTATTATCTTGTTAAACTCATAACATCTACTCAATACCTATATCAATAATAGAATACGAAATAATATAGAAAAAGGATATGTTCAATAAGAACAATAAACCGTGGATATAATTTCAAATATGGGTCTTTGTGCATAATTTCCGTGATTCTGCATTAAATAGATTTCTTAGAAATTTACTGTTCTCTTTTTAGAAAAGTGATTTGCAAATCAAAAAAAGAAAAACATAAAGAGATATACATATAATTATTGACTTTTTTGTTGAATAAAAATAGAAAGATGAGTAAGAAGGCTGAGATTCATGAAGAGATGAACTTAAGTATTGCTTGTGAAGCTTGTCAACCTGATAAAACAAATGATGACAATTCAGATGACGCTTCTCCTAAAATTGTAACACCTGCAGATGTTACAAAGATCGATGAGGATATGGAAGAATTATTCATTATTGGTACAGCAGGCTTGAAAGTTACTGTAATCGATGGAATCGATCATCTAAAGCATTTGAAACGATTAGTTCTAAGATCAAACTTGATTCATAAGATTAAGAATATTGATAATCTTACAGAATTAGAATTACTTGAATTGTATGATAATAAATTAAGAGCCATTAAACACATTGAACATTGTACTAAATTACAAACATTAGATTTATCCTATAATAAAATCAGTGAAATCCCTCCAATGCCATACCTTCAAAACCTGAAGAAATTGTATATATATGTTTATTTTTTTATTTTTTTTTTAATATTTTTCAACAATAATCTTTTTTTAATAATTAATATTATTTATTATATATATTTGTTTATTTTTTTAAATATATTTTCATCAATAATTTTATTTTAATAATTACTATTATTCCATGTATATATAAAGGTATTTAGCTAGTAATAGAATATCGGATATGTCTCCCCTCTCTTCTCTTCCTAATTTAGAACTATTAGATCTGGGATATAATAATATCAGAATAATCACGGGAATCAGTCATATGAAACATCTTAAAGAATTATATTTAGGAAAAAATAAAATTGAAACTATATCTGGATTAGAAGGTTTATCATTAACAAAATTGGATCTTCAGAGTAACCGACTTTCCCGCGTCGATAATTTAGGCGGGATGGACAGTCTAGAAGAATTGTATATATATATATATATATATATATATATTATATATATAGGTATTTATCTTATAATGGAATTGAAGACATGTCAGGAATCAATACACTTGTATATATATATATATATATATATATATATATATATATATATATATATATATATATATATATATATAGACTCATTTGAATACGTTAGATCTCATGCACAATAAGATTCAAATCGTAACGGATATAACACAATTAAAAGAACTAGATTTCTTATGGTTATCTCAGAATGAGATTCAGTCAATAGACCAAATACAGTATCTCATTCAATTATCACACAACACAAAATCGTATATATATATATATAATTCATTATTATAATATTTATGTGTATTATTATATTTACTATTATTATGTTTATTATTATATATGACTCTATCCTATTCAATATATAGCCTATATTATTCTATATATAATCTCTATAGATTAACTACTCTCTATCTTGACCATAACCCTCTCTCTCATATTCCCTTCTTTCGCAGAGATATAATCCCTCAACTACCCTCTCTACAATACCTAGATATATCCTTATATATATATATATTAATCATACTATATATATATTAATCATGCTATATATTAATCATACTACATATATGCATGAATCATACTGTATATATTCCTTAATTATATTACTCGATTCCTGTACAAATGGAATAATATAATAACTATTTTTTGAGTGTTGAAATGAAATAATTATTCTATTATTTCAGTATTATGTTTGTTTTCGTCTTTTTTTGTAAATATATGTATTCATATATGCAGAATTTCGTTATTGTTATGTCATATAAAAAGATATATATATATATATTAAATAAAGAAATCAAAACATATATATTAATACACACATAGTATACTCACAAATAAAACGATATATATATATATATTAATAATTCTATGTCCAAGGTAAGAACATAGAAAACAAACATGTTCCAATAAATATATATATAATACAATATATAATTAAACAATAAGATGAAAAAGAATGTTTATATGTAGAAATATAAGCGAAAAACCACGGGAGAAGAATAGTTGTTGACATAAAATATCGAGTTGTGACCTATATATATATGTATATATATATATATATATAGATTAATAATTATTATATATATATATATATATAGATTAATAATTATTATATATATTTATACATGAACATGTACATAAATAACTCCAGAAATAAAGTTAACGACAGCATAACTGATAAAAGGGAGAAGAGGGATCGGAATACAATTGAAGAGTGTGTCATTGGGGGATCTAACAAGTAGATGTTCATAATTTGACAATTTAAAAATAAACAAATATAAACATTTATACATATATATAATAATCGGTAATCCCAAACATATCTCAAACCTCTATATATATATATATATATATATATATATATATATACATGATTATGTGTATAAAAGGCGAAGGGTCCGACGTTCCAATAATAACTTTGAACATATGTATATCTATATACATATATGTATATATATAACTATTATACATATATGTATATATATATATATAATATATACAGATTTGGAATAATTGCGTCACACCAAGGGCGATGATAATCAGATCTAAAATATATATATATATATATATATATACATATATATATATAAACATATAGCATACGTGCAATAAGAGGAATAACAATAATAAAGATAGAATATGATTGGACAAATAGAGATGACGCCATAGACTGCCATGTGAGCTGTTAAGAACATACTTTAATCATTATATATATATATATATATATATATATATATAAGGATATTTGTACCCAATAAGTGATGAATTCTGACCATGAACAAGGAAACTATATATATATATATATATATATATATATATATAATTATACATCAATAATTTTAGAATTATTTTCTGAATAACTAGATTCCGAATTAAAAGAGATGATTTGATCTGGAATAGTATTCCTAAGATGAGATGGTGTCCTTAACGTAATTGGTGAGTCATCAGAGACAGAAATATGATTAAAAGAACGTGTTTTTGCAGGAGATTTCATAGGAGATTTAGTGGGAGATTTATTAACAACATTATTACTTGATTTATTACTTGATTTACTACTTGATTTATTAATAGATTTATTAACAACATTATTACTAGATTTATTTCCTGATTTATTTATAGATTTATAATTATATTTCTTATTAGATTTTATTACGGAATTAACAGATGATATTGAATTGAATGTTGAAGGTGAATATTGTGAGAGAGATTGATAGTCGATAGTATTCGTATATATACCTTTATTAATAGGAGTAGTAGAAGAGGAGAGAGGGTATAGATGATGAAGAAGAGGAGAGAGAAACGATAAAGATCTTGGCAATGGAGTGTTCTATATATACATATATAACATATATATATATAGTAATAATCATAAATAAATATATATATATACAAATAGAGCAAAAGTAAATAAATAAAAAACAGCGTTCAGAGCTCCATTAGAACGTAATAAGCACGTGACAAAGAAACACAAAGAAGCTATAAGCCTATATATATATATATATAATTAAGTATAGATTAGAAAACAATAACTATTCTAAAACAATAATAATAATATAAAGGATACATACATTTTTCTATGAAATGAATAATTAGGTTGAAGAAGTATATATAATCCAAGGAGAGAGAAGAAGAGAAAAGGTGATTCTGTATAAATAGCTGTGGTGTGAATAGTTGCAGGGTTGGCGGCAAAGAAAAAGGCGGCACGATAGGAGAATTGAGGGTCTTTGAAATAACTCTGCGTAACTCGATAAAGTAAAATTACAGATCCAAAAAAGCAAATATTACTATATATAATAATAATAATATATATATTTAATAATAATAAATAATTTAAAAAAAAAGTATTTACAATAATATCACATAAATATAAACATATTCTATTTAATATATTATCAATATTACATATAAATACAACTATATACCAAAAAATAAATCCAAAAAGCATCATTCGAGCAAGTTGATGAATTTTCAAATAATCAAAAAAGGAGAATATTTTCCTATGATAGTTATTAGATATATATATAATATATCACGTAGAATTTCTCAATACATACGATAGTAGCCTTAGGATAAACGATATACCTGGGAAAAAGGCATGTTGTTGTTCATATTGATATCCATGTTCTGCAATCGATATAAAATGTCTAGTTGATATGATATAAATATATTCAATATTTATAAAATATAATTTGCTTAAAATAAATAGTTTAGTTGACATACAATGCATCCCAATTAGCAAATGGTGTACCAATTAGAGTATAAATGGCTTTATCAGCAAATGTTTGCTGCTCTGTATGTAATGCCTGATGATTTTAAAAATATTAGACAAAAAATGTCATAAAAAAAAACAATAAAATAAATACAATATATTCTTGAAGTGAATCATCGAATTGTCCTCCAATTGTTGATGATATTATGGCTAGAGTCCATACAAGCAACCTGATTACAATTGCAAATTGAAGAAGCGATCCTTCTTCATCTTTCTTCTTATTATATGTAAACATTTTTTCGCAATATAATTGCTTTTAATAACTCAAATAAAATAAAAACAAAAAAGTGAAGAAAAAAAGGATAAAGAACTCTAGTCATTTTCCAAAAACCCGTGAAATTTTTTCACGGGTTTTAAACCCGTGAAAAAATTTCACGGGTTTTTATTTTGTTATATATCTCTCATAATATGAGTTGTAAACGATTAAGATGTTCTTTGTTATAAATTAATATATGGAAATTTCATATTGAAGGAAAAATATTTTGATAAGAATAAGTTTTTTATCAATTCATTTGTTTTTCTTGGTGAACAAAGAATCTAGATTCTCTGATTTGCATATTTTGACTTCAGGAGCAATAGATAAATATGAAGGTGTGCTATTGATTCTGTTTTTATAATATAAGTTGGATCATATTCAGATGAAGTTGCATATTATTCAATAGTATCAATATTCCCGTGCTATGTATATAGACATCTAGTCAAATATGAAGAAATATAACTAATTAATATATCTTCAATTATTGTCTTTAGACAATTATTCTTTTATAAAACAATGAAAAGTGTTCCATTCAATATATAATAAGTGTCTTAGATATAAAAAACATGATATAATAACTTTTCGTCTATTATTTTTAATAGGATAAAATGTTCTCACAAATTGTTTTATTATTAGTAATTCTTCAATATATTATATATATAATAAACATTTAAAAACTATGAACCTGTATTTGGCTGGTAAAGCATCAATAATAATTTGTACAAATCTATTTTATACATAGATTTCAACTCTTTTTACTTTCTTATAAGTACAAAAATAATTAGTTAAATTTTTGTTGTGATAACATGAAGAAACCATTAGTATAAGGGCATGAAATGAGCCCATTTAGTATAAAATTTGATAATTATATTATAGAAATTATATACATGAGTATAACAACGATTCTAATATATGAACATCAATTCAAATAAATCATATATATAATATTAACAGATTAATATGGTATAAGTATCTTTCACGGGTTTTGAAACCCGTGAAAGATTTTTGACTGTAATTTTCTAAAACCCGTGAATTTCTTTCACGGGTTTTAAACCCGTGAAAAAATTTCACGGGTTTTTGGAAAATGACTATTAAGAACTCCATTTTTTTCTATGAGACTTTAATGTTTTTGCTTATTATCAAAGGGATATCAACATATAATAATTCAAACGAATTTAAGAATGGAGCTGTATAAATTATAAATAAGTAGAGTTATATGAAAATGATTTTGAATATAGCTTGGGTGTTCTTCCATTAATAATGGGTTATGAAAAATAGAATATAGAATGATTTATTTGTTAATATGTTGTAAGAGTGAAAACTATTTAGATTAGTCTACGTTTCAAGCTCATTTAGTGATGATGATCACTTTTATATACACATAAGTTACTCGAATTAAACTAAACAAGAAAGAATCAATATATGAGAAATAAAAAACATATTGAAAAGCGATTATTTTTTTAAATATTTAATAAAAAGAAGCAATTGGAAACGAGAAAAAGGAGAATCTTAATTCAAGATCTTGGTGAATCATAGAGCATAATAATATGCATATCAGAAAAGAATTTATATTTCAATATACATATATATTTAAAGTAAAAAAGAATAAAAACAAAAATAAAAACAAAACAAAGATAAGCAAAGAATATGAACAACCCCAAGATTTAAGATACTCAAAAAGAAGTTGAGAAATTAATAAATATATTTTATATATAATATATTTAAAAAATACACTAATATAGATAGTTAAATATCAACATTAATAACATTTTTAAATGAACAAAATAAATAAAATTAAAACTAAAAATAAAAAGAAAATATGGCAAAAAAATACTATTACAAATAAATAACAAATCAAAATAATTTTGGACCCCAGTACAGCAAAGAGAGAAGAAATAAAGAAAAATTATTCATTCTTTTAAAACGATTATATCTTTTTTGTATATATATTTATAATAAAAAGAAAATAAAGAATAAAGAATAAAGAAAACAATACATCACAATATATATATATAAACCAGAATAGTAACTAATAACAAAGAAAAAATGATTAAACCAAATAATTGAACTAGAGAATAGAAGAAACAGATAGACATTGATGATATAGCAAGAGAATGAAAAGAAAGGAATATATATATATATATATATATATATATATATATTGAATAGAATGATAAGAATATATCGTAAATAAAATACTTCTTGTATCGAATAAGAAATATATATATATATATATCTTCTACATTTGAACATGAAAAGTATTTCCAATATATATATATATATATATATAGAATCATGAATTAAGACTTGGAATATTGTTTATAAATATAGATATATTTAGTAATAAATACATATATATATAATATAATACTGTATTATACAATATAAGATAAATGCATATAAAAGAAGAGAACGACAAAAGATCTCAACTATTATTAGAAGCGAGAGAAGAGAAAAGCTCGTGATTGCGCACGTGCAGCCCTCCATCTCGTAGCAGACAATCTTCGCATAATTTATAGTTTTTGCATAATTGACAGCAGTATTTCTTTTCATATAAAGTGCATTCACATCCATCACATAATTCTAAGAAGCTATCCTTTGGGTGTTCTTTAATAAACTTTAATAGCATTGATGTAGAGAGAAGTGCATGACGCAAGGTATCGAATTGAAAGAAGTTTCCCTGACAGAAATGGAGGAAGTCCTGACGTTTATCGAGGTATTTGCAGGAAATAACAGGATTTTCATCGACACAGTTATTCAGAGAAGAGACACGAAGTAGAGCGAGAGGATGTGCATGATTATGAGGAACATTCTAGAAAGAAAGAAAGAAGATAATATAGAGTATATTATTATTATATAAATAAAATTATTATTATATAAATAATATATAACATATAATAATAAATAATATATATATATACTAGTTTAGCACAAGTAGTGCATAAGAAGAAAGGTCTTTCTGAATCTTTACATTGTTCACATTGATAGCATTGTTCATTTTCAATAACATCTCCACAATAAGAGCAATAAGGATGCATATATACTACAAGAAATCGGCCAGGATTCTCTAGCATGGATTTACAGAATCGACGAATCAGTTCACTTGGTAACTTGGTTATCGATTCATTCCATTCATACTCTTTCTGTTCCATCTTAGACTTACCCATCGACTTTATAGGATTCTTCTTACAATAATCCTATATAGAGATTATATATATAAATAATATAAATAATATAAATAATATATAAATAATATATAAATAATATAAATAATATATAAATAATATAAATAATATAAATAATATAAATATTATAAATAATATAAATAATATAAATAATATAAATAATATAAATAATATAAATAATATAAACAATATAAACAATATAAATAATATAAAAAATATAAAAAATATAATTAAAAAAAAAAACCATTTATTATAATAATTATAATAATAAATAAATAAATACGAATTTTCCTTTAGCTTCATCTTCATATATTTCTTGGAGAAGTGAGTCACCCATATAAGGCCAGAAGTCACCTTCAAAATAAGGAATTAATTTCATTAATCTTCTTTCTTTAGGTGATAAATATCCTTTAGGAAGAGAGGACGCAAGAGGTGTATTATGTTCTTGGAAATGACTAAGAGGAAGAAGAGAAGAAGAAGTATTAAGAGGATTAGGAGTAGGAGTAGAAAGAGAATTAGAAGAAAGAGTATCAAAGAAATCATTAGGGGCTGAACTGATGGGTGAAGTAGAGTTAGTAGTACTAACACTACTAGTATCATCATATTGTAAGGAGGTATTCGTTGTAGCAGTAGTAGTAGAAGAAGGAGAAGCATTAGCAACTAATGTAGAATATAAAGTAGAGGAATGATGAGGAGATATAAGAGAAGTAGAATCGGTTAATTCACAATTATTTGGATTTTCTATTTCTATTTCTGAATATTCACTATGTATGGATCCATTACGTTTTAATAGAGAAGATGGAAGGACAGAGGATGCGTCATTATTTGTAGATGGATCTTCTTCTAAACTAAAGACAGGAGCAGAAGGAATATTCATAATATCTGTATTCCCATCACCATAAGAATTAGCTTCAATAAGACAATCTAATTGACATTTCACATAAAGTATACATTTTGTATCTTTTCCATCAGCTAACATTTTACGATACCATTCAATAAGACGACTTGCATTCGGAGTCCTCTGATCACGAGGATGATGACTAAATATATAATCATCCCCGCGGGAAGGAGGACATGCCCAAATATGTGTACGTGTATATCCTTGTTGTTTAGCATAGACTAAATATCCTTGTATAATTTCATGATATAAAGAGGTACGTAAGAATCGAGGTGTCATATAATGAACACTATCTAAGTATGAAATATATATAGTACGTTGATTTGAAATAGGTATAGAGGAATCACATCCAAATTCATAAACATAAAGTAAGAATAAAATAATATCTAATCCATTCTTACGTTGAAATAAAGCTATACATTTGGATGTATAAGGGATTTCAAGAGAAGTATGTAGAGATCCTGTATATAGAGGAGCAAGACATTCTTTGACTTTACATGTAGTCTTTATATTAGACAGCATCTTGATGACTAATGTATCTTGAATTGCTTTAATATCTTTCTGATAAGACTCGATAACAGCAGGATTGGATATATCTATATGATGTATTTCTTGTTGATTCTTTAAATATTCCGTAGCTACTCTATCATCAATACGTTGCTTTAAGAACAAAGTAATGGGAGCATCAGGAAGAATAGAAGATCCTTCCCAAGGATATATTTCACGATTGGGTATTTTCATAATACAAATAGGACATATATAATGTTGAGGATTTTGTCGAGGATGAACAAGACCGCAAGTAGAATGCATATAATCATGGCAAATACTACATTGTATCCAAGATTCAGGAATACTAGCATCATTCTTCTTCTTTATAAGTAGATGCTTCCTCTCTTCTTTACTACACCCACTTAACATCTTATTCGAGCATTTAGAACACCATTTCCCCGACATTCCTCTTATTAAGTAATAAGTAGCATTTCGAAGGATCTTTTGATGACAAGGACCATCGCATACAATCACTAATGGACTATACTTCAAGCATTTCTCTTGACATAACTTACAAGGGTAACCACGACAAGATGTACAGTAATGATTATCATGCTGAATAAACATCTGCTCCATCTTGGTATGTAACTATATAAAAATAGAATAGACTGTATGATGTATATTATTTATATGTATATTATTTATATGTATATTATTTATATGTATATTATTTATATGTATATTATTTATATGTATATTATTTATATGTATATTATTTATTATAAATATTATTTATATGTATATGATTTATTATGTATATTATTTATATGTATATTATTTATATGTATATGATTTATTATGTATATTATTTATTATAAATAAAAAAAAATTATAATAAAAAAAAACAATAATAATATAATAAAATAAAAATAAAAAACAATATAATAAATAATAAAATAATAATAAAAACATACTTTTTCTAGTTCAGAATGATAAAATCGTAATAATTTAACTGCAGCAATATGTACAGAATTTTCTTTAGGATTAAAAAGCATAGCGTTTTTAAAGACAAGTTCGATATCACTTTCTATTTCAAAACTATTTGAGTAAAATCCAGAAGCTAATTTATCACGGATAGTACCTAAATCCATAGGATGTTTGACAATTGTAAAATATGTAGGAAGATTATATCGAACAGGATCAACAGGCTTGTTAAAAATGTCTCTGTTATCTTTATTTTGAATAAGGCTTTGTATTAAAGGACCATACATTGTTTGTAAAGGACGAAGTTTCAAAAATGCTAAATAAGATTCAATATCTTCATTTTTCAAATGACTTAAAATAGAATTATTCGATCCATTTGAAGTTTCTGAAAAATGGATATTGTATTGAACAGGATATTCAATAAAATCTCCAATGGAAGGTGGATAAGGAATAAAAGAAGAGGTAGGAAGACTTATTGATTGTTTCCTTTTCTTTGATGTATTCGAATCAGACTTACTTCTTTTCAAAGAACCATTGGAATCTTGATTGCATTCGTTTGTTGTTCCACAAACAAATTGTATTAGTCTCTGAGCAATGCCACATCCAGGAACAGAGCATTTACCAAGCTGTTTAGTGCAGGTCAACGAATGTTGGAACAACCATTCACCCGATGACTCAGCTGGTATTATGTTCACTTGAGACATTCTAATTGATAGTATATTTCTTTTATATTTGATTGAGAATATACCACTTGGAAATCACACTTGTTTAGAATTATTGTTTCTAGAATAAAGTAGAGAAAAATAAAAAGCTCTTCAACAAAATAAACAGTTCTCCAATAACAACTGCATTTCCAACGAAAAAAAAAATTCTTACCACACGTTTCACCCGTAATGTCCACGTTAGAATTCAGTCTTTTATACGTTTTGCTTTTTACTGTTAAAAACTTTGTATTCATTTTATTAAAAACCGAGCCATATTCTGTCGAGATGATCCGTATTTTGAATTCCGAAAACAACGAATTCAAAAAAGGCGGGTCAAGCCGGGATGAATAATGATTATTTTTAAATTTTGTCAAAGTGAAAAGAATAATATTCAGCCTATTCTTTACCTCCAAAAATAAAAAGCGAGGTATCAAGAAAAAGAACTGGAAGTTGTAAAAAGAATTCTGAAATTCTTTAAGAAGAAAATCTTCATATTTGAGTATATGAAGAAAAAATATCAAAGAAGAATAGAGAGCAAGCAGAAGAAAGAAAGAAAAAAAAAGTATAATATTTATAGAAAACGAAATCTATTTTTTTATTTGAGAATTCTCGACATGGTACAATAAAAATATAGTCTTTTACTTATCAGAATTACTTGTTAATAACGTATTTCATTTTCCAATTTGATTTTTTACGTGCTGCTTCTGCATGCTCCGTACAATAAGCACAAATAATATCTGGATGACCTGGCGTAGTAGATGGTTTATACTCTAATAATACCTAAAATCAATTAATATTATAAACATATCCATATTATCATTATAAAAAAGAATCCAAACTATAAATGAATACTTTTTTACTAATACCACATGTTACATGAAACTTTGCAGTACATTTTGGTTCACTACACTCAATACAACATCCTTCAACTTTATTACAATAAATACACTTCTATAATATTAAATATAAATATAATTCTTTTTAACATATATATTTAAAAATACATAATTCCATCTTCTTTCTGCTATTTTGAAAATATCAATCATATCTCTTGAATCTGGATCCAAGAAAAAGACTATCAAATATATTATAAAGATCAACTAATAAATTTAGTTATATATAAATATAGTATAAAGATCAACTAATAAATTCACTTATATATAATACCTTCAGGAATCCAAAGTGCACAAGATATATGAGCCCACTAAAAAAAATATATATATATTGATATATAACAATATATAATATCGTTTTTTTAATAATAATATATTGAATAAATAAAATAAAATAGTTGTTTATTGAATAGTGTAACATATATATATATATACTCTTCCATCTGTAGTTCGTTTCATTGCACCACCTTTATTTGGACATAAGATACATTTAGCATCTCTAGCATTATGTTTACAATTCTCACAATACCATTCATCATGAGGAATTCCATATATTAGTGGAGCTCCATAGCATTGAACATGTGTACCCATATCGCAACCATCACAAAATACAATTGGATCTCCCTCTGTCCATTCACCATCGTCACAAACACAGCAATTAGTATATTCTTCCATTATATATATCGATAAGCAGTAGTTTCCTGACAGTAAAATATTAATAGTAATTGCTTCAAATATAAAATAAGAAGGATGAACCACAAAAAGAAAATGAACAAGTTGGTGTTTTTGCTTTTTCTATACAAATAAGTTCTTCATTTACCTTCTTTATAAGTCTTAATTTATTAATTATTAGAAACATAGAGAATATTTATACCATGAAAAACCCAAAAATTATGATTTTTCAGAGATGTCATTATCACATCTTCTATGTTTTTATCATGATATATGTTTTAATTTATTTATAATTTTTTATATCTTATAGATATATTTAAAATATAATAAAAAGAAACGAAAATGATTTCAAAGTAGATAATCACATTGTAAATAATAAAGTTACTACAAAAAATATACTTTAGAATTGACTGACTCTTAAGATAACTGTATAATAGATGTTTATCTTGGAATCAATTCAAAAAATAGTAATACGAAAAGCGATAATCATAAAATATTATAGAATTTAATATACAGTAAGCTTAGACATATACAAAAACCTATTTTATAATAATAAAAACAGACATTTCTAATTCATATACATAAAAGTGAAACAAAAAATAAATTTCTTATAATTTTTTCATTTTTATTTTTAGAAATGTTTGTTTTTATTTCATTTTTATTATTTTATCGAATTTATACATTTTAAGGGACTATGATTATTGCTATACGTTGTAGATATATATATATAATATCTTTTGTGTATTTTAAGACATACACTTTTGTCTTTTGACTGAAGCAAATAAATATATATATGAACATAAACAATTTAGCATATTTAATAAACTTTAGAATGATATTTTAATGAGTATATGCTAATTGTCGATAGTCACTCAGAACATGATTATTCACCTAACCTCATATTTTCTTTTAAGTAATGAAGATCTTTGCTTAGCATCAAATACAAGTTGATTTATCTTGTAAATCATTCTTTAAGTGTTTTCATAATAAATAATATTATTTCTAAAAAGAGACTGTCTTTTCAAGAAATCCCGTGAATTTATTAGTTTTTTCTGGTTGTTGGTTTTTTTTTGTGAATAATTTCTTTGTAGATTTCTCTATTCTTTTTGTTGAAAAAGAAATTTTATATTGATTAAACTGCTAGAACAAGATGACTAAAACGAAAAAAACAAAGAAGTTTGCTCTTCATAAGAGAATGATCAGTCCAAAAGATATGAGACTGAAGGAAAATCAAGAAAAACAACAAAAGAAATTAAAAGAAGCTGAGGCTCTTGCTGTGAGACATGTAGAGCAAACTCCATCCAATTTGTTCTTTAAATATAATACATCTCTTGGACCACCATTCCGTGTTATTATCGATACTAACTTTATTAACTTTTCTATTCAAAACAAAATTGATATCATTCAAGGAATGATGGACTGTTTACTTGCTAAATGTATTCCTTATGTCACAGATTGTGTAATGGCTGAATTAGAGAAGTTTGGTACTAAATATCGTGTAGCTCTTCGTCTCGCAAAAGATCCTCGTATTGAACGTCTCCCTTGTAGTCATAAGGGAACATATGCTGATGACTGTATTGTGAATAGAGTTAGAGTCGTATGTATTTTTTGATTGATTTATTAAGATATTATTGATTTATTAAGATATTATTTTTTATTAAGATATTATTGATTTTTAAGATATTATTGATTTTTAAGATATTATTTATTGTATATATTATATTATTAAAGATTATAATTATTAATTTCTCTCTCTATATATGTTTATATTCTATATTTCCATATATATTTCCATTTTTTTAGAATCGTTGTTATATTGTAGCCACTTGCGATAAAGATTTAAAACGTAGAATTCGAAAGATTCCAGGTGTTCCTCTTATGTTTATATCGAATCATAGATATACTATTGAAAGAATGCCTGAAGCTTTTGGAGCACCTCGTTAAGCTATATATATATATATATATATATTCTAAATTTTCAAATTTGTTTTTTCTTTTTTATGTTAGTATTTGTGATTCTTTTGGTGTTTAATTTGAGTTGTTTTTTATTATTATTATTGTTCCATTCATTTAGTATATATATTTAATTAATTATTTCTATATATATATAAAATAAAAACTTTCATCAAATTCATTTTATTCATAGTTATTCAATGCTCATCAAATATATATATCTATATGTAATTAGTATAACATTATGTCATTAAAGGAACAAAAAAAAAAAACAAAAAACAAGAAAATATTTTTTTTAACAGGAAAATATAAAAATGAAAAATGAAAAATGATATATTTATATTGAAATCATATCTCTATAAAATACAACTATTTAATCAAGAGCGGACTTTGATTGAATGTCCGCATTTTTCTTCAGACGTTTCATACGGTCTTCTCGTTCACGTTGTTGAATGAAATGCTCATAATCCATTCTTTTCTCATCATTTCCATAACGTTGATATAAAATAAAACCTGCAATAGCAAATGCAGGAGCTGTAATCATTATAGCACGAATCAAATTAGGATTCACCATATATACTACGCTTTCAAAGAAGAATCATAAAAAGAAATTCTGTTCTTCTTTAGGTTTTTCTATTGTTTTCATTATGTCCAAGTTTTCAAAAACAATAAAGATTGTTGCTCTAGCTACAACAACAGCAGCTGGGATTGGATCTATATGTATTTTTGTACTTTTTTCTATAGATCTCGAATCATGTAGATTATTCTGATGCTATGCTTCATCAATATCTCAATAATAAATCAGTAACACTTATTCATGATGGCATACTTGGTGAAAATGAAAATGAAGAAGTTAAAAGTATATATTCATCTTATAATTATAAATATCTTCATTTTTAATAATAACAAATTTGTTTACTTAACAGAAATAACTAGATATATATATAAAGGTTTTGCAAGACATCCTTATTTCAACCAAATTAAAGAGTGTATTAATAAATCAAAACCAAATACTGCTCTATTTTATGGAGATGGTACTTGTGGTGTTTATACATGTATTCGACAAGTTACTAAGGAACAAAAATTACCACTTATCACCATAGATAATCGTACAACTGTAAGTTATTCTTATTTTATAAAGTTTTTATATAATTAAAATATATATCTTTATATAATTAAAATATATATCTTTATATAATTAAAATATATATCTTTATTAATTAAAATATATATCTTTATATAATTAAAATATATATCTTTATATAATTAAAATATATATCTTTATATAATTAAAATATATATATTTATATAATTAAATTATATACGTTTATATATTCTATCAATATATATATAGTTTATAACTCCAGAACAAAACTTTATTCAGTCGATCAGTACAGTTGCAGGACATGCGAAAGGAACTCTATATCAATCATTATTCTATCTCTCCTATGTGCGTCATCGCATTTCCTCATTGTTCCAAAAGAATTCTACGGACTCCGACTCCACTATATCTAAGAGTTCATTATCGTATAATGAATATAAACAAAATTATTTGACCTCTTTTTTTATTTCTCTTCCTTTTTCTCGTCTTCTTAATGATTTCGATGAAGCATTATCATTTATTAATATTCGAAATCAAATCCTTAGAGATCAGAAACAAACTGAATCTCCCGCCTTTTGTCTTCTTTACCGCGTAAATGATCTCCCTCCAACACCCTCTCCACATGATCCTCTTTTCACATATATACAATCCCTCCAAAAGAAATACCGCCATGCATTTTTTGGGATTTCTTGTCGCTGTGGACCTCTGTTTAATTCTCTATTTCATCCTCTTCTTGAAGTATATATATATATATATATATATATATATGCTTTTATTTTATTTTAATCAATATTCTATTTTATTTAGTTTAGTAAATATATATATATAATTAATATTCCATTCTTTTCTTGAAAAATATTTTGACTTTTATTTTAATAGAATACATTGTGTTTATATATATATATATATATATATATATATATATATATATATATATATATATATATATATATAGAATATTCAAGTATTGGGATTTGCTCCTCTTGAGTCATCTCTCTATAAAATTAGTATATATATATATATATATGATTATTATATATATATAATTATTATGATTATGGTTATACTATAATTATATAGAAATAAATCCGTCAACATCTTCTCCTGAAAGTAAAAACACTATATATATATATATATTCTTATAATACTTTATAGGTAATAATAATAATACTACTGCTAAAGCTAACAAAGATGATACTACTGTTACTACTGATAATAATAATAATAATAATGATGGATTTGATTATTTACGTTGTATTTATTACTTATTATCTATATATATATATACTTTATAATTTATTTTCTTTATTTTTTCTATATATCCTCAATATATCTTCTTTTATCCTCTATATATATTGTATATATTATATACCTTATATAGCTGGCATTCCTTCGTTATTACTCTCCTTAGTTGATGGATACTGGGATTATGCAGAACAAATATATGCATCCGTTAAGGGGTATATATATATACATTTATCTAATAACAAAAAATAATAATCATATATATATATAAATGAGTATTCTATAGTAAATATTTAAAATAATTATTTCATTATTAACTCTATATCATATATATATATACTCTTCTATATATATATATATTACTGTCTTTTATTTCCTATATATATTATTCTATAATATATATATAACTATTATTCTATCTCTATAATATATATATATATATATCTATATATAGAGATATGACGGAGGAAAATATTCATACCGCTCATCGAGAAATAATAAATAACTCAACAATCCAACTTCAAAATCTATATAGTAACTTTCCTATAAGTATATATGTACATATTTATCTATATAACAATAAGTAAATAATTATATGTACATATTTATCTATAGAATAATAAATAATAATTATATACATATATTGATCTATATAACAATAAATAACAATTGTAAATATTTTTAGCACGTGACTCTCCCTCAACGTATCACTTGGCGTTACTAAATGCGTTCTATTCGCACATATTATCCCTCGATGACGCATGTACATTGATGAATAACTCCTATAGTCTTCCTTCTCTTCTTGATTATATTTATCGATCTCTCTCTGTTCCTCCTTCTTTAATTAATAAACTTCAAGGAATAGAATTATATAGAGCTCTAATAGAAGGAAGTGGAAGCGACTTATTAGTCTCTGTCGATAAGAAAATTCAGGAGGAACTGAATAAGACTGAAAACACAAATAAAGAAGATCTTCTCGAAGCTTATGCTCAAATGAATCAAATCCAAGGCATGATTCCCGCGGTAATTACATATATAATCTCATTGTATTCGTAACTGTTCTTTTCATATATATATGAATATATATTTTTGAATATATATGTTTATATATATTATATATGTTTAAATGAATAGTTCTTCTTTAGATATATATACTCTTTATATATATGTATATATAATTATACTTATCTCTATAGATGATATTAACCTTAATTGGTGCAGATCTATTCTCTCTTCATCTTCATTCTCCTCTATATATAGACCCTCAAGAAGGGGGGTATAACACACTGCTTTCTCAATTACAACTCTCTGTTACTCCTTTCTATTCCCCCGCGGTTATTCAACTCACGAATAATCAACAACAATGGCAAGCACTCACCAAACAATTCAATAAACTTATTCAAGAAACTGTATGTATATATGTTTATATATAGTTATATATATGAGTGTTATATTTATATAGAAATAACTGTTATTTATATATAGTCTTCTTATTTCTGGTCATTATCTCTTATTCAAACAGAAGAACAATATAATTATTTATTAACATTATTTACCACCGTACAAGACGTTATAAACCGTTACAAACAGTTAGCTATCGACATGAAAGATGAAGATCTTACGTGTACTATTATTGAAGTATATATATATATATATATTATTATTATTATTATTATATATGTTCTTATCATAATTATATATATATATATATATTATATATTCCTCACAATTATATATATATAGTTAGATAATTTAGGTACATTATTTGAAGTTCAAGTTCAGAATTTATTATCATTCTTAAATACTATTCACCAGAATTCAGAAATTGATAAATTACATATTGAATTAGAGACTCTCTCTAAAAATATGTTTACTACACAAACGACGGTATTTAATGAATTGAAATTATATTTAGAACAAAAACGATCGATTGAAACTCATCTAAAACAACAGGAAAAACAACAAAATAATCAGGATTATTCACTTTCTGCATGGATACATTATTTTCTTAGTTTTATTGGATTCTAAATACTATTTATAATGATATATATATATATGATTAATTAGTATCTATATTTTTAGATTTATTGCTTATTTATAGCTGTTCTCAAATATTTTTGAAATGTGAAATCAATTTCGTATTGTTTCTTTTTGCTCGTTCTTATTGTATAGAAGTTCTTATTGTTTGTATTATAGTTTATCAGTATATATCAATTACTTTAAAAATAACTAAAAAACAACGAAAAAGGACAATAAAAATAGGAATCAACATATAGATACTTGACACACAATTGAAAAAATAAACAAAAAACATACAGAAAAACAAAAAATAAATATATATATTATTGTTTGAGGGCGTCTCTCCATGAGAATGTTGGTGTTGTCGGCTTTGCTTTTGTTTGTTGTTCAATTTGTTGCGATAAACTTATCTTCTTTTTCTTCTTCGGTGGTTCTTTCTCTATTGGAGACTTAGAGCCAAAACGATTGTTCTTGGATGATTGAGAAAGAGCTAATATAATAATATATAATAATATATAATCTAATATAATAGTATATAATATAATAGTATATAATAGTAGATAATAATATATATACGACTCTTAGAATTCTTTCCGTTATTAAATTGGTTTTGATTTCGATTATTTTGTGTTGTTCCCCATGGTGATTTTGGTGTAGAGATAGATGAAGTAGGGGAGAGAGGAGACGTAGAAGGTATAGAAGAAGGATATTGAAGACCAGACTTTTCAAACTTTTTCTGTTCTTTCGTTTTTGGGGGATTATTATTATTATTATTATTATTATTATTATTATTATTATTATTATTATTATTATTATGTTTATTATTATTATGTTTATTATTATTATTATTATTATTATTATGTTTCTTCTTATTATTATATAATGTGATATTTAGGTCATCAGGAAGAGGAGAAAGTGGAGTCGGAACAGGAGATAATCCCTTAGAAATTAACTTCGTATTTTTAACTAGAGCACGTCGGCGATCTTTTGTTATACATTTTGATGTGAATTTATGCTTACATATCGTACAAATCTTCTCCTATACAGTATATATAAACTTATTTACTAATTATATAGATTATCAAATCACTTCATAATCATAAATAAGAAATTTTGTAAAAAAAAAGAAAAAATTAATAAGAAAAAAAAATACCACACCATTCCAGTATTGACTTTTATGAGTATCTTTTATGTTTTTAAGAATCATGTGAGTGTCTACTGTAGGAATAACAATTGAGAGACAGTGTGGACATGTGATTTCAGAGAGAGATGCAGGAAATGCTAGAGCAGTAAACATATTTTAAAGAGATTGAAATATTATTTAAGTGTACATATATTGCTGAATATAATAATCATACTTATACATGCGTTGGCAGAGAGTTTCTTTGCTGTCAACCTACATGATAATGAAATGTGAATCATAATAAACAAAAAACATAAACAATAGTATTCTAATAAATATACAAGAACCAATGTGATAAATTCTCATTAATGCTGTAGTACATTTCGGCATTCTTCAGTAGAAGTTCAACTCTAGCCTTGATTCTCTCTTGATGTGCTGTTAATTTTGGTATTTTATCCGTAGATGGCATAATGATGTGAAATAAAAAATAATTTCTGAATTTTATGGATAAAACTAAGTGTCAGATACTCCTTTTTAGTAAAAAACAAAGAATTATATTAAAAATGGGCTATCAGTGACCCAAAATAATTACAGAAGTTTTCATTGTTCTTTTAAATAGTTATACAAATTTAATTATGATTATTGATATTAAAACAGCTATATAACTAGTTTAAGTGTCTTTTTAGTATGCTTTAATATGAATTATCCCATTTAGAAATGTGTGTGATATCTAATAAAAACGATTAAAACTATTTCAAAACATTGTCACACATATCAAACGGAGATTAGTCTGAATTATGTCTGTATTACAATATAAGATTTAGAATCACCTCTTTATTTGTCTTATAAAAAGCAATGAAGAACTCGTAAATATCGACTTTAATATTTCAGAAACTTTTTAACATCAAAAGCTAGATGATATGTATAATAAAAAAGATCATTAAAAATCAAAACTTCAAAGAATTGCCTATTATGATTACACCTTATATGAATTCATTTCTTTATGTTGTTTATATGTTCATTTATAGTTATAAACATTGAAACCCATTCTACAGATGAAAAAAGAATATTTTTTAACAATTCTTTTTTTCCGCTGTTTTTTGGGGATAATCATGATTTTCGTGATTTATCACACATTCAGAAAAGCTGTCATTTCTGTACTTTTTTTGAGAAAACCAGAATATATATAATTTCTTTATTCTGTAGCTGAAGTGACAAAAATGAGATCAAGAATAATTATTCCTTTCACTTGCATTATCATAGTTTTATATTTCTCTTTAATTCCAATGATAACAAAAATGGCTGTAAATACAAATAATGCATACAAGAAGCCTGAAAAGAAGATATTAGCTTATCAAAGACCTTCTTTTGTTCCTATGTCTTTACAAGAAAGAGATGATCTTTACAAACAAAAGATTGCTAAGGGTACTGCTGTTGAGATGTCTTATAATGATGATTTTAAGAAGGAAGATAGTGAACCTGAAACAATTGCTTTAACTGAAGGTCAAGCTGAAGCTTTAAAGAAAGATGAAGCTGATGCCAAGAGTATTACTCAACAATTAGCATCAGATCGTATTGAATCAACTCCTGATTCCACAATTCCTGAAGAAGTCAAACAAGAAGTTCTTGGTGATTCCACAGGTATGCTTTATTATACTTATTATACTTATTATTATATATATATAATATTTTCATATATGTATTTTAAGCAAATATATTCCTTATTCTGTGTATAATAGTGTTTATGAATAATAATATTTTTAAAAAAAATATACTTATATGTCTGATTATTCTATAAATAAATAAATATCTTATATTATGTTTAGCTGAAGTCCTTGATAAAATAAAATCCAAAGCGTCTCGTTTAGTTGTGAATGCAGTTCGTACAACAGAACGTCTTGCTTCTCAAGTTCCTGAAGATTTCAAGAAGGTTCAGAAGAGTCTGAACGTTGCTGAAGAACCTCAAGTAGTAGCTCCTGTTCCTGAAGATGTTCCTGTGACCAAGGCTGAAGCTGAAACGGTTAGTGCTACTACTACTTCGGAAACTGCTATAACTGAGAGTAATTCTAATACTAATGATAATAATAATAATAATAATAATGATCGTGCTATTGTTACTGATGCTACTGAAACAAACACTGAAACCACTTCTTCTTCTTCTACTACTACTACTTCTGAAGAGAGTTCTCCCGCGGGAAACAACGATTCTTTTGATGAAGATGAAGTAGACCAAGATATCGAACATTTCCTTAGAGGAGGAGAGGAAGATGCTCCTGAAGTATTAAATAGAAAATATCAAAATAAAAATAAAAATATTCATAATTTTGATTATTATAGTCGTTTTGAAGATAGACGTATATATATTATTATTATTATTATTATTATTATTATTATTATTATTATTATTATTATTATTATTATTATTTATTTATTTATTTCTGTATTTTTTTTATTTCCCTTTTATTTATGTATTTTTCTTTTATTTGTTATTTATCTATTAATTAATTATAAATAAATTATAAATAAATATATAATATATAATACATAACTATATACTATTCTTTCTAGGTTTCTTTGAGATTGATCGTGAGATATATAACGTTCCTGAATATGTGTCGACAACAAACCTTCCTCGTATGAAATTAGATGCTGGTGAATTCTTAGCTATTACGAGTGCAGATGATAATTCTATTGATTATGCTGTGAATCTGATTTATTCCATTGCTGATTATAATATTAATGTACCTGTCTTATTTATTGATTTTGGTTTATCAAGATCTAATTTACAAAAGTTATGGAAATGTTTTGATTTTATTCATAATCATCGTGAATATCAGAAGTATGTATTATTTTATTATAAAAAAGTCAATTGGTATCGTTTTATTCTTCATTCCCGTCATGATTATTATGTTACGAAAACTGCTGTACGATCTGTTGTATTAGTTGATTCTCTTCAAGAAGTGAAATCACGTTGTATTTGGTTTGACCCTAATTCCGAGATCTTAGATCATTTCGATAAGATTACCGATGCTTTAGAACAATATGGATTCGTTAGTCCTCTTTTTGGGTCTACTCTTTCTGCTTATATACGACCTGAAACACTTGATGAATTAGATGCTGAAGTCGATTTCTCATTACTACAGAAACCTCTTTGTTCCGCGGGAATCTATGGATTTGATTATAATAATCATGATGTATATACGAAAATAGCTTCTACTTTAAGACATTGTGCTTATGGTATTCAATGTTATAACCCTGCTAATTCTACACATCTTAATAATAGATATGATGAAAGTATTATTACTTATCTTGCTTATAAACATCAAGTACCTTTAGCATGCTCTAATTTTGGTGATGATGTATATCAAACGAATTTATTCTTCAAAGAAGGAGACAATTCACTTCTAAAATCCGTTAAAACACATAGAAGAAGTATTGCTAAGAAATATAATTTAAATATATAATTATTCTTAATAAAGAAATAACTATATATACATATATATACATTCTTTAAGTGTTTTTCCCCTTTGTTATCAATTTTTTTTTTGATTCATTTATTTTGTCTATTATTATATATATATATATTTATTAAATTCGTTTTAATAAAATTTATCATTATTACATATCTTATTATTTATTTTTATTTTATTATATTGGTTTAATTAATCGATAACTCTTTTCCTATACAAGAAATATATATATATATTTTTATTATTTAATCATAAAAATTATATATATTGAATATATTATATTTATTTTGTTTTCTTCATCTTGAGACATGAAAATCAATTCCATATCTAAGAGTGAATATTCAAAGTATATCATTGACAAAACATTTACGTTTCAGTTTAACATCCTTGATTTGATTATTAGTTAGCTCTTCATTGATCTATAAGACAAATCCACTCTTTTATTTGAAATGTATTTTCTTGTATCAAAGTGAATAAATCAAAAAATTTAAACACAATTTTTTTTTTAATTAATTTTTATCGTTTATAAACAAATTTTCACACAGAAACACAAAGGATATATTGAATATTTGAAAAAGGATGTCGGAGTCAACAAAGAGTAAAGTAGAAAAGCTACCTGTGTTGCCATTCAAGTTACTTTTGTCAGATAAGTCATCATTGCATATGTATTCTGATGTAGAATTAAAAGAACTACACGATAAATTAAAAGTATATAATTATTTACTATATTTGGGTGATTTACGAACATTACTTTTTATATAGTATCTTCAACAAATTTCTGTGACTAGAAGACAAATTGCAGATCAAAATACAAAATACTTTGAATCTATTTTCAAAGGTAATTCTTACAAAATCGTTACTTTATGTTTCATTTATTTGTTTAGGACCAAAATTAAGAACTCCTTCTCATCTTAAAGGAAAACAAAATGTTCAAATATTTCTTGATGTATACATTATATTTATATATAGTTTATAGTTGAATATCTTTCATTCAAATTATAAATTATTTTCTTTTTATCATTTTTTTTGTATACAGAGTATTTACTCCTATGTAATAGAGACTTCAAGTGAATGTAAAAATGAAAATAATGATAAAGTTACTGTTAAAATTGTTACTAAAGAACCAAAAGTATATTTAGATTTATTATATAGTATTTGAAATGAAATTTTTATTTATGTGGATTATTGAATTATTTTATAATATATATTTATATGTATGTATTTAGATTGATTATTCAAAACCTCAATCTATTTCTTCTTCTCTTTATCAATCGTCAGGAACACAAGATTATCTGTATATATATATATATATATTTATTTATTATTAGTTTGATTTATTATAGAATTATATATTATTTTTCTTGCTAGAATTATATTTATTTTTATGTGATTGAATATATATATATAATTATTTTTATATATATCATTTGACTTTTTTATGTCTCTCTTATTCTTTTAAATATATATATATATATATATATATATATATATCTAGTGTATCTTCTTCCCGCGGAATGATTCCCGCGCGATATGGTTCTATAGAAAGTCAGTTAAGTTTATTCGATGGATCCCCCCAAGACCCCGCGTCATCTTCCCTCCTTCCTTATAAATCCCCCTCTCTAGGTCCCTCATTTGCTATTTCTCCTTCTATTTCTCCTTCTCCATCTCTCTCTAGTCTATCTTATAAATCAATTATACCTAACTTATCTATTAAAGAGAATATTATTAATAGTAATAAGAATATATATAAAGAATCCTCTTTATCTCAATCGGGATCTTCCGTTAAATTCGAAAAACACACAATTATTAATAAAAAGAAAACACAAACATTTATGGATAGATCTATGAGAGGTATATATATATAATATACTTTATTCTTTATATATATTATATATATTATTATTATTATTTATATATAGCATATTCATCTCATAATGTTTATCCAAAATCAAATGTATATATAAGATATTATTATTATTATTATTATTATTATTATTATTATTATTATTATTATTATTATTATTATTATTATTATTATTATTATTATTATTATTATTATTATTATTATTATTATTATTATTATTATTATTATTATTATTATTATTATTATTATTATTATTATTATTATTATTATTATTATTATTATTATTATTATTATACTTATTATTATTATTATTATTATTATTATTATTATTATTATTATTATTATTATTATTATTATTATTATTATTATTATTATTATTATTATTATGTGCTTCAGAAATATACTTTAGTAAATCTATGGTATAATATTCTATATATATATAGGAATACAAGCCACATATGTATATACGTCCAGAAGATCAGCAGAAGCTGGAAGCTCTATATAAAGAGATCGATGATATATATGGATATATCAATTATACAGGAATCAAACTATTTGTCACCAATGAACAAGGTATATATATATAAGAAATAAATATAATTATAATAATAATTATTATATCTATAACTTTGCTATTTATCAAGTATATATCTATGAAAGTATAATAATAATATATATAATATATATGCATATAGATTATTTAAATGATTCTGTTTTTCGTATTCCACCAATCGATATTAAGGAAGAAAATACTGTATATATATATTTAGTATTTTTTACATATATATAGATAAATAAAGAAAAAGTAATTCAACCACAAAATACCAAGTATATATATATATATAATATTTTTATATATATTTTTATTCTATATATAGATCTCTATATACGTTAAGTCACGTGAATACTGCCCTATTAACTCCGTTAGATATCCAATCAATTCGCCAAGAAAAACAGATTGAAGAACACAATCGTTATATCCAATCATCTATGGAGAATACAAATGCATCGTCGAATTCTATCGAACATAGTCCACGTGTCTATGAAGATTCTGAAGAAGAAGTTGAAGATCTATTCGCTATTTGCAACGAATCAACGAATGATATTGAAGAAAAGGTTTCTACTATTTCAGATTCTGTCAGTCATGGTCTGAAAGATAAATCCAGTCATCGTATTAAAAAAGAACGTCATTCTGATATTCATGTAAAAGAAGAGACTCGTAGTCAATATAGCACACGTAATAGTACTCGAAATACTATTTCTCCTCTTCCTCTTCCTCTCTCTCCTACTTCTCCTTCTTCTCCTCAAGATCCTATTCCTTATATACATAATATACTTGCTTTTCTTCCTCCCCCTACACCGAAAGATAATATACATCCTTTGGCGCATCTTTCCCCCGCAGAAATAGAGGCGACAGAGAAGAAATTGGATGACTTATCGAAACAACGTGGCTTATATAATAAGAATTCAAATGTTATGAATTATTTAGAGAATCAAGGAATTGTTCCTATTAGTAAAGAAATGTATACTGATGAAACAGATGAAATATGCGTTATTATTAGACAACAGGTATATAAAACTATTTATGATGATTTTTATTAATTATTATATGATGATTTTTATTAATTATTATATGATGATTTTTATTAATTATTATATGATGATTTTTATTAATTATTATATTATTATTATTATTTTTATTATTCTATTCATTATTCTATATATTATTTTTTTTATATACTATTATATTAATTATTATTATTTTTATTAATTATTATTATTCTTCTTTTTCATAATTATTATATTAGTTATTATTTTTAATTATTATATTATTAGTTATTATTTTTATATTACTATTCTCTCTATTTTCTTTATCTATGAATAATGATATTATATAAATAGCAAAAACATTTATTTGAAGTGTATCAAAAACTACGTAGCTTATATATGCGATATAAAGATAAATTCTTAAAAGCTTATGAAAGAGATCGAGACCTGTGTCAATTATTAATACATGAAAATGAACAAAAACGAATCGCAAAAGATTATATTGCAAAACGAAAAAAGAAATAATTCATTAAAAAAATATTTTCTATTTTATATTAATTCCTCTTTTATTCTTTCTTTTTCTTTTTAAACAATATTTTCTTTTCTATTTTCTTGCGCTTCAATGTCATCATATATAATTTTTTTTTTGTCTTTGACTATGATAAGAATTGTTTTTGTTTGTTTTATTTTTTTTCTATTTTTCTATGACTTCTCAAATTGACTCAATTCTAAATTCCTTTTCCGTAATGAACTTTACTTAGCACATAAACCTATTGTAGAATATCACTGAAAATGAATATTTGCCTCCATTGAAACATACTCCTGTAAGCTTTTATTACTTCTGAATAGATATATCGTGAATAATTAAATTCTACGATGTCATCATTCTATATATAGGTAGTTCAACCATGTCAATGTCAAAATGATTGTCATGAAGGTTGTTCTTGTTGTGAACTTTCTGGTGATTCTTTCTCAGGACCGTATAAATATACTATAAAAAATAGAATTCTATAATAAATAGAGCTTATAATGATAATCACCGACTTTATATGTGTGAAACAAATTCAACGATTCAAGAATTATTAGAAAACCGCATGATATTTGAATGCTCTGATGAATGTACATGTAATAAATCCTGTTGTCGAAACTTTGTGACAAGTCAATCAGAAACAAATCAGTCTCTTGTTCAGGTACTTATATGAAGAATAGTATTTTGAATTAACTAAATGTATTTAGTTACATTTTTTTGGTAAGAAAGGTTGGGGGTTAATCAGTACACAAAAGATACAAAAAGGAACATATATTGGTGAATATATTGGTATAATTTTTTGATTTTTTTTGTAGAATGTAATTATTATTTAGGAGAAGTATTAGGAAATCAATATATAGTGCAACGAGAAGAAGAAACAGAACAATATAAAAATACTTATTTATTTGAATTTATAGAGAATTATAATAATATTAATATTCATTATATTATTGATGCAAGACATAAAGGAAATATATATCGATTTCTTAATCATTCCTGTGATCCGAATCTCACCATACGAATTGTATATATATAAAGAAGTTTATATTTATTATTTATATAGTTTATTTATTTATTGTTTTTTGTTATTTAAATATAAGTATATATAATATATAAAGGATATATATAATAGTCTTTTTTTTAAATGATTATTCAGTTGTTATTTGATTATATATATATATAGATAAGACGAGGTACTTATTTGCCGCATATTTGTTTTTTTGCACAGAGATATATAGAAGAAGGAGAAGAATTATGTTTTCATTATAATCCTTCTAGTCTCAGTGTAAATACAGATGTACGAAATATTCATGGGAATTATGAAGATAATGAAGATGATAATAAAGAGAATAATGAAGATGATAATGAAGATGATAATAAAGATGATAATAAAGATAATAATAAAAATAATAATAAAGATAATAATAAAGATAATAATAACGAGAATCATAAGGAGAATCAATATAACACTCCTTGTCTTTGTGGTAGTGTGAATTGTTGTGGTTATTTGCCTTCAACAATACATAATTAGAATATATATATATATATATATATATATATATTACAAAAAATTTCTAATGAGTTGTTTTGTTAGCCTTCAATTAAATATAATTATATTTATAATAATCATAAAAGACTATAATATATATAAACAAAACAAAAATTAATGTGAAGAAAGAATGAAAAAAAGTGTAAAAAAAGATGAAAAATTAAAAAAGTCTAATATATTAATAATAAGAATAATACTTAAAAAAGAAGAATATATATATATATATAATTAAACAAGTGAAGAATGTTTTTTAATATATCGTTGATAGAATTGATTATAGTTAATTTGAGTGAATAACATTGTTTTAATATCTTGAAATGACGATGTATCTGAATAATTATATAAATATTGACATAATAACTGAACAGATTCCATGAGTTTCTTTTCAGAGCTATTCAGATGTTTCTGAATATCATTTAAAGATCCTGAAGATGAAACATTATTATTCATATTGATATCAATATCAATCGAATCTTGTTCGGATATCGTATCTTGTGGAACACTATTATCTGTAGATAAAGATAATTCAGTTTTTAATTGTTCATAATAATCTAATATACACTGATAATAATTCATAAATATATTCTCACCATAACTATGTTTCTATATATAATAATATTATAACATATAACATATATATATATATATACACCATGTTCTAAGAAACAAACATCTATAACGTAATGAATAAAAACTTGATGACATTTATTATACTATATATATATATGAATATATATATATTTATATATATACTTCATATATATTTTGAATATTTTTTGTTTCTTCATTAAATTCAGATATACTTGTGTTTATTACCTATATATAATATAATATAATATAATATAATATAATATAATATAATATTTCTATATATATACTAATTGTAGATATTCATTAATACAGAATAATAAACCGAGAATAATATTATTAATAGAATAAACATAAGATTTGATCTCTCTATATATATACAATAATTAATTAAAATAACCATGAATATACTTATGATCTTGAAGGTATGTTTGGAGGTCTTTTTGAATATTAACAATAGAAGAGAATGTATACATAAACTATATATATATATATATATATATCAATAGTACTAATAATATTAACTATATATAAATATATATAAATATATATATACTTTAAGTAGATAAATGAAGATAGAGGAATAATCGTTAAGAATATCTTGAGGAAGAGAGAGGGACAGGATTGGAGGGATTGTGTAACGGAAAGATATGGTATCGAATATTCCAAGAGAAGACGTGGGTAGCGAACAGGGATTGTGTTCCAAACGAATGCTCTAAATAATAAATATATTATATATAAAGAAAACTTAAATAATAATAATTATAATATATATATATATACTTTGATTGTGGGTATATTAAGATTATTGGAAGCAGTATTAAAGAGACATAATTCTAAGGGAATATTGATTGACTCTAATGTATATTGCTTTATATATTCATATATATACTCTGGCAAACCAGATAATACTTGACTCTATATATATATATTATTATAGTGATATTTCTATATATATATACTTGTTGATAAAGAAATATAGAATGAAGTGTATATATATGATCTTTAAGAATAAATAACGACTTTTGTATATCTAAAACATTCTTTTGAATAAAATCTAACTATATATATAGTATATATATAGTATATATATAGTATATATTACTTGGTTTGTAATAGTATTTATAACTGTATTTTCTAAAAGATGATTTATCGGACAACTAATACTATCAACTATATAATAATAATAATAATAATAATAAAAATAATAATATGAATAATAATAATAATAATAGTTATATATACTTTGTACCCAGCAAGGTTCTTTAATTGATGAAGAATCTGAATCATTATTATCTTCAGATTCCCACGGGAATTTATCATCAATATCCCCGTGGAGATCGATATGTAAATCAGAAGGAGGCAAACAACATGATAATATATTATTATTATTATTATTATTATCCTTATTATTATCTTTTGGAGAAACTACTGAATTATCATTTTCAACAAGGATTTCATTATCATGAATATGAATAATTTTTTTCGCGGGGAAAAGTGATAAAAAGGAGGGAATAGTTGAAGGTGTAGTAGCTGTAGTTTTTATATATGTATATAATGATTGTATATATATAGAGTCTAATTGATGATGTGATATGTTATGATATAAAGAGATAACAGTGGACATTAATAGTTGTGTATTCATTAATTCATGTTGAATAGTATTATAGAGAGAATGCTGATTCATTGTAGTTTGATAGAGAAGAGGAAGGAAGGGAGTGAATGGAGGAAGAGAAGATGCCGAGGAGGAGGCGAGAGAACCCGCGGGAATGGAGGATGAATCGTCGAAGAGACTAGCAGAGGTATCGTAGAGTGTAGATTCAAGGCATGATAATATATGTATTGTTTGATCTATCTATATAGAATATATATATATATAGAATAATTAACATTATAATATTTTTAATAAATAAAAAAATAGTTTATAATAAACTAAATAATAATTAAAATATAACAATATTTAATAAAATAATATAAATAATAATATAAATAATAATATAAATAATAATATAAATAATAATATAAATAATAATATAAATAATAATATAAATAATAATATACATAATCAATTTGAGGATATAAGAATTGAGGTATAAAATCATAACGTTGGCTTTTATTCTTAACTAAAAGAAGAGAAAACAAGGGATAATCGTGGTTATGAAGATGTGTAAGACTTGTATTAAATAATTTTAAATAAATGAATATAGCAGATAAAAACGTTTGAAGGATTATTTGATAGTAAGAAGGAATAAAATAATTTGTATGAAGAGAAGGTGATGTAGGAAGAGAAGAAAGAATAGTATATAAATAATTTAATATAGATATTGTTTGATGTAACGAGTCAGGTAAACTTGATGTTTGAAGGAGAGTCTTTATAAATTCATCGAGATCATGTTGAAGATACACGATATGGTTGATATATAACGAGTAATTTACATAATTAGAGTTACTTACAGGAATTGATTGAAGAATTAATGAGAGGATCTCTCGAAGAGTATGAAATACGTTCTGTAATACGGGAGAATACAATGTTTTATGATGAGAAGGATCTAATAGAGAAATGTATTGATGAAATAAGTTTGTATAGTAATGAAGATGATCGTCAATATTCAGTAATGTGTTTTGATTTAATCCACGAGATACAGGAAGATAATCTGGATCTTGAATTCCAAATCTGATTGCTAATAGATAGGATAAACATTTATCTTCATCGCTCTGACGTTTGTTTTGTTTTCCACTTGTGTTTCCTGCAAGATATCTGGAAAAAGAGTGATATGGAGAAGAAGTAGACGAACTTTCACTGTGTAATGAAGATTCATTTATTTCAATGTCGTCAATATTCTTGAAGGACGACAGAAAATGCTCACAATTATTCATGAAACCTATCAAAGTTATCAAGAATTTAAATTAAAAATTAAAAAAAAAACACTTTTACTGAAAAAGTGTTGAAACCTTCTGAAATTCCAAAATTTTTTTTTCGTCAGTATTTTGTTCAATAGTTATTCTAAACTTGTTTGAATACACTCTAAATGACATTTAAGGCACAAATTGATATAGAAATATGCATTTTAAAGTTTTCTTTTTCTTTTTCGAGATTTTCTCTTTTTTCGATTCTAAAACGATTTGAGAATAATGAATTTTATATTCAAATGAATTTTAAGATACTATGAAATCAATATGCATTTAAAAGAAATACTTTTACTACATAATTGATATTTTTTTAACACATTAAAACTTATTCTTTAATGTAATATAATAAAGAATGTTATTTGAAAATAAACAATTAAACTATTAATGATAAATAAAATAGAAATAAGTGCTTAATTTTGAGTGAAACATAGAAAAATGAGTGTTTTACTTCATTAGAGTCGTTTCAATCAGTATAATCCCTCAAGCATTGAAAATCATGAATATTCATAACAAATATATCAATAAATAAATATAAAATAAGAAATATGAATGAAGATAAGAGAATGAAGAATAAAAAGGGATCAAAAGAGAAACCATCGGAATGAAAAAAGGAGATCATTGGATTTTAAATACATAATAAATATAAATAAAGACGTCATTTTATGAGGATTCCTATGAAAATGATAATAAATCATTTGCTAAAAGGAATTCTCGATTTAAATGAAAGGGAATGACGCAAAGAGTTATTTATTGGTTTATTTGTCATGAGTATTTTTTAAAATCATTCATTTATCAATATTATTCATTTAAAAAAAAAGGATAATCTTAATAAGAAATGCAAGCACAAAGCCCTAAAGCTAAATCACATAAGTGGGAGCTTATAGCTATTCTTTTGGTTGTTCTTCTCGACTTTGTTGGCTATTCTATTGTAATTGCTATGTTACCTTATTTTGCTGAAGATATTGGTGGAAATGCATCACAAGTTGGATACCTCTTTAGTGGTTATTCTGCTACACAAATTATAGGTACTCTTCTCATGGGATATCTTAGTGATTTATTTGGGAGAAAGCCTTTCTTGATTATGTGCTTGACAGGATCTTTTATTTTTATATGCTTACAAGCTTTTTCAACAAATATATGGATGCTTATTGTCTCAAGATGCCTTATTGGTTTATTTTCTAATTCCAGATGTGTTGCTCAAGCTTTTATTGCTGATTTAACTGAAGGTAAAGAACGTGCTAATTATATTGCAAAGATTGAAGGTTATGTTTCTGTTGGTTATGTAATTGGGCCTGCTATTGGTGGTTTCTTAGGTGAAATAGATCATCGAACTCCATTGTATATTTATTTTTATTAGGAGTTTTATTAACTTTTATTATTTTTAATAAAAAAGTATATTATTAAAATAATAGACCTATTTATATATAGTTATGTTGCTTGTGTTTCTTCTTTTTTAACTTTAATGGTAGGCTTATTTGGTATTCACGAAAGTAACTCTAAAATAAATGTGATGAACGACCTTAAACAAAAGAAGAAAAATGCTACTTCTGAAGGTATTTTTATTTTTTATATATATATATATTGTAATTGTTTTTATTATAGATTTTTTATTTTTTTAATTTTTATTATTATTCTTGAAATTGTTCGTAGTTTATATTAGGAAGACATATATAATTGTTTATATATATATAAATATATATAGAGGATAAGAATGCTATTGAGAATAGTATTGAAGAAGAAAAGAAAAAACATAAACTTTCTAAAGATATGAAACTTCCTCCTTTTAGTTGGACTATTGTATATATATATATATATATATATATATATATATATATATATATATATATATATATATATATATATATATAGGTTATTTGCTTTATGTCCGAATTCTTATGTAGATGGTTATGTATATATATATATATATATATATATGATTGTATTATTGTGTATATAATATTATTCTATATTACTATATATATAGCATGCTCCTTTGATTGTGTATATGGTGTATATGGTATAGCTAAATTTAATATGACCTCATTAGAATATAGTTTGATTACCTCTATGGCTGCCTTAATGTTAGCTATATTCGATATATTCTGCTATAACCCTATTCTTAAACATACATCTATATCTATTCCTCTTCTTACTGCTCTTGGTACTATCGCTATATGTATATATATATATATATATATAGATGTACATATATATATATTATTATTATTATTATCATTATTATTATTATTATTATTATTATTATTATTATTATTATTATTATTATTATTATTATTATTATTATTATTATTATTATTATTATTATTATTATTATTATTATTATTATTATTATTATTATTATTATTATTATTATTATTATTATTATCCATATTATTATTATTATTATTATTATAATAATATATATAGTTATTGGTAATGGTTTGATAATGGTTCCTTATTACTGGGTATCTATTTTTGGCGTAGCTATATTATGGTTTAGTATGTATATATAGTTATATTATATTCATAATCATATACATATATATAGGTTTAGGTTGTGTTGCTCCTTATAGTCCTACTATCTTATCTGTATATATATATATAACTATATATATAACTATATATATAACTATATATAACTATATATATATAGTGTATTACAAATAAATATACTCAAGGAACAGTATTATCATTTGGTACAATAATTGGCCAATTATCTTACGTTATTAGTCCGTTAGTATTAACACCTCTCGTCGATATACAAAACGATCTTCCTTATTTAGTAGATATTCCCATTTGTATTTTTTATTTTATTCTTATTATGATATCTTATTGTATGCCTGGAGGAAAGCAATTAGGTCGCCAATCTGAGGAAGTGGAAACTGAATCTGTGGAAAATACCGAAACAAAGAAGGAAACCATTAGTGAAGAAGAAGTTTCTAAAATAGAATCAACTACTGTTGCTGTTCCTTGTGCTATTGAAGAGAATAAACAAGATATATCTACTGTCGCTGAACCAAACACTCCTATAAATAGTGCTTCTATTGTTTAATTTATTTATCATTTCATTTCTTTCACGATATACTCTAATTTATTCTTTCTTTCTTTTTTATATTATTCAAGTATTTGTAACTGATTTCCATTGTAAACCACACTACTTAATTTGATTTAATTTATTCTATTCCACAACAATTTTCATTGTTTTGGTTGTGATACACAGAATCTCAGCTATTTACATGCAATTAATCGATATGATATATAATACAAGTCTCTAACATGCTACATAAAAGGAATACATTATGATTACGTGAAAATTGAATTTTTATTCATTAATCAACGGTTTTTAATGTTTAGTACTACTTATTAAATCATGGAAATAAGTATTAACATAAAGATTATGTAGAAATAAACTAACGATAACGAAAAATCATGAGAAATAAACGATTTGAAAATGATAAGAGTAAAAGTAAAATTTTTAATTGTGGCTAACTTTACCATTATCAGGTATAAGAAGCATTCACATTTAAAAATATATAATAGTATACGTAAAGTATTCAAATCCGTATCTTGTCTTCTTTAAGAATTAATAATGTAAGTTTTTGATTTATGTTTCATCGAATAAATGATGATTTTATCAATGAATATGTTTAGGTCATCTCGAATGATCATCTCCGATATTTCTCATGGAGAAGAAGCCATCCCAATTCCAGCATTTAACGATATCGATGATGAGCCACCATTTCCTTTTCATTATATAGCCACTCCATGGCTTTCTGAAAGCATTAACATTAGTGAAAATCCTGCATTTCTTCAAGGTTGTGATTGTATGGGTGGAAATTGTTCTGAAAATTGTTCATGTAACGAAGTATCTATTTTTATATTATATTAATATTCATCATGTTTTTTCTGAGTATTTTTTATGCATTTTTTCATCATAAATAGTATATTTCTTTTAAGGTGAATATTTGTTGTTGTTATTATATATATATATATATATAGGCAAATGAGGGTCGATGTGCTTATGATTCGAAAGGTCGTGCTAATTTAAATATGTCTTTTCCTATATATGAATGTAATGATAACTGTAAATGTAATTGTAAACAATGCCATAATAGAGTAGTTCAAAAAGGAATACATGTATATATATATATATATATATATATATATATATATATATATATATATATATATATATATATATATATATATATATATATATATATATATATATATATATATATATATATATATGGATATTATTATGATTATTTTATATTATGATTACTATTCTATTATGATTATGATGAATACTCTTTTATGATTATTATAATTAATATGATAATCAGAATATTTATATATTTATTTATATATTAAGATACCATTAGAAATTTTTAAAACACTCAAATGTGGGTGGGGGATCCGTACAAGTGTACCAATAAGAAAAGGAACATTTCTTTGCTGTTATGCTGGAGAGATTCTTAAAGAATATGAAGTATATATATATTGCTGTTTTTTGTGTATATTGCTATTTATTGTATTTTTATATATACTATATATACTATATATACTATATATACTATATATACTATAGACAGAAGAGAGAGGAAAAGAGAAAGGTGATGAATATTTAATGAATATGGACACATGGCTACTTATAGAACAACAAAGCTGCAGAGGTATATATATATATGATAATAATAATAATAATAATAATAAATCATTTCTGTTATTTCAATTATAAATATACATAAATTGAATTATCTATATATATCTCATAACTATATAAGAATATAAATACAGATGATGAGTCTGAGAAGGTAACGCGTGCTATATTAAAGAATTATGAGAGAGATGTTATAGTAGATGACGTTGATGATAGAGATATGCTATGTATTGACGCCAAATGGTTTGGAAATATTGCTCGGTTTATGAATCATTCCTGTGATCCTAATGTTACTGTACGTGCAGTATTTGTAGAATATCAGGACAAACGTCTTCCGAGATCCTGCTTCTTTGCTAATAGAGATATTGCAGCAGGTGAAGAATTATGCTATGATTATGGTTATGTTGATGGTATATATATATATTATATTTGATATGTTTATTATAATTCATATACTTATTGCTATTATTCGATTATTCTATTATTTATTGCTTTTTTTATATTTATTTCTGTTCTATTATTTAATTGGATTTGAGTATTGAATTAAGACACTATATATATTTCTATTATTCTATATATTATTATATAATTAGGATCTGTAAAAGGAAGACATAAACCGTGTTTTTGTGGATCAGCAAAATGTAGAAAAAATTTGTATTAATTGTTATGTATAAATAGAGTAAATAAAAATATAAAACTATAGTTTTATTATAAAGTTATTTGTTTAGAATTTATCTGTATTGTTGATGATGAAAAATAATTTCAAAACAATAATAATAAAAAAAAATGACAAACAAATGAATACAATTAGAAGAAGAAGAAGAAAAAAAGTCCCAATTCAAAATAATTTTTTTTTTATTGTTTCATATTTAATTTTAATTCTTCAAAAGTATTATGTATATTTAGAGAATAATTACGAATAGGTTCATAAAGATCAGATTGCTCATCGCTATATAAGAAGTATCATAATATTATTGATAATAATAATAATAATAATAATAATAATAATAATAATAATAATAATAATAATAATAATAATAATAATAATAATAATAATAATAATAATAATAATAATAATAATAATAATAATAATAATAATAATATATACCAGAATGATTTAATAGATATATTAATGTTATTAATAATATCATCACAAATCTTCATTTTATTGAGAGTATCTTCACGTTGGCAACCCTCATAAAAGCAAACGGCAAATTCATTCACATCATCGGCTAATTGATCACACTATATATATATTATTATTATAGTTATTATATATGGAAAAAATAATGTTCCCAAATAACTACTTCTTATTCTATATACTTCATCAATAAATTTATCAAATGCTTCGATTTGTTCTGGAGGAATAAGAGCAGGCTGCTTAGTAACAATACTATATAGAATCAATAATAATATTAATAATAAATATAATATATATAATAAACATAATATATATAATAAACAAAATAAATAATAATAAACAAAATAAATATAATAAAAATAATAAATATAATAAACAAAATAAATATAATAAACAAAATAAACAAAAAAAAAACATAATAAACATAATAAACCAAATAAACAAAAAAAAAAAAACATAATAAACATAATAATAATAATAATAATAATAATAATAATAATAATACCGAACTGTTTGTTGATAATATTTGCCTATAGAAGTAACTGCATGTAAACCAATAGTAACTAATTGCTTTTGTTCTTTTGTTAACTTTATATCGAATTCTTCTTCTATTCCTAAGTCAAATCCATCTAAAATATCTTCATCCTCCTCCTCATTATCTTCAATCATCTCCGTAAATTCTTCAATTATATCTTTAAATACCACCATATGCTATATAAAAAAAAAGAATAAACATAAATAGAATAATATATAAATAGAATAACTAAATAAATAAAACATAAACATAATAAACATAATAAACATAATATATCTACCTTAAATAATTGTGATTGAATAGCTAGCTTATTACTAGTAGGAAGTTTCTCGAGATCTAAACATGCGTCTTTTACAGCACCTACCATTGAGGGACTTAAGGCCTTGGATTTCTATATATATATATATCATAATATATAGTATAATAATAAAATAATTATAATATAATAATAATTCATAAAATATAAAAAAAAAACAAAACAAATAAATATAAAATTTTAATTTCTATATACTTTATTATAACATAATTGAAAATGTTCAAAGAATTGAACACTGGCTACATAAATATTACTATATATAATAATATTATTATGAAAAACAAAGAATAATAGTATTGAAATTCTCAAAAACAATGTATAATACATTAGTTATACTTAATCTTATCTAGAGTGATTTGACGAGAAGCAAGGCACATTCCACAACCCATACTTAATCTAGAAACAGCTACTAATCCACTAAAAGAATTCTCTATAACCTTAAGAAGACTATCTAACGCATCTTCATTCACTCCATTATAAAGAAGATGAAGTTTGGTTAAATCGTATTCTAATTTTTTTCCAGCCTCTAAGATGACCTTACGAAGATTCACATAATCATTAACAGAATATTCAGTAGGTTTAATGTCGACCGGACCATTCAATTCTTTATAATACTTTTCAAAAGTATCGATACAAAGTTTAAGTCTACTGTCTATAGGATTCTTACCCATAATATACAATTTAATAGAATAAAAATGAATTAATAATGAAAAATAAAATTAAAAGAAAACAACGGTTATTGATTTTAGTTTTTCTTTTGTTCGTTGTGGATTAAATACAATTATATTAAGTATATAAACAACTTTATTATCTTTCATTATGATTGGAAAACATAATTTTGATATTCTAAACATGATTTTCCACATCTTATAAAAACTCGAATTTATTATTTTTTTGCTTGGTTGTTATGATAATTCCAAGATCATCAAGCTATGAATCAAAACATATTGAATTTTATGTTAAATAGAAAGTAATGCTTCAGGAATTTTCAAAAAATGTGTATACTATAAGAATTGTTGGCTATTTTCTGAATATCATGATTTTTCGTATGATTTGACGCAGATTTTCAAATTCTTTCGATAAAAAAGAAAACAATGCGATAAAGCAGGTTTTGATTGAAAAAAACGATTTTCTGGGTATAAAAACTAGATTTAACATGGGGATTGATATCTTCTGTTTTAAAACAATCCATTTGTTTTTGAAAACATATTGTTTTTATCTTTTTAAAGAAGACTAATAACTCAAATAGAGTTTAGAAAATATTATGTATCGCTCCAGCAATCAAAAAGGGCAATTAACAAATCAGAATAATTCATATTATAATAATTCAATAAATGGTCTTAATCGAAATAATCCTATGAATGGTATAATTGTTTATTCTAATATAGATTCATTCGTATATTTAATATTTAATTTTATTTAGATTATAAGAAAAGGGGTAATCATGGGACCTCTACAGTAACAGTATCCCCTAAAGTAGCTCCTGTACCCATAAAAGTCTCAAGTATAAAATCATCAGGAACTCAATTAGAAAAAATATCAACAGGTAGTCCATTATTTGATTCTCCTGAAACAGCACCTATGGATATTATTCAATCAAAATCAGCTTGGACAGGGACATCTACAGTTGAAAAACAAGGTATGAATAGGATTACATATTAATTGCTATTATTTTCTTTTTATTTATTAATTTTTTTTTTTTTTATTTATTAAGTTTATGTGTTTTATTTTTATTTATTTATTTACTAATTTTATTTTATTATTATTATATAGATGGCTCTATTAAGATGACTAATACTGGATCAGATGCTTATTTACCTGGTATATATTATATATTTATGTTTTTATTTGTATATTTTTATGTTTTTATTTATATATAGTTTGTTTATATTTATATATATTTATGTTTTTCTTTATATATAGATAAAAAGCCTATAATAAATTCTTCAGGGATGTCTAACTCAAATAATGATAAAAATATGAATAACACAGATAATAAAACATATAATAATTCAAATTCGAATTCTCTACGTAAAAGTATATTTATTATTATTATTATTATTATTATTATTATTATTATTATTATTATTATTATTATTATTATTATTATTATTATTATTATTATTATTATTATTATTATTATTATTATTATTATTATTATTATTATTATTATTATTATTATTATTATTACTATTATTATTATTATTATATAGGCTCCATAACTAGTGACAAAGACGAACACAAAGAGATATATATATATATATATATATATATATATATATATATATATATATATATAGTGATTTGACTACTAATGATAATGCTTCAAGTCGAAGAAGAAGAATTAATTGGGATTGTATATATATAATATATATATATATATAATAGTATATAATAGTATATAATAGTATATAATAGTATATAATATAATATAATAGTATATAATATAATATAATATATATATAATATATATATAATATAATATAATATAATATAATATAATATAATATAATATAATACAATATAATATAATATAATATAATACAATATAATATAATATAATATAATAGTATATAATATAATATAATATAATATAATATATATATATAGCTTTATCAGATTCAGATTCTGACAGTTCTTTTCAGATGTCGATTCCTTCTCATTCTAACCATCCCTCGACGGATTATACTTCCTACCCAACAATGACTATCACAACTACATCCTTTCCTCCTTCAATTAGTATATATAATATTATATTATTATATATATAAATTCTTCTTCTTTTTCTTCTTATACTTATTATTATATATTTATTATTATTATTTTTTTAGAACCTCTTAATGCTACGCCTATATTATCTAGTACTACTTCTCCTGTATATATATATATATATATATATATAATATATTTATATAACTTGTTTCTTATTCTCTCTAGCCTCTGATTCCGACGAGACCTCGTTCAAAAGAAGAGATTGAGCGATTAAAAGAGCAACAGCGTCAGGAAGCGATAGAAGCATGTGAAAGAGAACGAATCTTAGCAAAAGAAGAAGAAGAGAGAATGAAACAATTAGAAAGAGATATATTGATGAAGAAACAATTAGAGAAAGATAAATTATTAGGCCGTAATACTATTAATAATAATAATGTTGATAATAATTATTCTAATAAACATGATAATACAAATAATAATAATATCTCAGATAATAATTATTCTAATAATGATGATAATGATAATACAGAGAGTACTGCACCCCGTAAAGGTTCTATTGAGTATTTACAAAAGTCTATTGCTGATCATCACATGAATGTTATTATACGTCCTAATAATAATCCAGAATCTTTCAGCCTTCTTAAACGAGATCCTCTTCCGAATCATTCGAATAGAACTTCGAAATCTAGATGGAATACGAATAGTTCAAATATCAATACTGGTAATAGTAACAATAGTAGTAATACTAATTCTATATATACAAATCAAAAAGGAATGAAGAATCGATCGAATACTAAAATGTATGCAGATACTGATTATGCAGATTCTACTATAAATAGTAATCCTACTAACATATACCGTTATCGTAGTCAATCTATAAGAGACCCAACAGGGGATGAGAATATTGTGAATACTTCCGCTGAAGATTATGTCAAACAATTTGGAAATACTGGAATAAAACCTTCAAATCGATATGATAATGACAGAAATAATCGCGGGAATCGCGATCCTTCTACTCATAGAGAAGGGATCTCTGAGAATAGAGACAGTTCTCGCAATGACCGCCGATCCCGTGATGACTCGAGACGACTTCTAAGAGAGTCTGAAAGTCGTCTGAATGGTTCTGAATCGTATTATAATCGTCAATCTTCTCATGATATGTCTTATCATCAAGATTCTATTAGTGATACTAGTTCTATTTATAGTCATCATACATATAGATCTGATAGTATATCTTCCTCTACAAATGATCGCAGAGATAATAATAATAATAATAATAATAATAATAATAATAATAATAATAATAATAATAATAATAATAATAATAAAGGAGCAAAGTATACTTCTGAGCGCACTGGCTCTATTCATAGTCGTCGTTCGTCATTAGCAGATGAAGAAGATGATTGGAGAGCTCCAAAAGATACAATGAAAGATATAAATGATACTAAAAATCAAAATATAAAATCGAATGAACAAATTATTAATGCTTATACTAATAATAATAATAATAATAATAATGCTTCTAATTCATCTGTTCCTGGTTCACGAAATAATATATCTATTGTTTCTCCTAAAGAGAAATATATTCGAAATTCTAAGGGAAATAAATTAAGAAGAGATGACACCCTTCAAAAACCCTCAGAGATTTCTCCTTTGTCATATGATTCGTTGAAAGAGGGAGAAACGGCTGAAGAGAATAAAAAACAACGAAAAGATACTCGAAAACAACGAGGTAATATTAATAATAATAATAATAATAATAATAATAATAATAATAATAATAATAATAGTAATTATAATAATAATGACTCTACACTAAATTCTTCTTCTAATGATAAAGGTAGTAATACTAATAATAGCACTGTTGATACTACTACTAATTCTTCATCTACTCCTCGAAATAATAATCGTGGGAAAAAGGGAAATATTATAAAACAATCATCCAATCAAAAGGATTATAATGTATACAAATATTATATTAATATTTTTCTTTTATATAACTATGAATATTAATTATACAATTATTTTTTTTTTTTAATTCATTTACTCTACTATTCTATATATAGAGACCACATGTTCAAGAGAATTCAAAGAATTCATCAACTCGTAGACCAAATACTACTAATAATAATAATGATACTAAAACTATTAATGTTAATAATACTACTACTGATTCTAGTCGATCTAAATCACGTTATACACGACCTAGTACTAGTTCTACTACAAATATAACTACTGCTTTATATAAGAATAATAATAATAATAATAATAAGATGGGAGTCCATGAAATGACATCCTCTACTTCTTCAAATGTGAATAGTTCTTCTATTGATAACAACACTACTATTAATAAGAATATGAATAAGAATACTAATAATACAGGTGTATCTACAATAATAAAGGATAATAATAAATTAAGAAGAGACGAAAGTTCTTATAAATATACAACATCTTCAAAAGATGGTCCAAATCAAAAACAATCTTCTATTAATAATAATAAGAATAAGAATTCTAAGAATAATATAAATAGAAACTCTAATAATATGAATAAGAATTATAAGAATAGAAATAATAAGATAAATAATACTCCTTCTCCAACGGTTATTGATGACTCTGATGATTCGGTTGTTGTTCTTTCTGTTCCTATTTCAGCCACTTCCAGATGTATTCAGGAACCTCGTTCAAAAGATGTTTTTGAGTCTATAACTAAGTCTTCTGTCGCTATATCTCCTATATCTTATTCTGAAGTTGTAAAAAAATCTTTAATAGAAGAGAAAGTATCTATTTCAAATAATAACGATAGTAAACAAAATAATTGTATCATGAATAAATCTTTAAAGTGTAATAATCTAAATAATGATACTATAATATCATCAGAAAACAATTCTCTTATTCAGACTTCTAATACTGCTGCAATGAATAATAATGATATAAAAAATAATGATATAAAAAATAATAATGATATAAAAAATAATAATGATATAAAAAATAATAATGATATAAAAAATAATAATGATATAAAAAATAATAATGATATAAAAAATAATAATGATATAAAAAATAATGATATAAAAAATAATAATGATATAAATACTACTAATTCCAGTATATCATTACCTATTAATGTGACTTCTGCTTCTCTCCTTCCAGAGGGTGATTCTGACAGTCACGATGATATCTTTTATGAGACAGTCTCTGCATCTGATAATGACGCAGATGCTGAAGAACATTCTAAAGAAGATATACACATGATTCACTCGACATCCTCTCCTCTTCTTGGATTAAAATCATCTATTTCTATTCCTATAGGTATGAATACTTCTTCTTCTACGACTACTACTACTACTACTTCTATTACTAGTAATAATGATAATATACATAATCTTTCTACTAATATACAAAATAGATCTATATCTACATCAAATTCTATTCTAGGAACTTCAAGTACTATTATGCCGGTAATCCCCGCGGGAACTCCAATAAATAATGGATCATTCCCTTCTTCTTATGGTTCTTTAATGTCATCCCCTTATTCTGGACAACCATCAGTTTCTTATTCTAAATCTATTCATGATAATAATAATACTAATAATAATAATGCAAATAATACTTCGACGAGTAATAATAATTCTTCTTATTATATGAATTCAAATTCTAGACGATACGAAGATCCCCGTGGAAATGCTATAAAGAATGCATACGAATCAGCTGTAGCTTATTCAAGTCTTCCTTCTTTGGCTAGTACTAATAATAATGCTAATAATAATAGTAATATTAACACTAATAATACTAGTATGTATAATTATAAATCGATGTCTTCTAATTCTGTTTCAAATAATAAATCTTATTTATACCCACAAAATGTATATAGAGATCCATCTATACCTTCTTCTATGAATATAAATATGAATATAAACACACCTTATAATAATATAACTTCTTCTCCTTCATTATCTTTAGTGAAAGGTATTACAAATACAAATAATACTAATACTAATACTAATAATAGTATTCCTGTTACAACTACTACTAATGATACTACTACTAATAATAATATGACAACTTCAGGTAATATTCATAGTTTAATAAGTACAAGTAATACAAGCAATCATAGCTCTTCTAAGGATATATCAGATGCAACTTATTCTAATTATACTCCTATTAATAATGTTAATACTGTACCTATTCTATCCAATTCTTATGTTCCTTATATAGCTTCTACTGATGGTACTACTAGTTATTCATCATTTACATATACTCAGCCTGTGACTTCTCAAGTTCTTATTTCTTCTTTTGATCCTAATACATATAATAAGACAAATATGCCTATTACTTATGGTTATCCTTATGGTATGAAAATGGGGTATATACAATCGTCTGATGGGACTTATTTATCTCAAGAAGCTATTAATAGTTATTATAATAATGGATATACAATTTCTCCTGTATGTACACAAGGAAAAGGTATTATGCAATATCCTACTACTGCTATTCCTACTACAGGTGGATATATACTTATGAATAATAATGGCACGTATTTACAACCACCAAATACTATGGGAGGAACTGCTGTAATGAGTACTATGAATATGAGTATTAATAATAATAATAATAGTAATAATAATAATAATAGTGGAATTATTCCAAATGATTATGATAATAATAATAATAATAATAATTCTAATAATAATACTATTGATACTCGAATCTTATCATCAACAAATAGTACCTCTAATTCTTTCAGTGGAAATTCTAAAGTGACTGGAACTGGACATTATATATATAATAATACTACTACTACTACTACTACTAATAATAATAATAATAATAATAATAATAATAATAATTCAAAAACTACAATGAATGAAAGAATGTCTTCTCCTCATGGTTATGATAATAATAGTTATGTTTCTTCAGCTTCTTCTCCTTCTTCTACTTCTATGATTGGTACTTCTTTTCGTGGTCCGTTGTCTCCTTCTATGACTAGTACTCCTTCTTATTCTATAAATAATAGCCCTTCTGGTATACCTATTCAATATATAAATACATCTACTATGTCACCTCTTATTCATAATGACATGAGTTATACTTATATGAATAATGGCATATATACAAATACAACGAATAATAATAATAATAATAGTAATCATAATAATCATAATACTCATACTGGATCTATGAATCATAATAATTATCATAATAATCATACGATGAGTAATCAACAAACAAATAATCAAACTAACTATTCTAATTCTAATTATTATTCCTATAATAATAATAATAATAATAATAATAATAATAATAATAATAATAATAATACTGGTTATTCATCTTCAGGTATGATGTCTCCTCAACATAAACAATATTCACGTCGTTTCCCTAATAATCATGCTGATAATATAGATTATTCAAATATGAATATGAATATGATTAGTAAATATTCAAATTCAAATAATTCTATAAAAACCAATGAAAACACAATTATGATTCGTACACCTCCAAGTGAACGAAATAAACACAATTATGATATGACACATAATTCTTCGAAATTCGCTTCACGTGATGCACATACTGATGCACGTGATGGTGACTCTATGAATTTACATACATCGAATTCTCATATTTCTGATGAAAATAATACAATATATTCCTCTGTTTCTTCTTCTGTTTCTCTTTCTAATAATTCTAAAGTTTTTAATAATAATATTAATAGTACTCAAAATATTGTTCCTGAAAATAACTCTTCTAGTATAGCTACTATCAATAATAATACTGATAATAATAATATTGATAATAATAATATTGATAATAATAATATTGATAATAATACAGATACTAATAATAATAATACTGTTACTACTACTACTACTACTAATAATAATAATAATAATAATACTATTAATACTACAATTAATACTATTAATACTCCTAATAATAATACTACTACTAATACTGTTTCTGATGTTTCTTCAAGTACCGATACTATACCTATTTCTTCTGATTCTTCTATACCTATTTCTATTCCTATTTCTATACCTACTTCTATACCTACTATAAATAAAGAAGAAGCAAATTGAAATTGTTATGAAAATTAAATTATGAATAGATTCAATTTCTGAATTTTCATCTTATATATTTCTTTATATGTAAATAGAAAAATCTATTTTGTTATATCTATATATATAATAATTATTATAGATTTCTTATTTTTTTCATTTAAATTCAATTATATATATATATATATATATATATATATATATATATATATATATATATATATATATATATATATATATATATATTTATATATTTAGTTTTATTTTCATTTCTTAATCGTTATTTGCTTCATAAATTCTGTTTATTGCTCTTTCTATTTGTTCTTTTTGTTTTGTCTCTTTTTTTATGTTGTTGTTATTTTTGCTACATATGTATATATTTGCAAGAAATTAATTGTTTTTTTTTATTTTTATTTTTTTGCTTTAGAGTTTATATATTATTATATATACAATATATATTGTATTGTACAACTTTTTAAAAAATTTCATTTTTACTATTTTTAATTGTATTCTTTACTTACATTTTATCATTATGGGTTTACTGTTGTTTTGTTATATATTAAAATATTTTATAATAAGGGTTATAAAAAATCAATATATATATAAAATGTGTAAAAAACATAATTAACAATATTTGCTTCAAACAATAGAGAGATAGATGAAAGACTTAGATTATATAAAGTTCATGAATATGAATATGAATATACTGATGATTATTTGAACATAAAAAAGTAATCATGATATGAATAAATAAAGATAAAATATAAAAAAAGAAAAATAGAAAAGAAAAACATCTAAAAATTAATAATAGAACAGATTGATAAGCAATATAATTAATAAAGAATGATTAGCAATCTAAATATAAAGAAGCTAACATAACATCAAGGATAATTTCAGGTTCAATGTTCGGATATTCTACTGGAGGAACAGATGAATTAGCATAACTACATAAATTGAACGTAATAAATAAAAAAAAGGAGATATTTTGAGAAGAGATGAACAAAAAAATAATTAAAAATACCGTTTTCTGAAATGCATGTAATCAAGAGCAGCTTCCAAGACGTTTTGATCAAATAAATTAAGTGTGATAGCACTTTCAACAGGATGAGGTTGATCTATGAATAGTATAGAATAGAAATAAGTATTGTTGAAAAAACATTGACATACGTTGTAAGAGATTTGCCATTGTTTTAGACATATCTGTTAGTACGGATCTAGGGACAACGAAATCATGATTATCCTTGCTAAGAAGAGATAGATGATGAGATGTACACAAAGTTATACCTTCTAATATGAACATATTCTGTATCTGATTTTTGTGAATAATTGATAGGATTCATTTGTACTTTCGACTAAAAAGAATTCAGAACATAAAATCGATTTATTTTTTCTTTTGATATTTGTCGTTTTTTTAATTTTTTTGTAATATGTGTAAGTAATATCTTTTTGATAAATTAAAAGAAAATATTTTTTATCGTCAAAATTATCATTGAAACTTATCAACTGTGTTATACTAAAAAAGTAGTTTGTAAAAAAAAAATGTCGATTGATGCTTTGTATTGTTGTAAAGTTATATATTGGAAAAAGTATGGGAAACATAAGTATATTATGATAACAGCATGAATAAGAAAATATTATAAAAGAATGTTACATTTTTATTTTATAATTAAAGGAAAAACTTTTCTAAATATATCATTATTTTCTTTATTCACAATGACTGAATTAAAAAATAGTTCTGGGAAGAAAGATGATTTTTCAAAGTTGAAAAACTGATTGTAAAAGTGTGTTAAGAATAATCATTGAGAATAATATGAGGGAGTAGAATATTATAGATAAGGATATGAGTGTATATAGTTCATTATAAAAATACCATAAGCTTTGATGTCCTGGATAACTATAAAGAAATATAGACATAAGAATAATGTTAATTCTTTATGGCTGGTATAAATAGAATAGTTTTATATACAGAAGAATAAGTTGTTGAATTTCGTGAATATCAGTTTTATAAAAGTTTATAATTCTCTTTTGGAATTCTTTATGATTCAAATAATAAATCGAATTGAGTATATAATTATATATATTCTAAGCATAGAAGGAATAAATGATATATTTTATAATCATAATAAGTATATTAATATTTCTATATACTTTTCGAATATTGAAAGCAGAGAGATCTGTGATATGATTATGTGTATATTGAAAACTAATTTCTAATTGATCAAATAACTAGTATAATAATAATAATAATAATATAATAATATATCTAATTCTTAATAATTAGTCATAAGACTAAATGAATTAATGAATAATAATATAATAATAATAATAATAATAATAATATATATATATATATACATTAGGAATAGAGAGAAGTTGAAGTAATTTTAGTATAAAGCACCAGCCATAATAATTACGGGAATAAGAAGAAGTATATATATATGCTTTCTTTATTTGACTGATAAGAAATATATCATCAATTCTATCTGTTTCTATATATAATAATAATAAATATAATAAATATAATAAATATAATAAATATAATAAATATAATAAATATAATAAATATAATAAATATAATAATTATAATAAATATAATAAATATAATAAATATAATAAATATAATAAAATAAATATAATATAATAAATATAATAAATATAATATAATAAATATAATAAATATAATAAATATAATAAATATAATAAATATAATCAACATAAAAATATACTCAATAACTTTTGAATACACCAATATTTATGAACCCATAATTCTTCTACTTTTGGCCAATGAACTATAATATAATATTCATATAAATATAAATTAATAATTAATAAAAAAAAGAATGAATTTTTGATACTATACATTGAAGTGATGAAATAGTTTGAATTTCGTGAATAATGAATTCATAATTGTTTTCAATGATTGTTTTACGTCGATTTAATATTGTATAGTTAAATGGATTTATACATAACAATGCATAGGAACAAAGAAGATATTCATTGATATCAATCTTCATTTCCTTGGGTTTTATAGATAATAAAATGATTGAAAATAACTAGACTAATATATATAGATACTTTTATATATTGATTATTTTTATATAATAGAGTAAATGCCTCGTCATGTCTACAATTCTCATTAAAAATTAAATATAGGGAATCTGATATACAATATTTTCATTACAGAGAATCCTATACCAAACTTAGAACCTTCCTTGACAAAATGAATAGATGTATCGAAAACAATGTCAATTTCATCTCTACAAAAAATAAATAACGTATAATATTACATGATTACATCTCAGGTGGTTGAACAATTAATTGTTTAAATTCATCAAGAATAGAAATTGACATGTTAATGAGAGAAATAAAAATAATTTCGTTCATTTTTCTTTTAAACTTTATTTTATTAAATTATTTCTTTTTCATAATTCGATTAATACTTTTCAATTGATTTATCTTCACATATTATGAATAATTTATTCACAAGTTCGAAATCATTTTGTTTAACTTTCCATCCTTTATTGAGTTTTCGTTATTTCAGTGTGGTTTCGAATGATCTAAGTATTGAGAAGATGGTTAAAAGGTTATATCTATTGATGCATCCTGATGTCATGAGTGATTATTCTGAGATTGTGAAACAAAAGAATGATAATTCTCTTAAGGTATTTTAAATGTTTTCTAATAGTATAAAATTGTATTTATTTTATTTCAAAACAATGATATCTATTAATTTGATATTCATTTAATAATAAAATTGTTTTATTTATTCTATTTAATATTTCTAGGTTCTTAATTCCTTTATACAAGATATGAAACCACTCTCTGATGAAACAAAGCGATTCACATCGTTACAATGTATTTTAAAAGAAATAATATTTTTTTTCGATTCTTCTATTCTATGATTTTATTTTTTTTGCTTTTTTTTAGTTAGTCGAAAACATTATGAGTTACAATTTGTCGTTAAAGACCAAGAAGAACCAAATAACAAAGAGAAATCAAAGACTATAGTATTTGATATTAAACTTCCTTCAAATCTTCAGACGTATATATAAATATACTTATTTTTATATAATTATATAAGTAAAATTATTATATATATATAGTTCTTTTACAAATATAGAAGTACGAAAGAAATGGCAAAGCTTTTATGATATTACCATGAAACAATTATTTTATAAATGTGGGGTAAGATTAATAATTATTTATATTATATTTATAATTTATTATTATTATTATTATTATTATATTAATTATTATTATTATTATTATTATTATTATTATGTTAATTATTATTTCATTTATCAGTTATTATATACATTATATATATGTATATAGCTTCTTGAAAGTCCTCCTCAGAAAGAAATTAGCTCTAATTTTGTGGGAACTGTCGATGATTTCTTTAATGTATATATATAATAATAATAATAATAATAATAATATATATATAGTTAAATAGTCATCAATTGTCTGAATTACAAAATAAATATTTAAATGAAGAGTATATATATATAATAAGAATAATATTAAAAATATAATATAATATATATATATATTATAGAATAGCTTTCTATAAACCCTCTCAATTTATGGATTATAAAGAAAAACTAAAATTTCAAAATACAATAAAACATAAAATATTAACACAATTCTTTGAAACAAATCATATACTTTATGATAATTTATCTTCACCCGAAATCAAGTATATAAATGAACGATTGAATCGTACATTAAATATAAATATAAATAAAATAAATATTTTTTCTCCTGGATGGAAATATATGCATATATTAGTCTCTAAACAATCAACATATCAACTCCTTAAAAATTATACATTATCTATACCTTATTATTATGTTAATTCAGATTTACTGAAGAATCTTCAAGTATTATTGAGACAAATAGAAACAGAAATTAATATTCTAAAACAAAATAAACATCAACTTTCACAACAAACCAAATCAAAATAATTAAAGTGTCTATTTTTTTGTGTTTAGTTAAAAAAAGAATAATCTACATATTCCTCAAATTCACTCAACATTATTAATGAAAAATATAAATGTATTTTTAAAATTTACTCAACATATTTATTTCATTTATTATAAACTAGATATATAAATTAACACGAATGCAGAGAAAAGCATTTAGTAACAAATACATTTGTTACTAAACTCTGAAGAAACAACTTGGAATATAAAGAAAATAAAAATGATTACAAAACATATTAGAATAGTGTAGCATTCTCATGTATTCATTGCTTTGTATGAGTAAAATACATACGTTTTAGAACAATAAAAAAAAACTTCCATAGCATTTCGATATAAGAGAATAAAAAAAATATTTTTTAAAAATTCAAAGTTTTTATCATCAAAATTCAGTCAAATTCAGAACAGTGTTATGGGTCATTTTACTAAAAATGGTATTTAAATAATAAGGTACATCTAAGGGTTATCGTGGGAAAATATCAGGAGAGTAAGAGGTTGTCTTGAATATATGTATCCTTAATAGAGATTTAATAGACTTAAAATCAATATTACTAAAAATACAAAAAAAAAAAGTGTTTTCTATTTATATTGTTCAGAAGACTTCTTAATTTCTTTATTATATTTTTCAAAAGATCCTATATATAATAGTTTAATATCCAATGAATTCTTCGTCGAACTCTTCCGTAGCATCTCCTACTTCTGATGCTACGTCCCCTCAAAAATCACAAAAAACATTTGTTAGAATAAAAAATGAAATCAGAAAAATTGATTTTCCTATTGGTGTTCATCCTTCTAGTACAATCGATTCTTTTATTAATTTAGTTTCTTATATGTTAAAGGTATATTTGTATCTAATATCCTGATTATTGCATTTAGCTTAAATACAATATGGTAGATTTGTCAGATTGCAAATTACTATTGAATGATCAAGTTTTAGAGGGTTCACGCACTGTTGAATCCTATAAAATTCAAAATAATGATGCTTTATTTATTGAATTTAATGTATCTATTGATTGCTATTCTTATTTTTTAAAGTTTAAAAATACTATATAATTAAATCCAAATTATTATTTTATTTTAGAGATCTATTTATAATTATACTTGAATGAATATGATTATATATCTATGAATATATTATTTTAGTTATCGAATACTTCTCTTCCTTCTCCTGTCGACACTGTTGTGCGTATTGATCAAAAGACAGAACAATGTATGTTTTTTTTTAATAATTTAATAGAATATATATATATTTTATTTATTTTTTTTATGGATTATTATTTTTTATTATCTACATGTTTTATAAGATATAATATATATATATAGTTCAAGAGATAAAAGGTTATATTGTGAATAATGATTATAAATCTATATTATTATTATTACAAAAGAAAAGTTCAAGTTTATTAGAAGTATCTGCTATAACTAAAATACTTGTCAATCAAGTGAAATTATGTACCATTGATTCTGTCTGTATACAAATATTTGATTATATATTACTTCAAAGACTACCAGAAAGTATTATTATTGATTTATTAAAATGGTTTCAAGGAATGACTTTTAATTGTATATATATACATATTATTTTTATTTAATATTAGTATAATTATTTTTCTTGTGATTCATAATTATAATTATAGTTTTATATTATATATATGATATTTATAAATGTAATAATAATAATATATATATATAGTACCAAATTCTAGTTTATGTATAAATATACTTGATATCTGTTATCGTGTATTTTCTATATATTCCGATATACAAACTACACTTCAAACAGTCCTTTTATTAAGGAATATTATGATTACTAATAGTATAGACATAGTTTATTTATTATTTATATTTTATTTAATATTTTTTATATTTTATTTAATATTATTTATATTTTATTTAATATTATTATATTTTTTTTTATTCTTTTTATTATATATATATATTATATTAATTAATTTTATTTCTTTTCTTTATTGATAAATAGTTATAATCACGATTATTTATTTGTTTTCTCTATAGTTCCTGATTATCTCTGTGATTATATTAATACAATTGACTTTAGAAATGGAGATAGTTATTTATATAAATTGATTAATAAAAATATAGATAATGTCAGTATTATTAATGAAATATTAATATGCCTCAATCATATCGTGAATTCATGTATGTATTATATTATATTATATTATATTATATTATATTATATTATTATATATAGCTTCTGTCTATTCTACGAAAGTGACAAATAATACCCATTTTTCTATTATTAATACTATTCTTTGTCAATATTATCAAAATAAAGATATTATTAAAAATATATTTTTACTTCTTGAATTGTTCCTTAATAATTGTATATATTTATTTAGTTATGTTGATTGTTTATATAACAATTAGTATTAATTTATTATATATATATATATATATATATATATATATATATATAGCTTCATGTGGTCTTTATTTATATCAATCGAAGATATTTGAACAGATTCTCTTTATTCTCCAGATTCAGGATGAGTATATATTATCACGTACACTCATGTTCCTCGCGAAACTAGCTCCTTTACGTATATATATATATTATAATATAATATAATATAATATAATGAGAAATAAAGATATATATTACTATGTTTATTACTCTGATTTTATTGTATATAAATATACAGTAAATAATATATCTATATATCTATATAGCTAATATAAATACATATTTATTTTATTATCGTATGTTTATTCCTCTTCTCCATATTTGTACGGCGCATGAAAAATCAGCTGATATACTCATCTATGGAATTCTTATATTTAGAAATGTTGCTTCTGATAGTATATATATATATATATATTGTTTTTATTATATATTTTTTAATATGTATATGAATATACTATTTTATATGATGATATATAATATTATATTTTTTTTATTATATATTTTACTTTATATATCACTATTATTTTAAAATAATAATAATAATAATAATAATATATATATATATATAGATGAGAGATGTATATATTTAATGAATGAAGGTGTTTTAGATTATTTGATTAATCAATTACCCAATTTAACTACAAAGATTCATGTTGTGAATACTATTAATACCATTAGAAATATTATTACACATAGTAGTATATATAATATATATATAATATATATATAATATATATATTATATATATATTTTACTTATTATTATGCTTATTATAAATTTTATAATATAAATATAACTAATTATTATAGGTTTATGTCAAGATTATATATTAAGTACAAATATTCTTCTTGGATTTGAGTCTATTTCTCATCATTTTCCTCAAGAAGAAGATATATGTAAACAAATATGTCTTTCTTATCAAGAAATAGCTAAAACTAGTATATATATATTATTATTATTATTATTTATAATTATTATTAATATATATATATGTTTATATAACATTATATATATATAGATAAAGGAAGAGAACGTTTAGTAAATATGAAAGTTGACATTTTATTGGATGATTATTTAACACAATTCACGTGCTCTTCTGCAATGAAATCATTAATTAATAATATTAAATCAGTTTTAAATGAAGAAGTTAAAAATGATAGTGCTTTTAGTAGAAGTATATATATTATATATAATAATAATAATAATAATAATAATAATAATATTATTATAATATAATAATAATAAAAGAGATTCTACTTTATATTATATACCTGCTCTCTCTATATATATATATATATATATATATATAGTTAATTCGATATCGAATCTTGGTCAGACTCCTAAAGTGACTGTTAAACTGCGTAATCGTGCGTTAGTTAAGAAATCGAATGGCCATTATGTAGCTGCTACCCCTACTTCTACTACTACTACTACACCTACAGATATCGTTACTTCTTCTTCTCCTATGTCTACTACGAATTCTACTACTACTCCTACTCATCAAGGAGTAACAATTTCTTCTTCTTCTTCTATTCCTTTATCTCCTACATCGTCTAATGCTTCTGTTGATGATATAGATATTAATAATTCTAATATTATATCTACAACACATGCTTCTCTTTCGAAAAGTCTTCCAAAGACTTCTTCTACAGGAACACAATCCTCTTTATCTATAGATACTGTATTAGAAACATTAGATCATAATTCATCAGCATCTTCAGATAGTATATTAAAAGAAATTGAAGTAGGAAATCGTTTTAAAGATGTAGCTATGTCACAAGATAGTAATAAATCATTTAATGATATTATAGAAGAAAATGGATTATCGATGGATCCTTCAGTTGCTACACCTATGAATAAAAGAAATAGTAAAGAAGATGAAGATGCTACGGATATACTTATTTGGACGTTAAAGAATCTAAAAAGAAGTACAAATGAAGAAGATATTATTACTTTAATTAGTATGATTAAGGTATTTATTAAAAAAGGTATATTATAGTATATTTTTTTTATTTATTATATTTATTATATTATATTATAATATTATATTATATTTATTCTATATTATATTTATTGTGTTTATTATATTATATTATATTTATTCTATATTTATTCTATATATATATATATATAGATGGCTCTTTGACATTACGTTATATTCGTCATTTCCGTTACATTCCTTCATACATTTCAAGTAGATTAGTGGCTTATAGTCATAACGAAAAGATGCACTTAGTTGGTATTGAAGTTATTAGTGCTTTTACTGAAGGTATATATATATATATATTTATATATTATTATGATTATGATTATGATTATTATTATTATTTTATTATTATTATTATTATATTTATATATAGATGCGTTAACGAGTGTATACTTAGAGAATGGTGATACTATTGAAGTAATGAATAATGATATAACTACATATATGAATAACATTAAAATATTAAATCCACTTCTGAATACACTTCTTATATTATCTAATAAACGTATATATATATATATTAATATGATTATTATACTTATGATTATGATTATTATACTTATACTTATGATTATTATTATGATTATACTATATATATAGCTAAGATGAAGGAACGTTTCTTGTCTATTAGTGTTCAGATATCTCTTCAGGAATTGATTAATAGTACTATGAATAAGAATATCAAAACTACTGCTAATTGTATCATTCAAAACCTTGGTATTACACGTATATATGTATTATAGTTATTTATTAGAATCATAATAACATATTTGAATAATAATAATAATAATAATAAACATAATAGTAATAATAAACATAATAATAATAATAGTAGTAATAATAATATATATATATATATATATATATAGGATCTGGTCCATCAGATGAAGTGACTTCTGATAATTTGGAAATTGAATTAAATCACAATATAATGCAAGTAGTATTAAGTCAATTAAAGAATGCTAATAGATCTACTAAAATCACTGTTCTTTTTGTTTTAAATCAATTATTCTATGATGAGAGTATATATATTTATGTTTGTTATATATTTAATAAAATTGAATATAAGTTTTTATTATATAAATACTAAATAATATTAAATATATATATATTTAACTATATATATATATATATATATATATAGCTACATGGGCAATAAATGATTTCTTTGATCAAAATGGTATAACTGTCTGTTTAGATATAATGAAACAATTTTATAATGACAAAGAAATTATTAAGAGATCTATTGATTTATTATATTCTCTTTCACATATAACTGCGGTTCTTAAAAGACTTGAATTTACAGGGATTTTAGAAGCATGTATACAGATAATTAATATATATAAAGATCATGCTCAAATAATATCTTCTACTGTTGCTACTATTTATGATCTATGTAAACTAGGTATATATATATATATATATATATATATATATATTATTATTATTATTATTATTATAATTTATATTATTATTATTATAATTTCTCTTATAATTTATATTATTATCTATAACACTAATAATATATATATAACAATATAGATTCTATTTTATCCCGTTTAACGAGTAATTTATCGTTATTGAATTCACTTCTTTCTTATTATGTATATAAAGATAAAAAAGAAGGAAATGATAATTTGAAATTATATGCATGTATTTGTGATTATATAATACGTATATATGTGTCATTAATAAAAGATGGTAAAACATCGAGATTACGATTAAATACAGATATTATAGATGTTGTTATAGATACTATTAAGAAATATAAAGATATATATAATATGCAAGCGGGTTGTTCATTCTTACATATATTATCCACAGAAAGTCAATTAGCGGATAAATTAAGATTGAGTGATGCTATTAATGTATGTTTATCAACAGCAGTGACGACTGCTGCCTATAATGAAGATACAGAACAATTAATCGAAGCTATTGATGCAGCTGGAGCTATTGCTCAAATGTCTAGTGTTAACATGCGTCATTTTGCTAGTATTCAAGGGTTTATGGTCATAGATAATATATTAGAGAAAATGGATAATGAGAGAGTAGCAAATGCATGTATTTCAATTGTACGTAATTTAACTCTTTCTGAAGATATTAGCAGAGATATATTAAATACACAAGTATTAGATAAATTAATTAAATGTATGAGTTATTATATGAAGAAAAATGATGAAGAAATCATAGAGAATTGCTGTGGTGCTATCCGAAATCTTACTGCTACTAGCTGTATATATTCATTATGATATTATGATTATATTATTATTATTTGAATATAATTATGATATTTATTATTTGGATATAATTATGATATTTATTATATGGATTATGATATTATGATTATATTAATTATACTAATATTACATATTAAATATTCTTATAATATTATATATATAGATGATATCTGCCGAGCTCTTATTGATTTGAATGTTCCTGCAATGTTAACAGCTGTTTTACATGCGTTTGGAAATAATGCTGAAATAGTATTCCAGTGCGCGTGGGCTATTCATGAATTTGCTGAACGTGGTATATATATATATATATATATATATATATATATATATATATATATATATATATATATATATATATATATATATATATATATATATATATATAGATAGTAGTCCTTGTTTATTCCCTGATACAACTGGTTCTTTATTACGTCAATTATTAACAGAATATAATAATAATGTAGATATTGTTGTAAAGATTAAATTAGCTCTTTCTTCTCTAAAAATGGAAGGAATAGGTATATATATATATATAACTATATATAATCTATATAATGAATCAATATATATATATCTATATATATATTATTATTAGATGTTTCATTCAGTCAATATTCTCCTTTAATCTCTTTCCCTTCCTCCTCTAAGGCTGCCCGTCGTAGTAGTATCAGTAACGTCTGTTTATCTCTAACAACATTATATCAAGAAAATATCACGGAAGACCAAATGGTAGCTACTTTAAAAGCACTTGAAACATTATGTATTAAAGGTATATATATATATATATATATATATATAGAATTGATTCTTCTTTATATATATATTTATTATTATATTATTTTTATTCATTTTTTGTTTTTTTTTTTATTCTTATATATATATATATATATATATATATATATATATATATATATGTATATATATATATATATATATATATATATATATATAGATTCTGTACGTCGTGATATACATGATGGTGGTGCTATAGATATGTTATTTATCGCTTTAAAGAAATTCCCAAAACACTTACAAATCCATCTTATTATATGCTCTATATTCTATTTCCTTTCAGGTGATGGTATATATTATTATTATTATTATTATTATTATTATTATTATTATTATTATTATTATTATTATTATTATTATTATTATTATTATTATTATTATTATTATTATTATTATTATTATTATTATTATTATTATTATTATTATTATTATTATTATTATTATTATTATTATATATATAGAACAATATTGTGATAGTCTTATAAAAGGAGGTATATTAGAAACAATAAAAAGAATGTTCTTTGATTTTGATAATGAAGAATTAGTTATACAATGTTTAAAGATTATTAATAATTTATGCTCTAGTGGTACATATATTATGATTATGATTATAATTAGTAATATATATATATATATATATATAGAAAAGAGTTGTAGTATGATTGTAAAGAGTCCTCTATTAGGGTTATGTATTGATAAGATATATATATATAAGAATCAAGAAATCTTTGTAGAACTTGGAGTTAATATTTTATTCCAAATATCATTATCCTGTATATTATTATTATTATTATATAAATATTATTATTATTATTATATAAATATTATTATTATTATTATTATTATTATTATATATATATACAGTGGATGATTTACGTTGTTTATCTGTATATTCCCTTCCTTCAATGCTCTCTGAGTTTTACACTACTATTCAAGAGAATCTATCTCTTCTTATTCGTGTTGATATACTTATATATAAACTTAATAGTATATAATATAATTATAATATAATTATAATATAATTATATTATATAGAAGCAGATGGAATTGAGGCAGATAGTGGGTATAATATTGTACCACGTGTCATTGAACAAATCAAAAAGCAGATAAATGATGTTAATGAATATAATAATATCCGACAAAATATTGTACTTTTATGTGATAGAGGTATATATATATATATATGTTATGATAAATGAATATATTTATATTTCTAACTATATAATTATATATATATATATATAGAGTCTTATCGTTTGGAGTATTTACATAGTAATGGATTAAGTTTATTGAATCAAGGATATAAGAGATATACTAAAGAGGATAATGTTGTATTAAATTATTTAAGAGCTCTTACTGCACTTACTAGTGGATGTATATATATATATATATATATATTCTATTTATAGTTATTATTATACTATTATATATAATTATAATTCTTTTTATTATTCAAATATATATATATATATATAGATAAATGGACTTCTGAGTTGAATGAGCCTATATTATATGCTAATATTATGAATATTATTCAAACTACTACCAATATTGAGATCTATAAACAAGCTATTGATTGTCTAGTCAATGCTCTAGCTAATAGTATATATATACTATATATATTATATATACATATTATATTATATATTTATTATATTATATAGTACAATGTCGAATTGCATTTATTTCTAATAATTATATTACTCCTCTTCTTGCATCAGTTACTATTATTCAGAAACGACTGGATATTGCTGAAACATTTATGAATGTTATTAGTTATTTCTTTGGTATATATATATATATATATATTATTATTATTATTATTATTATTATTATTATTATTATTATTATATTAGTTATTATTATTATTATATATATAGATGGTTCTGATTATCCTAATGGTGTGTTAGATGCTTTATATCATAATGTATTTGATCTCTTATATAAATATTATTCTTCTACTTCTATTTGTACCACTGTATCCAAACTAGTTGAAGCAGCTACTTCTAATTGTATATATATAATTAAATATAATTAAATATATATCATTAATAATATATCTAGCTCAAATGCAATATTATATATATAAATATGCTCCAAAGAGTTTACTAGATACTTTTTCTGTTTCTCTCTCAATGAATGTGGCAGTTAATAACACACTTCCTCTTCTTATCTCTTTTGCTTCCTCTCCAGGTATATATATTATATTATTATTATTATATACAACAAATATTAGTAATATATTCTTATAATAATTATATATTATTTATGATTATTATATTATATATCACATAAAATTATATAACTATAAATTATTCTTATTTTTATAATTATATATATATAGAAACAGTAGATTTATTGATAAATAATAATATTTGTGAACTATTCTTTAGTATTCTCTGCAAATCCATTCGAATTACTACTCTTAAACCTATTCTTAATGCTTATATATGCTTGTGTCATTATGGTATATTTATATTATTTATTATACTTATTATAAATTTTATATTTATTATGCTTATTATAAATATTATAAATATTATAAATATTATATTTATTAAAAAATTATACTTTTTATAAATATTATATTTATTATAAATATTATAAATATTATACTTTTTATAAATATTAAGCTTATTATCTTTATGACTAGATGCTTTCTTACGTCGTATTCAATCAAACAATGACCTTGTTCGTCGATTAAATACATTAAGTGTGAATATATTATCAGATCAAGAAACTATATTATTATGTCAGAACTTACTACATCAAATATGTGAAAATGACTTCAAACGTATATTATTATTATTATTAATATAATAATTATCTATATAATATATATATATATCATAATAATATATAGCTTCTCCTCCTGAAACAAATGATAATTTCGATTTAGGACCTGAACCTGATTTCCCGCCACCTGAAGTTCCCGCCAAATTATAATTTTTAATTTTGTTCTTAAAAATTTTAGATTAAAATTATGAATTTCAGAATTCTATTATTATAATATATAGAATTTTTTTTTTCATTTTAATATATATATATTATTATATATATATTATTATATATATTTATATCAATATAGATTTCTATCTTTATATCTATTTTTATATTCCTATTTATGTGTACAGTTCTTTGTTATCTTGTCAGCTGATATTTTTCGCTTTTTATATACATATCTATATATATATTTATATATCTATATATATTATTATCTCTATATTTATATAAATATCTATATCATTATATATATTCTTATACTCTTTCGTTTCTTTTTGTTATTATATCCTATATTTGTCATTATGTTTATAATAATTCATTATTATTAATCAAAATTTTTCTATAGTTTTTTTATATATGTATATATTTTGAATTTTATTTCTTGATTTTAATTTATTTTAAATTTTTTTTTAAATGTTTTAAATTTCTCTTTTTATACAGAACTAGTATTATGTTTTTTTATTAAAAATTCCATATAGCTATTTATTTATATATACAAACATGTATATAATAATTTAACATTATTTTCTTGTATTTTTCATTCTTTCTTTTTTTTTAATACTAATAATAATTTTTCAAATATTTTTATCTTTATGATCTTTGATCATATATGTGTATTATATGCATTTTTAATAATTAATTATCTTAGAAAATTATATATTTATATTTATATTTAGTACTCCTTCATATCTATTTGTTTACATGTTTAACGAATGTTTCTGAATGCTTTATTTTATTTTTTTTTGCATTATTTATTTTCAGATCATTGATGGATCGTTGTTTTGTTGTTTTAGGAATATTAATACTCTATTAAAAACATATTTATAATGTATTAAAGAAATTATTTATTGATTTCGTTTATTGTCACAATAACTATTCATATTCTATATATACATTTTAATTATTCTTTTTTATAATAAAAAAATATTATGTTTCTATATAAAAGAGACACATATTGATCATAAATATCATAATGTGTTCTATAAAATTTTTCTGAGATTTAGTTAGCAATATAAAGATAATATTAACAAATTTATATTGACCTTCTCAATGTATTCAAAGTTGTTCATGAATATCTGAATGACGTTTTGTTCAATCAATGAATATATTTTGATGAATAAAATAATATACATGAATAGTATGATACTATCATTTAAAAGAGATTTGATTTCATAATAAACGAATTATATTTATAGATAAAACTAGATAAGAAATCTAAATTGAAAAAAAAGAAAATTTGATAAAAATAAGTTCAAAAACCGTGGAGATATTTGATTTTTTGGGGTATTTATTTATATTATTATTTTGACGGTTCTAGGCGTGTATACAACACATAGAGACAAGGAGAGTTTGTTCATTCCATTTTTTCTTTCTGGAAAACGCTTTTGATATTGATATAGATATTCTAGAGTTCTTTACTAAGATAGAAATGGGATATATAGATGATAGTTATCAAAATGATTCAGAAATCACAGAAGCTGATTGCTGGACTGTAATATCTTCATTTTTTGAAGAAAAAGGTCTTGTTAGTCAACAACTTGATTCTTTTGATGATTTTATGAAATTTCAAATTTCTGATTTAGTTACAGATCAAAGTCGACGTAAAATTGAAATCACATCTACAAATCAATATACGATGGTTAATAATGATTATCAAGGTTATAAGCATCAAGTTTTATATGGACATATTTCTATCCAATCTCCAGTTGTAAAAGAACCTGATTCTAAAGAACCAACTCTTTTATGGCCTCAATTTGCTCGTTTAAGAAATTTAACATATGCTGCTTCTGTTCTTATGGATGTTACTTATAAGAAAACACCTATTAATATAGATGGAACACCTGATGGAGAACCTATTATGGATACTAATGAACGTCAATTACTTTGTAAAGTATTCTTTTTATTATTATTATGATCTTTATTTAGTTTTTGTGTTTATTGTTGTTATTTTATATTATATTATTATATTATTATATTATATTATATTATTATATTATTATTCTATATTATTATTCTATATTATTATTTTATATTATTATATTATATTCTTATATTATATTCTTATATTATATTCTTATTACTATATTCTTATTACTATATTCTTCTTACTATATATATAAATAGGTACCTGTAATGATACGTTCATGTTATTGCCGTTTAAATGGATTAAGTGCAGATAACTTAGCAGAACAAGGAGAATGTATATATGACTCTGGTGGTTATTTTATTATTGGAGGAAATGAAAAAGTATTAATTGCTCAAGAAAGACAAACAAATAATACTGTTTTTGTATTTAAAAGAGATCCTCGTGGAGCTATTTCTTGGACTGCAGAAGTACGTTCTGTGACAGAAGATGCGACACGTCCTGCGTCAGTCACAAAACTACTTATGTATATATTATATATATATTATTATATTCATATTATATTATTATTATTATTATTATTATATTATTATTATTATATTATATTATTATATTGATATTATATTATATTATATTATATTATTATATTGATATTATATTATTATTATTATATATATATATATATATAGGTATTCTCGTAAAGCGTCTAAGAAGATGTGTGAGAGATATATGATTCACGCTGCTATTCCTTCTTTTATTACTGATGTTCCTGTTTGTGTAGTATTCAGAGCTTTGGGGTGTATTGAAGATAGAGCCATTCTTGAACATATATGCTATGTATATATATATATATATAATGTATATTATAGTATTATTATAATATAAATATTATTATTCTATAGACATTTGATGATATTGAGTTAATGGAGAGGTTTAGACCTTCTTTGGATGAAGCTTCTCCTATTGATACTGAAGAAGTATATATATATATATATATATAATGATTATAATATATATATAATGATTCTAATATATATATAGTTAGCATTAGATTATTTAGGTCGTAGAGGTCCTTCAGAAAAGATTAATCGAGTCGGGAGAATTGCTTTTGCTCGTTCAGTCTTACAAAAAGATCTATTCCCTCATATTGGTACTGAGAAAGGTGGTTTAATAAATCGTAAGAAGGTATTCTATTTAGGTTATATGGTGCACCGTCTTCTCGAATGTTCTTTAGGAAGACAAGAAGAAGATGATCGTGATCATTTAGCAAATAAACGATTAGATTTAGCGGGTCCCTTAGTAGGACGATTATTTAGAACATTATTATATAAGTTTACTACGGATCTCAAGAAATATATGAGTAAAGCAGCCAATGATACGAAAGGAAATGGTACGGTTAAGATTCTTGGAGGACTCAAGGTATATATATATATAATATATATAATATATTATTATTATTATTAAACTTATTATATAGTCTAAGACTATCACAAGTGGCTTACAATATGCTTTTGCTACAGGTAACTGGGGAGATCGTAATTCAAATAAACAAGTTTCAGCTGGTGTCAGTCAAGCCTTAAATCGTCTGACTTTCTCCTCTTCATTATCTCATTTAAGAAGATTAAAAACACCTATGGATACTTCAGGTATATATATATATATATATTTATTATATATATTTATTATATATATTATTATTATGGTTTATTATATATATTATTATTATGGTTTATTATATATATTATTATTATGTTTATTATACTTATAATACTTATTATGTTTATTATACTTATAATACTTATTATGTTTATTATTATGTTTATTATTATGTTTATTATTAAACTTATACATATTATTATAACTCTCTCTCTCTATATATATATATAGGTAAGCAAACCAAGCCTCGTCAATTACATAATACCCAATGGGGTATGTTATGCCCTGCAGAAACACCCGAAGGAGGATCTTGTGGTATTGTCAAGAACTTAGCCCTGCTTAGTTATATTAGTACTGGAAGAACTGTATATATTATATATTATATATACAATTATAGTCTTTTATTATATAATATAATATACTAATAATAATATAGTATAATAATAGTAATAATATAGTATAATATAATAATAATATAATATAATATATTATTTATATAGCCTACACGTATATTAGAAATCTTACAAGAGCATGGTATAGAAGATTTAGAAGAAATTCAACCTTCTCATATCCCGCGATTAACTAAAGTATTTGTAAACGGTGTTTGGATTGGTGTTCATCGTAATCCGAATGATCTATTGGGCTGTCGTCAACTGCTTGATCCTGATATTAGTATGATTTATGATATCGCTCAAAAAGAAATTAGAATGTATATATATAATATATAATATATATTATATATATATTATATATTATATATATAGTATGTCTGATCAAGGTCGTTGTTGTCGTCCGTTATTTACTGTTGATGCTGTAACACAAACAATTAATTTGAAGCAGTCGCACGTGCAGCGTTTATTATTGTCTCCAAATGATCCTCAAAAATTAACATTCTCCAAATTAATTGAAGAGAATTATATAGAATATTTATCAGCAGAAGAAGAAGAATACAGTATGATCGCTATGGATCCACGAATGTTAAAGACTTGTACGGCGAACAAAAGTTGTGATACATTCACTCACTGTGAAATTCATCCCTCTATGATATTAGGTGTATGTGCTAGTATTATTCCATTCCCTGATCATAATCAATCCCCTCGTAATACTTATCAATCTTCTATGGGTAAACAAGCTATGGGAGTCTATATATCTACATTTATGAAACGATTGGATACTATGGGTCACGTGCTTTGGTATCCTCAACGACCATTGGTAGGTACGAAAGCTATGGACCAATTAAAATTCAGAGAATTACCAGCTGGTATGAATATGATTATTATGATTTCTATTATTCTATATTTTAATTATATTTCTATATATAGTAATAATAATAATATATATATATATATATAGGTATAAATTGTTGTGTAGCTATTTGTACATATAGTGGTTATAATCAAGAAGATAGTTTAATTGTTAATCAAAGTAGTATTGATAGAGGTTTATTTAGAAGTATGTTCTTTAGAACCTATACTGATGAGGAATCCAGTGAAGCTAATGGCAGTAGTGAACAATTCGGGAAACCACAAAGAGAATTGTGTGTCGGTATGCGTCATGGAGAATATATTAAATTAGATGATGATGGATTTGCACCTCCTGTATATATATAGTTATTATGTTTATTATTATTATTATTATTATTATTATTTATTTTTATACATATATTCTTTGTATTTTATTATATTTATATATATAGGCTACTACAGTTCGTGGTAATGATATTATTATAGGTAAAACTACTCCGTTACCTGATGTAATAGGAAAACCTTCTAGTGGTCAACGAAAGGATAACAGTACTGCTCTTCGTTCTCATGAATTAGGTGTTATTGATGCTGTTATGTTAACTACAAATTCCCAAGGGAATCGTATGGTTAAAGTTCGAACTCGATCTATTCGTATTCCACAAATTGGTGATAAATTATCTTCAAGACATGGTCAAAAAGGTACTATTGGTATGACTTATAGGTATGTTTATATATAGATATTATAATTCTATTAGAATAATATAATAACTCTATTATAATTATATAATAATTATATAATAATTATATTATAATTCTACTCTATATATATATATAAAGACAAGAAGATATGCCCTTTAATCAGGACGGTATTACTCCTGATATTATTATGAATCCTCATGCTATTCCTTCACGTATGACAGTAGGTCAATTGATTGAATGCTTATTAGGTAAATTTGGGTCTATAGTAGGAAAGGAAGGAGATGGTACTGCATTTAGTGATCTTACAGTCGATGATGTCAGCAGAGATCTACAAGCAGCTGGATATCAAAAAAGAGGATTTGAAGTATATATATGTTATTTATATTTTATATTCTATATTATTATTTTATATATTAATATTTTATTATCATATATTATATATTTATATTATTATATTATATATTTATATTATTATATTATTATATATTATTATATTATTATATATTATATATTATTATATTATTAAGATAAAATATTTCAAACTTTTATTGAATAATAATAATAATATATTATATATAGCGTTTATATAATGGTCATACTGGTCGTCCTTTATTGGCTCGTGTATTCTTAGGCCCTGTATATTATCAGAGATTGAAACATCTTGTTGATGATAAGATACATAGTAGAGCTAGAGGAATGACCACATTACTTACGTATATATATAATAATAATAATAATATTATTATTATATATTTTATGCTTTTATATTCTTCTATTTTTATTTTTTAATATTTTTATTTTTTTAATATTTTTACATTTATTTTATATTCTTATATTTCTTTCATTACTATATATATATATAGTCGTCAGCCTCAGGAAGGTCGTAGTAAAGAAGGTGGTTTAAGAATGGGAGAAATGGAACGAGATTGTTTAATTGCTTATGGTACTAGTAATTTAGTTCGAGAGCGTCTTTTCTTTGGTTCTGATAATTATAGTGTATATATATGTGATATTTGTGGTCTTATTTGTGTTGCCGATCTTGATCATGGTACTTATAATTGTACTAACTGTAATAACAGTACTAAAGTATATATATTATTTATTATTTTCATTATTATTTTCATTATTATTTTCATTATAATTATATAACAATAATAATAGTAATAATAATAGTAATTATTGTATAGATATCTAAAGTATGTATTCCTTATGCTTGTAAATTGTTATTCCAAGAGTTATTATCTATGAATATTGCACCAAGAATAATCACGGGAGGACCTGAAAAAGATGGATATGATAAATTTAATAATCCTATTTGGTCTTAAATAATATATATATATATATAGAAAGTCTTTTTTTATATATTTATCTATTTTATTAATTCTATATAATTGAAATAACTATTGTCTTTTTCACAACTTTTTTTGCATATTCGTATATATATATAAATACGTTCTTTCTAATAGTTTCATTTCATAAATCTAAAAAAATAATATATATATTTTTATAAATAAATTGAATCTTGTTTGATAAATCTTAATAAGTATGATATTGTTGTATATTTTTAATGTATAAATATTGGAGAATTCATGTTTATAATAATATCAAAACGATAAACTAAAATGATGATAAGAAATATAAAATAAAACAAGATTAAAAAAGAGAAAAGAAATGAATATATTATTAAGTAATCATATGAAAAATATATAATTATATTATAATATATATATTTTTGATAAAAAGAATAGATTGATTACTAGTAATGATATTAAAGGAAATATATATTGTTATATATTTAAACAAAAAAATACAAATATATAAAAAAAACAAATAAATAAAAATAAAAATTCATAATAATTAGTATATAAATCTATATATATATATATGCTTATTCTATCATTTCATTTTCATCTTCTGATTGTTCTTCTGTATATACATCAGGAATAACAACATTAAATCCAGATAAAGCAGTAGTAACAAGACAACCTGGAATTTGAGAATGAAAATGAACTTCTTTTATATCTTCTTGACCCTATATAATAATAATATATATATATATATATATATATATATATATATATATATAATAATAGAATAATTAGTGTTAATATATCCAGCATGTTCAAATAATAATTGTTGAGGAAGATCTTCTAAACCTTGAATATCCTGTTGATTCTCTACAGAGTCACTTTCAAGAGATAAATCCCATAAAGTCATCTATTAATGAATAATAATAATAATATAATAATAAATATAATAATAAATATAATAATAATATAATAATAATAAATATAATAATAATAATAATAAATATAAATATACTTGAGAATCAGTAGTAACAGCAAGAACAGAAGATTCACTTGGAGACCATTCCACTGAAGTTATACCTGCATAATTATTATTATACATATATACACAATTCTCACTATATAAATAATCATATATTAATATATACATATAATTAAGTATATATATATACTTCTTAAAAGCTCTAAGATCCCAGACTTTGAATGAATTATCATCACTTCCACTTACCATCAAATAACCAACAAGTCTATAATAATAATAATAATAATAAATAATAAGTATAATAAATAATAAGTATAATATAATAAATAATAAATATAATAATAAATAATAAGTATAATAAATAATGAATAGAATAATGAATATAATAATAAATATAATAATGAATAGAATATACTTATTCCAGGAGATGACGTTGACATCGTCATCATGAGCTAAAACACTTAAAACAGGTTCATAAGTAGCAGATCGTGTATCCCAAATACGTATATAACGGTCACTACTACATGTAGCAAATACCTATATATATATATGTTATATAATAAGTATAATAAGTATAATAAATATAATAAATATAATAATAATATACATTATCTTCATCTGTACTCCATTGAATATCTTCAATGCTTCTGCCATTACCACATGTAAATGGACGTTTATTTGTTGACCAACCACTTTGAGAATAAGTATGTAAATAAATATTACCATTATTATCACCTGTAGCTAATAATCCTTTATTCTTTCTATTCCAGTCCATAGCATAACCCTCTGTAGAATGAGAATAACTATATATAGCACCCTGATTAGGATTACGAAGACTATTACCACCATTAAGAATAGTAAGTTGATTAGTAACATCATAAATATCAATAGATCCCTTTTCACTCCATGTAGCTACAATCTGACTACTATCAGGCATACACTATTATATATAATATATAATATAATATAATATAATATAATATAATATAATATAATATAATATAATATAATATATATACTCTAACTCTATTAATAGCACCTTTATGATTAATACATTGATACATAATTTGAGCATCTGTATCTAATCCTTCACCATCATCATCTTCTTCAGGATCTATATATATATATATATATATACAACGTATAGAAGATATGCATATTAATAATAATAAATATAATAAATATAATAACCATAATAAATATAATAAATATAATAATAAATATAATAATAAATATAATATACCTTCATCAAATTTAGTTTTATACATATCAAACATTTTCATAACAACAAGTTTATTATCATTTTCATTTTCAGCTTGAGTACCACCAACTGCAAATAATGTCATAGGAAACTATATAATAAATGTATCAATTATTATATAGAAAAAACAATTAATAAAAAAAAAAAAATGAATAAAAAAAAACAATGAAAAAAAAAAAAACAAAAAAAAAAAACAACAACAACATACTCTAGATCTTTCTAAACCTAAATTATCATTTACAACATCAAAAGAAAGACAAGGCCATTCTACATTAAGAGCATGATACATAATATAAGCACTACTATCATAATCAAGTTCTTCACCTTCAACTAAACTATCTTTACCAACTCGAAATACCTATATGAAATAATAAAATGAATAGAAGAATACTAAAATTAGAAAATCTAGTTATATATATATGGATTTAACTAAAAATATTTTATATCGACTTGAAAAAAAGAAAGACTTACAGCATTTGGCTTTTCATCTTGTTCATTTTTATCTTCTTTTTCAATATCAATACCAGTAGCATCCTCATCCATAGCATCGTGAGTTTCTTCATTTTCATATTCATCGATTGTAGGATCTTCATACTCCATGGTATCTGCTTCGTCAGGATTTTCAGGAGTTTGATTCTCATCAGTTCTCTTCTTCTGGAAATTACTATTTATATTATTTCTCTTCATCTTTTCTTAATGTAAATAACAAATTGAATAAAAATACCACAATTTTTCTCTCTCATGGTTATTTGTTTTTTTAAAGATAAAAGGAAAATAATTTTTTTGATTTGTTTTCAGAACGCTTTTCATAGGGAATATTTTGTTTCTTTTTTTTTTTATTTTCACTTTTATGTAGTATACAGAAGTGATATTGGAATATAATTAATGATATAAAGCTAATAATAAAAGTAACTCATTGGAGCCTATAAGACTTCTGAAAAATGTTTTGGTCATAACATGTATATGTATTTTGTTGTGTATTTATGTGATGTAAATGAAATAGAAATGCATGTGAGAATCATTACAATAAATATTTAATTAGTGATTAACTCGAATAAGTATATATTTTATGAATAAAAAGAGATTTATTTCATTTATTAATGAAAACTGTGTATGATATATAGATTAATTTGTGGATGAAATCAACTTTGTATTTCTGTTGAATTTGATTATTTACATATATATTATTTGATAGTTATTATGAATTGGTTTCACAAATAACTTCTGAATCAAGTTTATTAACTATTGGATCATAATATACAAACTAATAGAATAGTTAAAACAAATATTTAATTTAGAAATCATTGACTTTTTCATTGTAAAAAGTTAAATTCTTAATTATTGTTTTTATTTTATTTTTAATAGTTGCAATATACGTTTTAAACAATTCCATGTATGATTTAAAAATATTTCTCTCTATTAACAGTATAAAATGACAATTATTATGCTATATATCTCGACATCTTCTTCCAAATTCATATTATATATATGAAGAATACGTGTCACGATTTGAATAAATGAAAAATATCAAAAAATATTATTATGGAGCGATAAAGAAAAAGTAGACGTTTCGTGATTCGTTGAAACTTCTGATTCTATAAAAAGAAATTTAAAAATTCAAAGATTTTCATTTTTCTTTTTCTAAATTTATAATGTTTAGTTCTTATTTAACTTCAATAATCATTTCATTTTTCCAAACACTTCTTACTACTGTGTTGTCGCCATTATTTTTTGTAGCTAGTGTGGTATCTCAGATTGCATATTACTTTACAACTAAAGAAGAAGAGCATCATACTGTCTTAATTACAGGAGCTACATCAGGAATAGGCGAAGGATTAGCTAGAAAATATTCTAAAAATTGTTCAAAATTGATATTAATAGGTCGTAATAATGAGAAGTTATCTTCACTTAAATCAGAATTATCTTCGGAACAGTGTTCAGTTTGTGTTCATTCTGTAGATATTACTGATAAAGAGAAAATGAGATCTATTATAAGTCAGTACAAAGATATCGATTTAGTTATAGCAAATGCTGGTATTAGTTCTACTTTATTACAATTTGATGAAACCCCTAGTATATTAGAACAAGTATATTCTAGTTGTAATGATTATAATATATATATATTTATAAATATTCAATATAAATTAATTGAATAATATATTTATAAATATTCAATATAAATTAATTGAATAATATATTTATAAATATTTAATATAAATTAATTGAATAATATATTTATAAATATTCAATATAAATTAATTGAATAATATATAGACAACAGAGAGAATATTTGAAACTAATGTCAATGGTACTTTTAATACACTTTTCCCGGCTATTGATAATATGAAAGTATATATATATAGAAACATATTTTTATAGGATTATAGTATAATTTCATAATTATTTATTATAAATATTCTTTGAAATAGGTTATCTATATATGCTATTTATAATATTATTTTATTAATATAATAAATATATTGTATATTATTATTGTTATTTTATTTCTCTCTTACTCTCTCTCTTTATATATATATACATATATAGTTACAGAAACATGGTCAGATCTGTATAGTTGCATCTATAGCAGGATTAGGAGGAGATGGAATTAATACTTGTTACGCAGCTTCAAAATGTGCTCTTACTTCTTATGCCGAAGGATTAAGATCTATTTTAGAACCTTATAATATTAAAGTGAATATTGTTACACCTAGTATATATATATTATTATTTATATTGATTTATATAAATATTATACTTATAAAAAATAATATATTTTTAATTGAAATTTATATTTTGTATTTTAAAAATTAAAATCATGGGTTTTCATTGCTAAAAATTTATTATTATTAAAAATATAGTTATATAGATATGAATACATTTAATAATAAAAAAATAATAACTATAACTATATATATTATATATAGGTCCTGTAGCTACAAGAATGATTAATTCAAATGGTTCTTCAGATCCTCTTACTCTTACTGTTGATCAATGTGTTAATTATATATATAATGGTATTCGAGATGATATGCTTTATATCTATTGTAATCCTATGTATATATATATATATATATATATATATATATTTTTTTTTTAAATTTTTTATATATTCTAAAATATATTCTAAAATATATATTCTAAAATATAAATAAACAGTATTAATATTCTTTACACTTAAATGCTTATTCAATTAATAATATATATATATATCTATAGTTTCTTTATATTACTTACGTTAATATACAAAGTAATGCCAGTTACTCTTAAAAGAGTTTATTTACAGTTTCAGACTTATTTAAGACATATTCATGTAGATGGATGTGAATATTATGAACCACAAGATGTAAAGATGAAGTCATATACTAAATCAACAAAATCTGAATAATATCTATTATATACTATTTAATAATTCTTTCTTTTAGCAAAAAAAATATTTTTTTTTATGAATCTGATTTATAAAAAGTATTTCCTATCTTATGTAGTTTATTTTTATTTTTATTTTTTTTGTGAACTAGAAAATATTTATTTTAGATAATAAAAGATTGAATAATATTGTTTTAAAACACAAAAGAATAATAATAACTAATTAATTCAAAATTATATTAGTATATTTTGAATAATAGAAAAAATTATATTTATACAAAAATGAAATTTAAAAATAAAACAAATATAAAAAAAAGAAAGAATAACAGAAGAAAAAAAAAAAATTAATTTAAAAAAAATTAGTTATATAATTAATTATAGAAATTGTAATAAGCAATATAATTAAACACTATAAATAATATCAAATAAAGTGATATCATCAATAAATAATAAAACTATATATCTTTATCGACAAATAGAATAAAAATGAGTTTTATTAGTATGATGAGTATATAATAGTTTTGATTGTTTTATGGTTATTTTATTTTTATAAATTATATCAGCTTCATTAAAATGTTTTAATACATGCTTAGGATATATATTATTATATAAAGTAAGAAGACTCATAAAAACATCATCATTTTGAAACAAATTATCCATATATGGAAATGTATATATATGTTTTCGAAGTATGTCTTTTGTATATAGAGTAAATGGACCATCAACAAAAGGTATTTTCCAAGGTAATATAAAATAAGGTTTTGACCATTTATCACGTAAATTAATATCAGGAGATGAATTTTTTATAATTCCCATATATGTTTTTCTTCTAGATCTTAATAATAGTTCATCAACTTCACTTGGATTTACACATATATCATCATCACCAATAATTACATTAGTAGTGGTTGTATTGGATATAATAAATAATTCTTCAATCATAAAATATTTTAATGTGTTATTACCATAATGTTCAACTATATTTGTACCTATAATATCTTGATACATTTCAGATTCTTTATAAATATTTGAAAATAATGGATCTGAACTATTTTTACTTACTACAAAATAAATTTTAAAATTAAATGCATATTTATGTTGATATTGACCCCAAGTATTTCGTATACCATCACGAATATCACGATTATAATAAGTAGATTTTAAAAAATAAATTAATTTATAATGATCAAAAAGATCTTTTAATTCATCATAACGAGGTAATATATAAAATGTAAAACGAGTACCTACAGGAAAAAAGAAGAAATTACTATAATAATCACGTGCATAAAAATCTATTCGTTTTCTTTCTATAGTTTCTTTTTGTTGATATAAATATTTAATAGTAGTATTTGAATCATAAATTTGAATAGGATTATAAGGATGATAATATTCTTCATAATCTATATAGCTAATACCTGAAGGGGGTAGAACTATATATTGACCATATACTATTGAATCTTCTATAAATGAAAAAGGTAAATGATTCTTTTGTTTTAAAGAATGTAATATATCTTTTGGATTCTTTTGAATAACATGTAATTTATGTTGTATCATTTTATACGTACATCTCCAAAATAATGTTTTAGAAGGATTTCTTAATTGTGTTGGATCACAATAATCTGGATATAATGGAATACTATAAGATTCGTAGATAGATTGAATTTTTGGAATAAATTGAATTGAAGAATTATAATTAGATATATTCTGAATATATCTTGAAGAAGGAAATGTATTTAGTGTTATTAATTCATAATTACTATGAACTTGAGTCTTATTAAAATAAAGTAGCTGACGAAGATGTTCAAAAGGACGTTGATATTTTGAATGAATAGAATCACTCATTTTTTTATAATTCTTCTTTATAATATCTATGTTATATTATATATAAAAAATAGATTTATAGGATATACTGAGTGCATTATTTTGATTAATCCACGAAGATTCTTTACTAGAACTATCATAATAATAGATTGAATGATCTGAAGATGATTTCGAAAATTTAGTTAATGTTTTGTGAGAAATATTTGAAGATAATACACCATGATACTCTATAGAAAAAGGAATTGAAAGAGATTGACAATTTATTGATCTGGAATGAATTCTAAATGCTTTCTTTATTTAAAATCATACGATCAGAGTATAAAGGGTTATTTGTGAAGGATAATGGATTTGTAAATTGAGTTGATTTCTTGATATTATATATAGAGATCATGAAGGCAATCATGCATATTATAAAAACATAATTCTTTTCTTTGAACATAGCAGCAATATTCGCAGAAAATGAATTAAGAAATTATTTAGATAATCATTAATGTTTTGAATTTCTTCGTAATTGAATTGAAAAATCCCATGATTTTTATTCTTTTAAATTATTTTTCTAAATAAGGGATTTTTGCAAACACATTGTTCATTAAAGTGTTTAGATACATTGCAAATATATTGAAATATCTAATTAATGATAAGAAATCTATAAAATAAAATAATAAAGAAAAAAATAAGAATGAGTATAGAATTTCACTTTAGAAATAGTTACTATCGAATTCTTATAGTTGATACAATATAGATTTCATAATTACTATTTTTAAAGATTTATATTAATTGATTTTCTTATTATTAAAAGGAAAAATAAAAATAAATGAAAATTTTTTTAAAAATATTTCCGAAAAATACTATTCTGGTTCTCTATTTTGAAGAATATACATTTTTACAGTGACTTTTGTAGTCAAATCATGGGAATTGTGAATGAATTCAATAAATAAAATTTATACGGAATTCTTTTAGTAAATAGTTTTTTCTCGTATTATCGTTCTTTTTGCCTTTACATTCAAGGTGATATAGGTCATTTCTTTTTTCTAAACATGACTCTATCTTTGCTGAGTAAATTTCTATGGTTTTCAACTATTTTAGTGTTATGTTTTATTCAAAGCAAAACAATTGTAGAAGAACATTCTATAGATTTAATTCATTCATCAAATTCAAGTCATACCGTACATATCATGATTATTATGTTTAAAAGTCTTTTTTTTTATAGTATAAAGATTTAGATCATATACAAACACACACCAAGTATGTATTTATTATATAAAATGAAAATGAATAATCGAATTTCTAGAAAATGTTTTCACAAAGATGCTAATAATATAATTTATCCTTCAGATTATTCTAGATTTTATCAGAATTCATTTGCAGAATATTGGGAATGGCTTTCTAAACAAAATACTTCGAATGTGTTACAATCAACAAATATCTTATTTCATACTTCTTATGAACCAAATATTGATTATTCTTTTATATTTAGATTTTCTAAAAAGAATAGATTATCTGATATAATTGATACTATACAAGATTTTCCTGATATTAGTTATTATTGGTTAAATAATTTTACAAAGATTCACAGACAATCCCCAGTATTATATGGTACATATTATATACAAAAGAAACTTTATGATTATCAGAATTCATTTGATTGTTCTAAAGCTAAATATATTCTTGTTGGTGTTGCTATATCAGGTATTGGCTCTCATGTTCATGTAATGGGATCTTTATTAGCAGAAGCTATCAATCACAATCGAATATTAGTTATGATTGATAATAATGATTCTTATTGGATAGAAAAATCGATTTGTACAGAAAATTCATTATTATGTTATTTTGAAAATATGAGTCAATGTCAATCTTATATAAAAAATACATATCAACAATTAAGATCTACTCAATATGTTATATCCAATCCTAAAAAGAATGATTTGAAAACATATGATAATGTTCAATATATATATTCAAATACACAATCTATTACTGTATATGAGTCTAAAAACACTATTCCTTATTTTGTTCAAGAATTTTGTGATGAATTATCTTTATCTTCTGAAGAATGCTTAGTTTATTGGAGAATACAAGCATCTACATTCATTTCTAGATTAAATAAGAAATTCAGTAGTGTTTTAAATTCTCGTTTAAAATTAGATTGTATAAATTGTTTAGATTCTTATGATGTTAATATACATATACGTAGTGCAGATAAAAAGAATGAAATGATTATTCCTTCTCCTTTAGTATTTAATTATCCAATAAATATTATTCAAAAAATACTTAATAAAAATAAACTATCAATATATATAAATGGTGATAATGATGAAGATATAAAAACAGTTGTACAATCTTCTAATAATATATTTATATATATATCTAAAGAACGAAGAGAAAATAAAGATGTATATAATATAATAAAAAAAGAAGATATTGTAGTTTATTCTTTTCTCAATTTAAGAGAATCATTGAAATCAAGTATTCTTATAGGTACTTATGAGAGTAATTGGATAAGATTGATGATTGAACTTAAATTGACAATTGGCTATGGTAGTAAGAGTTTATTCTTTGAAGTTGGACATGGCAATTGCATTACATATATTGATTGCCATAATACAAAGAATACATTTAATCCTGTGTGGTAAAAACAAACATACATTTAATCAACTTTTATTTCTATCATTTAATTTCTTCTATTAATGTATCATGTATTAATATTTATATGATATTTTTATCTAGCTTTTATTTAGTATTTGTTTTTTCTATTTAATTTTATAATAATAGTTATTAAAAAGTTTATATCTTTTTTCTATATTCATCATGAATTTATAATAATTATTTTTTATATACGATGGTTTTAGTATTAATAATTATTCTTGTATTGTTTAAAGGGTTCTATTTGTTTTTTTTATATATTTTTAAACATATGATTTATTTATTAATCTAAAAAAGACGTAAAATCAGTATGAACATCTTATTTTGTATTTTTTATTATGACTAACTGAAAGAAATTACTTTTTTAAGTTGAAAATGAGTTGATCTATATTTGAACTTTTTGTGCTTTAGAAACCATGGAAATTTAAGATTCATTTTTTGAACTATGGAATGAATGACGGTAGTGAATATATATATGAAATCATTTAGTTTATATAGTTAAGAAATTATTAAAAAAACAATTCTATATATTATATTTAAGCTTATTAGATATAAAACTATTTAAAACATAAAGAAAAAATGATTATTTGTAGCTTATTATAATATTAAATATTATTCAAATTGAAATTGAATATATTTTTTGAGTATCTTATAATTATGGTTATATATAGATCTATTTATATCGAATATTCGATTAGAATGTTTGTATCCATTATGTATTAAAGATATATTCTATTCCTTAGAAAGAGTAACAATGCGTCGTATATAATATAATACTATAATATATTTATTATAGTATAATATAATTGGCCAGCTTCTATGAGCCCTTTTTTTATCATATGGAATTGTCGCCAACATTTGTAACAAAATATTTATTTTGTTAGATATATAATTTTATATTTTTATTCATTCAACTTATATTCAGCAGAAAATGTCAATAATTTATTGTCATAATAACTATCACAAAAATGAGGAAATATGAAGAAAAACGAATCTTTATACTTGTCTTTTTTATTACAGAAATGAATAAAAAACTGAGAAAATTACTTTTTTTATGTCTGTATATCTTAGAATTACTTGATGAATATTATTTTGTATATATTTTGGTATCAAGTTAGTAAATTGACATAAAATAAAGAAAAAATGTTCATTAAAATGGGAAAATCATGTGTGTTATATATTTTAAGAAATATATTGATATACTTATATATATCTATTTTTTTATTCATTTTTTTATTATTATATTAATTTATTAATTTATTTTCATGATTTCTAAATATTTCTTAATGCTTTTATGATATATTTTTATTGAAAGTATTTTTGCTATAAACTAGTTTTTTCTTCAATGTATTAATAATTGTAGCTAATTAAAAAAAACTCTTCATTTATTCTTTTTATAGATTTAGATATAAAAAACATATAAAAATGAATAAAGAATAATAAAATGGTATTTTTATTTAATTCTATCATCTATAGCAGCATCTTTTTTTGTATTATTACTTTAAACACACATTTATTTTTGCTAAACAAATGTCTAGACCATTAAAGACCTATAGTTCATAGAACAGGATCTAAAATTGGTTTTTGTTTCATTTTTAGGAAATAAAAGATCACGAAAAATTTTGTTACATAATAAAAGTATATTTATATATTGAAAACATGTGAAAAAAGAAAATAATAATATATCTTTTTGTAAAAGATGACTTTTTAAAAGTATTTAAGTGACTATTTTTATCTTTTTGCATTTCAATTATCTTAGAAAGGATCAACTATCTGGGAGAATCTTTTTTTTATTTCTTTCTTTCTCAAAAAAAAATTAATAAATATATATTTTTGTGTTTTTTATTTGTTGAAACTTTTAAAGTTGATAATGATATTAGAGTTGTGATGTTATAATTAGATTTTCAAAATAGTATATTGAAAATGTTCTAATTATTATTTATATCACTTTGTGGTACTTTTAATTATTTCAAAGACATCACGGGTAAAAATAGCATTTTTATCCAATTTAAAAAAAGAATCTAAACTGTTTAAGTAAATGATATGAATAAGTATATTATTTAAAGCATTAGAATTTCCTTTATTCATTTGATACAGGAAATGTATTTTTTTAAATAAATTTTTATGAAATTTTACAAAGTTTATTTATTTTTAAATCATAATTTTAAAAGCATAATCCATTTTTTCTTCATGAATACAAAATATAAAAAAAACAATAAAACATAGAGTTTTTATTATTAAATTATATTTTAATTGTTCAAACATCGAATAAGTTAAAAAAACTATTAAAGATATTATAAATAAATAAATAAATAGATTAACTAATATGATTATTATAATTTTCTTATATAATAGCATGTATAATTATATATGTAGAACATATATGTGTAATGTTACAAATATAAAGTGATTTTTTGTAAAAGATATTCTTGATTATTTAAAAAAATATATATATACAAAATATCTTTTCGTGTGACATCAATATTTATTCTGATTAATCTTATTAATTCAGTTTTTTATCTATGTTTTTATGAAATTTTATCGTTTTTTTTTAATAATTTGATCGCATAAGCATTTTGTTTTAGCATATATTCTTGTCTTTAATGCTATATGTGACGTAAACATTTAATTCTTTATTATTATATGACTTAGCATTTAATTATTTATTATTAATGTGACGTCAATATTTAATTATTTATTATTATATGACTCAGCATTTAATTCTTTATTATTGATGTGACGTAAACATTTAATTCTTTATTATTATATGACTCAGCATTTAATTCTTTATTATTGATGTGACGTAAACATTTAATTCTTTATTATTATATGACTCAGCATTTAATTCTTTATTATTAATGTGACGTCAATATTTAATTCTTTATTATTATATGACTCAGCATTTAATTCTTTATTATTGATGTGACGTCAATATTTAATTCTTTATTATTATATGACTCAGCATTTAATTCATAATTATTATATGACTCAGCATTTAATTCTTTATTATTATATGACTCAGCATTTAATTCTTTATTATTAATGTGACGTAAACATTTTGTTCTTTATTATTATATGACTCAGCATTTAATTCGTTATTATTATATGACTCAGCATTTAATTATTTCCTTTTTATGCATCAAATATTTTTTTCAGACATAATTTTTGTCACTAATTTTTGAATACTATTAGAATACATTATCCTTTATATGTATTTTTTAATATTTTTCGTAGTAAAAAATTTTTATAGTTTATCTATTCTTGGGATCAACTCGATTTTTCGAATAGCATAATATTTTTATGATTACTTTTTGTTTTTTTAAATATATTAAACTAATTTAACCCTAAAACAGAAATTTTATGTGCTTATTGATATCACAGTATTATTTATATCAGATAACTTCCTCTTTTGTGACGATTTCCATAACAATAAAAAACAATTGAATATAAAATATATATGTTTATTATTCGAAGGTTAAAAGAATATCATAAATTTCTATTATATTTTCTGTGTGTTAATTAAACTTTAAAAGGTAGTGAACATTTTTATAAACAAGCTAAAAGTGAGAGTGAATCTGAAACCTATGCTTAAGAAATTGATAATAATTATATATTTTTGATATTTATACTTATAATATAAAATTTAAGAAATTGATTTAATATATTTCATTGATTAACTGTATATTTTGGATAATCATATCATACCAAATAACTCAACTGCTTCTTTCCATACTTTCTTTGAGTTTTAATTTTGTTTTTGTTTTCTGTTTTATCTATTGTTTTTTCTTTTGAAAATATTATGTTATTGTTGAACATAGCAAGATAAGAACAAAAGAAAGCATTCAAAATGTTCGATTATTCTTAAACAATTATGCACATAACATTTATTATATATATATTTAGAATTTGTAAATAAATTTTTATATCATAAACATCTAAAAGCGAATATTTTCATATGTTTTTCTATTTCCATCTGAGATAGCTCTTAAATAATCATCAATGAATAATATATATAAAATAACATATATATATATCGTTTAAAAAATATATATAATCATTTATTTTCCTAATCACACACTCTTGACATTTGAAAAGACTTAAATATTTTTATGTTTCTATCAAATGAATTAATCAATAATACCAAAATACCATATAGTAACATTTATATCAAAATAAACAGATATATAAAAAAAATTATTAAGTACATGTTTAAAATTGAATAATACAAAATATTTTCCGGAACAATGCTAATTTCTAGCTATTTTAATAATATATATTTTTTGTAAATTTTGCCCCATAATGGTCTACACCAATAAAATGTTCGTATTCAAAATATATAATTATTATTCTGGACAAGTAGAATTATTATATCAAGTTGATATAGGCACAAATTTATTAAAAGCAATCCAAATATTTATTATGATTAAACGCTTTATATAATGCTCAGAATTTTCATATTCATATAGTAAAAGCAAAGGCATTTAAATTATTATTAATAGCAGGCATAAAAAATATATGAATCAACATATTCATATATTCTTAGAAACTACATATTTATTCTAAAAGATATAAAATTCTCCATAAGCAAAAAATGGAATAGCTAACAATAGAGAATGATGAATACATATTAGTGATAAATGATTTTTTTAGAAAAATTCAAAAAGAATTAAAAACAAGTCTTTTATTAAATGATAAATAAAAATAATGATGAAAACGTAGGTTTAGAGGATATTAAAGTATATAGTATAATAATATGAAATACAAACTTAATTCCAAAAAATAACATACTATAGAAATGTTATAAGAAATTAATAATGATATAATTTTTTTTGCTTAATATTAGTTTTTTAAATAGTTTAATTTTTTTAGAGTTCTGTTGTTTGATATCATAAATTGATTATGAAAATATATAGCTTAAAAACTTATTTTAAAGTTACAGAAGATGTAGCAATGAGATCAATTTGAATTAGATTTTTATTTAATGTGTTGATTTGCTATTTCTTTTTATGAGTATTTATTGTATTACATCAATTATGTTATTTTATGGAAGAAACTCAACTTTTGTGGTAATTATAATTAAATATTTGACTGCCACTATAAGATAAGTTTGATTGTATTAATACAAAAAAAAGAAGTTTTCCAAAATGTATTTTTATGTCAAATGCTAGATATAAGTCTCAAATATTAGTTTTTTTATAGAGAGATTATCCAAACCAGAAAGGGGTAATAACATGTTTAAAAAGTAAAATATTTAGTTTATTTACAATAAAAACACAGCCTTTTTTGTTACTAGCTAAATATTTTTATTTTTTTTAGAGTATTGGTGAGTTTGGGTTTTTATATATTTTATTACATAAAAAAAATAGATTCTTAATATAAAAACAATAAAAACTAACAATAATATAAGTGCTTGATAAAAAAATAGTTCTATTTCTATTATTTAAATATGTATCAAGTATTTTCTTGAATATTTAGATTAATTCTTTAACATATTTTTTATAATTTTTCTGCTTTTATATTAAATAAGAGAAAGTCACTTATAACCAATTTTAAATAAATGCTATCTTTGAGCTATATATGTGTAATTGCATTGTATTGTAATAAACACTTCAAAAAGAAGAAAAATAAAAAACTCAAAATAATATATTTTCAAAATAATGCAAATATACTTGATATACATATTTATACACGATTGAGACTTTAATTATATTTTTCTGTATTTCAATTCTTATATTTCAATAATGTATAAGCAATTTGAGTTAGTATTCATAAATATTTTTATATACACTACAGTTTAAGTATATATATATATATATATATATATATTCTAATGACTTTTATGTTGAGATTAGCAAATTAAACTATATACAATTGAAGGATAAAACTAAAAAAAATGTCTAAATTATTGGTATTATTAAGCCATCTATTTATTTATATAAACATTATATGCCACTTAATTTTTTAAGAAAAATGATTGGATAAACATTTCGTTTTTGCCAGTATAATAAATTATAAAAAGTCCTTACAGATGTTCTCATATTTTTGTGAGCAGTGTAGAATGACAGCAGAAAACAGCCTATTTGACAATGGAAAAACCAACAAATAGTGTCGAAAATGATGGAGATATTGTCATGCACGCGTCAATCATAGGTTGTGTTTAATATTAAAAAAGCTTATACATATGCTTTCTATTATATTACAAGCTATTTTAAAAATTATGCGTTTACAAAACACTTGGCTATAAATAATTTGCTGAAAATTTTTTTCTCCAAATTAGAATACCATAAAAATATCGTTGTCACGTTTTAAAACTTATATATATATATCTATTTAATAAACAAATAACATTTAATGTTCATACATAACTATAGCTATGTTTTTAGTTCAAATAAGAAATTTTCTCTCCAAGACACACAAATTTTTTTTTATCGAAAATATATATTTTCTTCATAAAAATCTGAAATCGTTTTTGAATCTTTAAAAAATTAGAATAGTTGCATAAAATTTCATATATATTATTTATAAATGTAACAACTTGTTATAAATACAAAAAAAATTATGTTTTTAATAATATATTGTTTATCGTTTAACTAAATCATTATATATATATATATTTACTAAAAAACTAACAAATTATATACAGCTTCAAAATCAATTATTATTTCATAAAAGGCTACTCTTTGTAATATTTTTTGACAAAATATTTTGTTTAAATATTGTATAATGAACTATTCTTACAGAAGGTATGATAATAGTATTTATATCTATTATTACTTTTATGATTTATATTCTATTTAATTAATTTATTCATTATTCTTTAGTTTGGTATTCATTGTAATCTTGATTATAACATTTGTTCCAATAGTGACGAGAGTTTTTCAAGTTAATTTTTTTTTTAATTCTTTAGGTAAAAATTTTTCTTCTCATTATTTAAATAATTCTTTTTTAAATAAAACTGAATTCAAAATGAAAGTTTCACACAACAATTTTCATCCATTTGTAATCAATTCAATCAATGAAACAATTTTTTTTCATCCTTCTCTTATAATTGTAATTAAAACAAAGAAGATAACAGAAAAAACACTTGAATTATCATTATTGAATTCTATTCATATTAATCGTCAACAAATATTTATTATTCAAACAAATACTCAAAAAGAATATCAATATTTTCCTTATGAATCTACAATCTGTTCTAATATTTCATTTCCTTATTGTATTTACACAAATTATGATCAAACTGATAATTTTTCATTCTTTTTATCTATTTTTTATCCTTCAGATTATATTTTATTTATAGATGAAGATCAATTAACTTTAGATATTAAAGAAAAATTAACTAATGAATGGCTTTTTAATGCTATTAATTCTATTGAAAATAATAATATTAATTTATTTTCTTGTTCTTCTACAATTTATAATAATAATAATAATAATAATAATAATAATAATAATAATAATAATAATAATAATAATAATAATAATAATAATTTAAATGAGAATAATATACAATTAAATACTTGTTTATTAGTTAAACAAGGATTAATTAGAAAAATATTATCTTATACATCAATTAATAAAAATATTATGAATGTAATGGATTATATTCCTTATTTCTTTCAAATAGAAAAGAAAACTATGTTTTATGATTCATTTATTAATAATAAAAATAATAATAATAATAATAATAAAATTATTCATCCTTCTATTCTTCCTCAAATATTTAAATGTATTTATAATAATGATAATAAAAGTGATAATTCACTTACTTTATTATTACCTATATATAAGAGAATAGCTTCTTTAAATGTACTAAATCTAATAGAAAATCAAACAAAGAAACCAGATATAATAGTAATATTACAAAATTTACATTATATAGAATTTCCAAAAGAAGCATTTTTAAATCGTACTATGCCTACTTATTATATATGGTGTAGTAATTGGAATAGTAAATATCATATGAAAACATTTTTAGCTTCTATATTTACTACAACATTTGCAATGACAACAGATGATGATTTTTATATTGATGATTATAATGCTATAAATAATATTCTAGATTTATTAAAGAAAAGAGAATGCATGTATGGTATTACAGGAGGATTAAATTGGAGTAATCTAAAAGGTAAAAAATTCTTAAACCTGAAAAGAACAGATTATATAGTTGATCATGCTGCAGTTATAGTATTTTTACGACCAAGAATGTCAAAAATTAATATGAGATATAAACAAGCTACTTATGACTATGGTGAAGATATTAGCTTAGGTGCTATAAATTATTTAGAATGTAATACAACTAGTCATAGGAATAGCTTTCATACTCATAATCATTCAGGTGACCAATTTCGAACTTTTGATAAGAAAGATAATACGATGAATACAAATAGTTATAAAAACATATCTCTCCCAAAATTTAAAAATTTATTCATTAAAATGAATTACGAACAAGTGTATAAATATTATATAAATATGGGATATAAAAGCTATTTCTACCGAATAAATAATGAAAAAGTTGAAAAAATTTATGATGGAAGGTTGCCTATTAAATACTAAATATTATTATTCTTCATAATTTGTGTTCTTAAATAGAATTAATAAGAATTATTCAAAACTATATTTTTACAAATATATTTTTTATGATGTTTCATATAACTTGATAAGCCTTCAATAATTTCCTTTTTATTTATTTATTTATATAATTTTAAATTCGTTAAAACAAACTTCTTATCACACAAAATCTTAATATATATGATTCATAATTTTATGAAAACTTTGCTATGGTTATTTTGACTTTTATTCTGTATATTATAAAACAAAAAAAAATTATATAATTATGTATTCCAAATATTTTTTATAAAAATTGTTTTGATAAAATAGAAATTGCATTTGTTTTACAAAATATAGAAATGATATTGTAAAAAAAAATCAAATAATTTATTGCACATATAATTTATTTATAATAATTTTACAATCATATATTTTTCTGTATAGTAAAAGAAAAGATTTAATTATTTTAGACTACTTGAAAAATATTTAATAATTTTTATTCTTGTAAAAAAAGTACTTATTTAGTATCACAACATTTTTATCGTTGTTTATTTTTATATTTCACACAATATTCAATATTTTAAAATGTATATAATTGCTTTTTCCTTGCAATATATATAATATATATAATATATATATATACTATTATACTAGATCTCTTTTCTTAAGTTTTTTTTGTTCATGAATTGTCACATATATCTGTGTTATTTTTTATCAATAATTTAATGCTATTTTTTTATATTAATCCATATTAAATCTGACTTCAAATGACTTTTTGTGAAATTCATTGCAACTATCTAAAAATATAGGGAAGACGCTGATTAAAATTTTACTAAATAATGCTGAATATTTATTTCACCATAGGATACTAAGCTTATTTAAGATTGTTCATGTGCTTTTTAACAAAAACTATTAATTTTCTTTAAAAAAAATGAGTTTAAAAAAATGGTATACAAAAGAAATATTCTCAAAAACAATCAGCCAGAAACTAAGTCGGTATCATTTTTTTTTAAATTTTCTTTTAATATAGTGATAAATGATTTTTTAACTCTATGTATTTCAATATTCTTTATTAGGATATATATATATATATATTTTATTTGATTTTTTTAACATTAATAGCTTAGAAATGTTGACATATATCAATTAAAAAGTGTCAAAAGTTTTTCAAATTATGTGTAGACATATTATAAAGCAAATGAACTTACTGGTAATGTTTATATCAAGCAAAAAAAAACATACAGTCTATTTTTCAATAGCAAAATTTAACAAATTTTTAACAAATTGAAAAAACAAAAATGTCAAAAGATACAAAAATCTGAAACTTGATTTTAAATTTTGTTTTACTTAAATAAAATGTATTTTTAATTTATTTTATTTCATGATATCTTTTTTATTTACGAAAAATATATTATGGTATATGTTATATTTCCTTTTCTTTATATGACTTAATTGATTTCTTTATTTTAGAATTAAATATTTTTATTTTCAAAAACTTATTGTATTTTAAACAAGACTTATATTCCAAATGATCCAATTAGATCAAAAATACATTTTGTATCAAGTTATTTTGCCAGTTTTATTTATTTATTTACTTTTAGTTAGATTATTAATTATTATTTATGGTGTTGTATTTCTTTTGTATTGGATCAACTATTGTGAATGTATATTTTTATTAATTAATATAATCAATAACTTGACAACATTATATGATATCTGATAAGAAATAACAAAAAAAATCAGTCTTTTTTATATGACTGAATAGAATATAAATGAAAATTTGATTACCAAAAGAATAAAAGGTGTAACAATTTCTATGATATTTACTCTCCAGCAAAAAAACATAGAGAAAGACTGTGATATTTTAATTAAAAAAGAAAAAAAAATCATTACTTATCCTATAGCAAATTTTCTATGGAAAAAGAATAAAAATATAAAATAATTATTATAAATTTATATTTTTATATAAGGAATAAATGAAATAAAATCATGAATTTTGTTATATTTTTTTAGACTTTTACATATATAATACATACATATTTAAATATAAGAAACAAAAGAGTGGTGGCTATTTTTATTCTTTTTTCTATAAAAATATTTTTGATTTTATTATTTATTCATAGATATATTAATAGCAATGTTTTATCTTTATTATGTTCTATTTTTTGGAATAATGCTATTTTTATTATATTTTCATTTTAATATGCAAATGTATTCTAACAAGAAAATGACAATGAATACTTTTGCGCAATTAGAACATAGTAACTTATCATATTACGTAACTATGAGTGTTAAAAATACAAAACACAATTCATCTGAATATATAGAATCATTTCGACAATATTCAAATGACGATTTTCATTTTCAAGGTATTGATTCAAATAATAAGATTTTATTTCTTATATGAAACTATTATTATAATTGTATTAATCTATTATTATTTTTTTTATATTTTTAGAATTCAAAAATTATTATGAATGGGATTATGATGTAATGCAGTATTATATTGATCCTAATAATACTTCATTTGAATCTTTTTTTGAATACTATAAGACAGTTCAAACAAGATGTGAGAACAAAACATTATCTAGAAATATTATTGTTTTTGAACCTACCACCTCTGGAATGGGTAATAAGCTTTTAGGTTTATCATTAGCTATGTACTTTGCTATGATGACTAATAGCCACTTTATGAGTATGTAATTATATAATGTAATTGAATTTTTTTTTTTTAATTATATTTCTTATATATTCTATATTTTGATCCTACTATTACTAAAGTTGTTTTATTTAAAAAATGTTTATAAATATAGTCTGTAATTGGCCTTCTTTTCCATTCTATTTCAATTTATCATTTCCTATAACTGTTACAGGTTGTAAAAGTATACATAATAATTATTAATATTATATATATATATAACTTTTTAATAATAATTAGATGAAATTTGATTTCTATATATAGAATTAAACATTTCTAAAACTATATACTATACATCTCCATGTATAAATCATGGCAATGCTATTTTCCCTCCTTTATCTACATTATTTAATACTTCTTTAACAAGAATAACAATAAATTGTGGTGTAATCGATAGAATTCAATTGAGTAATCATATGAAAATGTTCCTTAATCTATATAATATTAATAGTAAAGAAAATAATCGTGTATTTATTAGGAGTAGAGTTTTACATAATTTTTTAAATTATATGATATATCCAAGTAAGTATGTAGAAGATTCTATTAATGAGAAATATAAATCTTTTTCTTCTTATGATACAATTGGTATTCACTTACGTTTTGGGAAATATTCAGATTTTAATAAAACCAAAGATAAAAATGATGTATTCCTAATTCCTTCAGATATTGATTATTTTATTTCAGTAGCAAAAATAATATCGAAAAGAATAAAAAGTAATAAAATAAAGTGGTATATCTCCTCAGACAGCACATTTTATAAGAATCAATTACAGCAACAATATCCAAACCAAGTTATTACTCTTAATACCACAGTTATTCATTCTGGACTTTCCTCTATAACTGGCTATTCTAATGGTGTTGTTGATTCTATTTCAGAAATGTATTTGTTGTCCAAATGCAAATATATTATTCGTTATTCAGAAAGTTCATTCAGTTCTATTTCTTGTTCTCTTAAAGATGATGAAAATTGTGTCATTGTATATAAGAATAAAAAAACAAATAAATTAACATTTAAATAGAATATTTTTTTATTTTAAAGATGATTGCGTATTTTTAGTCATAAATTTATAGATAGATTTGTACATTTTTTTTATAAATTATTATAGAGTTTTCTTATTATTATTTTTCTGGTATGATTTTTGATAATTTACAAATATCTATTTTTATTTATTCTTAAACAATAATGACTTTCCGATATTTTTAACATTCTACCTTATTATGATCATTCTTTTATTTTTATATCTTGATTATTTGAGCTATTTTTTCTATTATTTATTAACTCACTAATTCTAGTATTGCTTTTATTGAATTTAGTAACAAAAAAATAATAACACTTGGTAAATGAATCTAGTCATAATTTATAGTATTCTTATTTATTAATAAATTTAGTTTTTTAATTATATAATTGTTATTAATCTTAATAAAATGAAACTCAATTATTTGAAAAATAGTTAGGGAAATGCTAGTATAATTTCTAAGATATTTAAGAAGATTTTTAATATGTAATATTTTTATTAACTCAATAAAGAATAAAAAATTAATTATATAAATGTTTAAATTAGTAAAATATAATTTTAGATTATTATATATAATAAACTTAAGAAAACAATATTCTAGGTATTTAGAAGTTAAATTAGATAAATAATATTTTAAAATTACTGAAAGATCTGGGAGTAGTATCACGTCAGCAATACATTATTTGATTTTTATGTGGATTCCAGAAATTTCTAAAGAATTTTTGGGTAGTGGTTTTTGCATTATTTAAAAGTCCCCAAAAAAATATATTCGTCTCTTGTATCGAAAAAAAAATGTGTATTTTATATACAATGCCTTTCAAACTGTTTGTGACACTTGATGTGACTGTCACAATAAGACAATTTCAATCAGAATTGATATGACTGATCATTAAAAAATTTTATTTCATTGTTAACACTTCTCAAGAGTGTCACAAATAATGTGGCACTTACTATCAAAAAAGAAACTCATAAAAGAGACAACTTAAGAATATAAATATAAACATAAAGATGTTCTACATTCAAGTATAGTTTTTAAATAGTACATTTATAAATATAAATATCTAATTTCTTATTATAAATATTTAATAAAATAACATTTAAAAAGTAAGATAAAAAATATAAACTATTATAATAAATAAATATAAAAATAGAATAATTTAATTACAATAATAAAAAATAATTATTATAAAACTATTATAAATACACAGTTAAATTTACAAATAGAACATAAAAAGTACTTTAGAGAATCAGAAATCCTTTTATGCTACAAAAAAGATTTATTAATCAAATAAAGCGTATTTAAAAAATAATAATATACAAAAAGTATTTTTGATCTGTTAGGCCATTTAGAATGACATACAATTCAATTTCATAATAGAGAGAGTTACATATCTTTAAAAGACCTGATACCTAAATAAATAAGTGAATAAAGTAAAATAGAATACAAAAGATTCAACAAGCCTGAAATGTAGACAATTTACCTAAATAGAAAATGATATAAACAAATTCAATATATAATCATTCATCAAGTTCATAAAAAAAAAGTAAAATACCTGGTTTATATTTTTGTTGTTTTCTAGAAAAGATTTTGTTTTAATAAAAATTGACTGTCTAACTTTTCTTTATGTTTATTAATAAACATAATAAAATAAGTCATTCTATTTATATCATAAGTCTATATAGTCTATTAAATTCATTTTGATACCTTTTTATAAAAAAAAAACAACATTTCCAAAACACTAATATTAAGAAAAACAGATCAGAAACGAGCACTTTTTATCAAATAAAGACTTTATTGATAGAATATAAATACACAAAATTCATATTAACTCTATACGAGAAGAATAAAGAAGAATAGAAAAAGTATTATCGACTTTTATTTATTTTTCTTATATTTTGGATAAATTCCTTCTCTAAACCATTTCTTAGAAGATCATTTTTGTAAGAAATATTATTAGACTATATTATAAAATCAACCAATCAAAACTTGTAAATAGACCACCCTGCCTCATATTGTTAATTGGGAAACTATATGAAGTAAGAAATACTAATATGAAAAAATGTGTAAGTGCCAATTATAAAATAGTATGAAATGTTTATTAAATAAAAGAATTCAAAAATAAATATCACTCCTAATGATATAAACCAAATCAGTATTGATTGATTATTTCATAAGATGTCACTTATATATATATATATATAATACATAACATCAACAATTATTGTAAATATTTTTTGCTATGTCAGTATTATATTCATTTATTTATTATGTGACATCAGCATAATATTCCTATTTAATTCTGACATAAGCAAAAAATGCATATTATTTTGCTGACATCAACATTATATTAGTCTATTTATTAGTGACATCAGTATTATATTAGTCTGTTTATTAGTGACGTCAGTATTATATTCATTTATTTATTGTTGACGTCAACATTATATTATTCTATTTATTATGTGACGTCAATATTATATTAGTCTATTTATTGGTGACATCAACATTATATTAGTCTATTTATTAGTGACATCAGTATTTTATTCATTTATTTATTGTTGACGTCAGTATTATACTATTCTATTTATTAGTGACGTCAACATTATATTAGTCTATTTATTAGTGACATCAGTATTTTATTCATTTATTTATTGTTGACGTCAGTATTATATTTCTATTTAATGCTGATATAAGCATTATATTATATATTATTTTGCTGACATCAGTATTATATTTATTTATTTATTATGTGACGTCAGTATTATATTTATTTATTTATTATGTGACGTCAACATTAAATAATTCTATTTATTAGTGACGTCAATATTATATTATTCTATTTATTAGTGACATCAGTATTTTATTCATTTATTTATTAGTGACGTCAGTATTATATTCATTTATTTATTAATGACATCAGCATATATTTTTGTTGATATCTATAGTTTTACAAATCTTTGAATAATAGAACATACAAACATTTTGTATAATTATTTTTAATAGAATGACACAAAATATCAAAAAAATATGATTATTGTTTTAAAAACATCATTCTGTTCCTTTTTAGGTTTCAATTATCTAAATTTTATTTCTTTATTATTTATATCAAAAAAATCACCAAAATTATGTAAATAAAAATTATATTTATTAAGAATTGAAAGGAATTATTTCATAAAACCATTTAATTACTAAATCTATATATGACAAATATTGGTGATACAAAACTAATGTTCCTTTTATACTATTATACCTTTCAAAGCAACCAGTTTTGCATACAATATCAAACACAATAAAATAAACTTAGAATAATTTGAAAATATTAATACTAAGGACGATATTTAAAAACTATATTTACCATCATATATATTTTTTACAGTAATATTACGAACTTTATAATTATATGGAACAAATCCAATTGATACATAATAATGATAGAGTTTATGATAATCTAAGAATTGAATTTTTTGAAGAGTGGATTCACTAGTTAGACGAATATCTTTATATGTTTTTAACTCTGATTTTTTCTGATTAATCCAGTATTTTGATTTGAATTGATCCTTGTTAGTATCTTTTGTAGGAATATCAATGACATAACTTTTTGTTCCACATTCTATATTATTTGTTACACTAAAACCAACATCTTCTCCACTAGAATATGTAACTACTTTATATCTAAGAAATATTTTTGCTTTTTCGGGAGTAAAAAAGTATATACATCCACCATGATCAAATGATCCATCTTCATTTTTCATTTCTTTTAATGGCTTATAATTAAAATCTTTTAAATAATTAGCTCCATATTTGGCATATATAGCATTATTATTGATATTTAACAATGATACTATATTTTGAAAAATGTCTTTTGATTGAATAAAATGATCATCATCATTACTAACAACATATTTTGTATCAAAAATAGAAGAAGTAAACAATCTAGCATGATATTTCATATTCCAATTTGGAGACCATATATAATATACAGGAAATAAGGAATTAGAAAAAACAAAATCAGGTATTTCCATATAATGAAGACTTTGCTGAAATATTACATAACTTGGAAGAAATGTTTGAATTGAAAAACAATCAATCATTCTTTCAGCTGTATTTCTTTTAAACATAGGAATTATTACAGAAATTGTATCTGGTATTGATATATCTGTATAATTACAAGTAAATGATTGTATATCAGATTTAGGTAATTTCCTGTTATAATAAGATTTTCTTAAGAAATTATTTATTTTAATATTTTGTTTCTGATCTTTTAAATAAGAATAAATAGTATTCATTATTGAAGAAGATTTAATATTTATTGTTGTATATGTTAATAATTTACGAATCCATTTTTGTTTTATTATTAAACATCCTGATAATGATTTATTATCATTATTTTCTGATATTATACAAGAAAATAAATCGATTTGATTGTTTTCTAATGAATATATTGTTTCATCTAACCAATTTGATGTCATTTGATTCTGGATTTGAGTATTAATTTCATTTTCATTAATATAAAATACATAATCTTCTTCATAATAAATAGATAACATGAAAGCATAATGATCTAAATCATCATAATTTTGAAAAATACAATAAGGAAATGAAAAATCATTACAAATTGTATTTTTATAATTAATAGATGTAAAATTATTGTTTTTATCTGTTCGAATGATAAATATTTGATCAAATAATGATGTTCCATTATAAAATGTAGTAATATCTAAAGTATTTGTAGTAATATTGTTAGTTTGAATGACTAATGCTATTTTCTTTTCAAGCTTCACTGATTGAAAACTATACAGTTATTATAGATAAAATAATGATACTTTTCTTTGGAATTCTGACTATGTAAATTATTTAGTATTATTTTATTTGCATTGTGTACTATATATAATAATTACTTATGACGCAGAATCTTTACACTTAACATTTGATGAAAAAGGTTTAAATATAACACTGCTGATGATTATATTTATTATTTCACATAGTAATAATAGCCTATACATTCTAATTGTGTTATATAGATTAAATACCATAAGATGTACATATTATTTTGTTTAATTTTAAAAACAATAATTTTTATTCCTTTACCAGATAATATAAAGAATCATCGAAAAGGACACTCAAAAACATGACTATTTCTTACATATTTCTTACAAATATTTTAATATTTTCATCATTTTGTTATTATTTCTATTATTGTTTTATATATAATTTTTGTATGCTGATAATATAGTTCACTGTATGGTCAATTTTTAAATTTATAAAAAATAAATAAGCCAATAAATGCTAATAATCACTTATGTTTTAATTCCTTAGTTATTAACATCTTGTTATAAAAAAGGAATAAACAATATTAGAGAAAATAAATTTAAAGTTAGTAGTATTAATAAAAAAAGATTAACTATATAGTAAGCAAACAAAAAGTAAAATGTTTATGAATGACACCGAATCTTGAAACTGTTTTTTTTTTCATATTAATAACTTATATCATGATATTTTTTATAAAGTACAGTAACTTTTAGTCTAAATAGATATATAAGTACTTGTGTTTTATCAACATATATTTCTCTTGACATGTGTATTAATCCTGTACATGGTGAATCTACTAGTTCTGGTGCAATTGTATCATGATATTTCTCTCTACAATCGGTAGACATTAATGTAAAATTTGTTTCTGAAATGAATGAATGATATATATCTGCCATTAATGCTAAATCTTGAAACCTAGTATCAAAGTTTAATGGAACTAATATATCTAATATTCCTGAAAAAGGTAACATGAAAATCAAATTTGTTGTTGCACCACCATCGACAAGCATAAATATATCTATATTATAATATATATTTAATTAGAATTTTAAATTTTTTTTATACCTGTGTTAACCATGGTTTCAACTTGTTCTTTGAAACTCATATTTTCACAGTTAATATATGTGATATTTTGTTTCTATAAATTTCAATAAATTATTATAAAATAAAAGTTTATACATGCCATTCTAAGAAACTTTTGATTTCTTCAAAATTCATAAGATTTCTAGCTTTCTTATTAATTGTTAGTTTTCCATTCTTCCTTTCATTAAATGTTATGTGAAGATCATTGAATGTCTTCACATCATAATTATATAATTGAAAATTATATCTTTTATATATTATTGCCCTCATAAGATAAGTATCTTGAAATGACACAAAATTTGCTCCATTATACTCATGATATGCCACTCTACCAATAAATGTCTAATTACTTTAAATTATATATAATACTAATATACTTACTGCATCTTTAAAACATATATATGATATTTGATTTTGATTAAAAAATGATGCTGTATATTCCTTGAAATGTAAAAAATCTGGAAAAGAATTAATGAGTGTGTTATAATATTCAATATTCCATTCATAATCATTTTCTTTATCAAAAACTGGTGCCATTAAAAATTGCATCTATAGAAATATATATATATATATATATATATATATATATATATATATATATATATATATATATATATATATATATATATATATATATATATATATATATATATATATTATATATACAGGTTCATATAAATTTAGATGATGTAAATAATGTAAAAGAAAATTATAAATTTCAATAAAATGAGTCATATGTCTTTGATATGTCATAGTTGTAAAATATATATGTTGATTCATCATAAAAACAATTTTCTCTTTATCTAAATCATTTTGTAATAATTTGTCATATCTTTCAAATCTTAATCTTCCATAATTTTCAAATCTTATTTTTTTATTATCTAGATATATGAAAATATTTGAGCATATAACAATTTACTTATCCATCTTAGGTCATGATATTTTTTTGAATTTATAAATATTCGAACATTCTTATAATCAAAACATATATTTGTTAATTTCATGAGATTTAAATCGTGACAATTTGGACAATTGATATATGATATTGTTGAGCCATTTAAATAACTATTGTGTTTATTAATCTTGGTTACTAAGTAAATATTTACAAGTCGGTTGTTTGTTCATTATTTAACACTTTTAAATTTAATGTTTGATTCTCTAAGTGAAACATAGAATCAGGTAAACATTTATTTTGATAATAGATTTGTTGTTTATATTTAGTATACCTATAAATAATTTTTATTATAAAAATTTTATTCATATAATATTTATGAAGTATGATACCAATCTAATTGACGAAAATTTAGTTTTTCATTAAATAAGTTTGAACATGATTTAAAACTAGTATTTGAGACAGACTAATGAATAAATAATTTGTAAATATTTATAATTCTATACGTATTCATCTTTGGATATGATATTTCTACTATATATTATTTTATTATTATTTTTATTTATAATATTATACGTTCTTCTGGGATAATTATTTTGAATATCGAAAATTAATAAGCAAAATACATATATTGAACATATAATAGAAAGAAATTGAAGAGTATTGAATAAAGTCATAGCTTATGTAGCATATAAACAAAATTATTTACAGCTATAAGAAAATATCAGAAAAAAAATATATACTTGAAATTTTATCGCCATATTATTTTACACATTGATCGAAATAAAAAACCATAAGTATAAATTTCATGCAAATTTAATTAAAAATCGATGAGAAAGACAGCGGATACAATAAATAATATGTAATTTACAGTTATATACAAAACTTTATTACAATCTTATGTTTTTAATTTTTTTATGCATTCATTAGATATTCTTGAAAAATTCAAATAAAATAATCTTATAGATATATGGTGTATAAAACTTACTTTTGTTGTGAAATAACGAGTAAGATGGTTTGCTAATTTAGTATATTGATTCTTTTGTTATAAGAAATTTATGTATATTTATTATCATTATTATAAAATGCTAATAAAATATCGATCAAGTAATCATATAATTTTACTACTAATAATAATATTATTATTATTTTAAAACTTTAAGATCTATTTAAGAAAGACAAATTTCACAAACACTAAAATATTTTACATATTTTTAAAGAATTCAATTCAAATATTAAAATATATACCAGCTATTATTTACATAATTTTTCATGAGTTTTTCTATAGTCAATAATGGTTATTCTGACAAAATGATAATATCATTAATGTGTAAAACAAATAGTAAATAGCATCAACAAAAATTTTTGCATGATGATTTATTATAACAAATAAACAATTATCAGTATTATTACATATTATTAACATTAGAATTGATATATGTTGAAGAGCAAAATGTAATATAATAATTAATAGAAAATGAGAAAAGATAAAAAGTAAAAAAAAAAATAAATCTAAAATTTATATTTACCATCACCAACTATTTTTTGGGTCAAGTTAAGAATCTTATAGTTTAATGGAATAAATCCAATTGACTTATAATAATGATAAACTTCCTCATATGATTTATATTTAATCAAATCTAGAGTAGATATACTTGAAAGTCGAATATTTTTATATGTTTTGAAATCAGAGGGTTTTTGAGTAATCCAATAACGAGAACGATGTTCATCTTTATTTGTATCTTTTAAGGGGAATTCAATTGTACGACTCTTTGTTCCACATTCTATATTATTTGTTGTACAAAATCCTATATCTTCACCATATGAAAAAGTATATGGTTTATATCTTAGATAAATCTTTGTTTTTCTAGGAGAAAAGAAATATATACAACCAACATGATCATAACTATTCTCATTACTTTTATACTCTTTAAGTGGTTTATTCATAGGGTCTCTTGTATTAAAGGTTCCATATCTTCCGTATATAGCATTATCTTTATTTAAAACAGATGTCGCATTTTTAAATGTGTCACCAGATTGAAAGAATTGATCATCATCAATGGTAACAACATATTTTGTATCAAAAATTGATGAGAAATAAAGTTTGGCATGATATTTCATATTCCAATTTGGAGACCATATATAATATACAGGAAATAAGGAATTATTGAAAATAGAATCAGGTATTTCTATATAATGGAGACTTTGTTGAAATATAACATAACTTGGAAGAAATGTTTGAATGGAAATTGCTTTATATAATAAATAATAATTACTTCGTTTAAACATAGGAATTATTACAGAAATACTGTCATTTTGTTTTAGTGGATCATTGTCACAAATGAAGGATTCAATTTGAATATTTTTCATTAAAAAATGATGATTTTTTAGGCCAGGGCCAGGGCCAGGGGGCCAGGGCCAGGGCCAGGCCAGGGCCAGGGCCAGGCCAGGCCAGGGCCAGGGCCAGGCCAGGCCAGGCCAGGGCCAGGGCCAGGGCCAGGGCCAGGCCAGGGCCAGGGCCAGGGCCAGGCCAGGCCAGGGCCAGGCCAGGCCAGGGCCAGGGCCAGGCCAGGCCAGGCCAGGGCCAGGGCCAGGGCCAGGGGCCAGGGCCAGGCCAGGGCCAGGCCAGGCCAGGCGGGCCAGGGCCAGGGCCAGGGCCAGGGCCAGGCCAGGCCAGGGCCAGGGCCAGGGCCAGGGCCAGGGCCAGGGCCAGGCCAGGCCAGGCCAGGGCCAGGCCAGGCCAGGCCAGGGCCAGGGCCAGGGCCAGGGCCAGGGCCAGGCCAGGGCCAGGCCAGGCCAGGGCCAGGGCCAGGGCCAGGGGCCAGGCCAGGGCCAGGCCAGGGCCAGGCCAGGCCAGGCCAGGCCAGGGCCAGGCCAGGCCAGGGCCAGGCCAGGGCCAGGGCCAGGGCCAGGGCCAGGGCCAGGCCAGGGCCAGGCCAGGCCAGGGCCAGGCCAGGGCCAGGCCAGGCCAGGCCAGGCCAGGGCCAGGGCCAGGCCAGGGCCAGGGCCAGGCCAGGCCAGGCCAGGCCAGGGCCAGGGCCAGGGCCAGGGCCAGGGCCAGGCCAGGGCCAGGCCAGGCCAGGGCCAGGGCCAGGGCCAGGGCCAGGGCCAGGGCCAGGGCCAGGGCCAGGCCAGGCCAGGCCAGGCCAGGGCCAGGCCAGGCCAGGCCAGGCCAGGCCAGGCCAGGCCAGGGCCAGGCCAGGGCCAGGCCAGGCCAGGCCAGGCCAGGCCAGGCCAGGCCAGGCCAGGCCAGGCCAGGCCAGGCCAGGGCCAGGCCAGGGCCAGGCCAGGCCAGGCCAGGGCCAGGCCAGGCCAGGCCAGGGCCAGGCCAGGCCAGGCCAGGCCAGGGCCAGGCCAGGCCAGGGCCAGGCCAGGGCCAGGCCAGGCCAGGGCCAGGCCAGGCCAGGCCAGGCCAGGCCAGGGCCAGGGCCAGGCCAG